>VSWD01000011.1:51871763-52382369 GCA_033119305.1 Pinctada imbricata | reverse complement strand
ACTTAGTCAGAAATGCACATTTTTGCACTATTTCTTTAAATAACTCAATAAGTGTATGATTTTACACACTCATTTACTATATTTATCATATTTAACTTACTTAATGCTTTGATATGTATTTTATCTTAAATTTTATTTTTTTGATTTTTTATGAATTTTTTTCTTATGTAAAAAGGAAGGGGGGGGGGTGATTTTCATACATTTTCTGCTTCTTTTCTATAACCACTCTTCAGATTGTCATGACATTTGTAGATTTGAGGTAACTCCTGCATGGTACCCTACAAGTGAAAGAATTTTGTCAAGATATCCACTTTTAGATTTTTAAGGAATATTTTCGGCCTAGGTCATCTTTGGCACGTATAAAAACGAAAGAAAAAAGGGGTCATGCATACCTTTCCTGCAAAATTCACTTGTTTAATGACCCCTCCTTCCGAATTGAAAATTTGCTAATCTTTATATATTTTCAAATCGATCTATTGATTACATATAAGGCAAAATCATGTTCAAAACTCAATTTCTACAGTCAACAGGGAATCATACATTGATTTTATGTGCTATTTTTAAATTTTCAATAGTTATGACCAAAGAGGTGACCACCTTTTATTCAGCCCGGTTCACCAGTCAAAAGGGAAGGGATTCCCTGCTAAAATGATTAATTGTAGTTACACCTTCTAGGTCAGAGACAACCAATCATTTTCCATAGGCTGTAATGTTAACGAAATGCCTTACAACGTCTATACTAACATTGCTGGCCATGCATGTTATATACCGATTTGTTCATTGATTCAAGCTTTATACGAAACTAAATTAAAAAATATAGCATGACCTGCTCTTTTTCGCACTATTTGCGTCACAAGGTACCCCGCAGAGAATTTTCCAATTTTCCCGCGCCCGTCCCCTTTAGCGGATCGGGAGCTAGGGAAATATCCGGGTATCGACATTTTAATTGCACTTATTTTTACCTATATATATCATATTCAAACAATATACCAAAAGAAAATAGAATTGATAGCCAATCACATCTTCTGTCACATTTAAAATAACAGGCCCCCTCACCCTACAGGTTTTTCTCCAATCAGAGCCGGCCTTTTAGTGGTCTCTGACCTATAACTGTAACTGTAAACAAAGTCGCTGTACTTTAGATTTGATCCGTTCAATTCCTCCACAACCCTTTAGTACTGCGATACATTTCAGGAGATACAGTGCAAACGGAATAGATTTTTATTTAGTGTGCATTATACTTGGAACACTTTCATAATGGTTATCATTCATGTACTTGGAACACTTGCATATACTTGTTATCATGTATAAAGTTTGCTCGAATTTCCTCTGTCTTAGACTCTCTTAGATGAAGTAATTTACGGACTGATTTCTTGAAGAAACGTCGGATGAGTAATCTCTTCCTCTGGATCATGAGGTTTGATACACCGTACACTGCTTTTTGGAAAACAAATTGGCCCAATTTCTGCACAATTCACTTGAATTGATAAATATTGGATTAAAACGATTTTAACTGTACGTTTCATGTATTTGAGATGAAATCAATACTATTCAAAAGCATTCTTAGATTTCAGTATACTTTAATATGAATAAAGGCAAAACCGAAAAATCTTTGGTTTTTCTTGCCCCTGGAATAAAAGATTCGGGAGCATATAGTTTTTGGCCTGTCCGTCTGTCTGTTTGTCTGTCTGTTTTCCGAAAAACTTTAACATTGGGCATAACTTTTGAATGGAAGCTGGTGATAGAGGTTTCATATTTCACATGTGTATTTCTTGTGACAATACCTTTCCATTGATACCAAAATTTTGACCTCGTGACCATAACCTTGACCTTTGACGTACTTTTCATAAACTTAGACATTGCGCATAACTTTTGATTGGTTAGTGATAGGGCTTTCATATTTTACATGTGTATTCCTTGTGACAAGATATTTCCATAGATACCAATATTACGCTGACCCTGACTTCTCACATACTTAACAGAAAATGGCGTTTATACTAACAAAGATGCCGCCGGGGGCATTCTCGTTTCACAAACACAGCCTGTCAGGCTTTATAATTTCTGGCATGCTAGCTATCAATAATGAAAGGTATGGTCGTTCAGTTTTAAATAAACTTAATTTATGAAATCATTTCATTGTTTTATTCTTTTTCTGCTGCGCATTAAAGTGGGATTTTACAATATGATTTTATTTTTGATGTTGCATAATTGAACTATACTAGTTGGGCATATGACTTAAAAAAAGTTATTGTTTTGAAATGTGACTATTTTTTCTTGTTTGTACTTTTAAAGGTTGTCTGAAAAAAAAACTTCTCTGCATCCGGCAAAAATCTTTTTAGAAAGGTTGTGGGCTAAAATCCTGGTACTGGCACTATCAGTATTCAATAGCAATATGTCAATTAGAGTGTGCATGGGTATCAGGTGAGCATTGTGCCCCCTGGGGCTCTTGTTTTTTTTTCAGTTTCTGGATTTCGGAGATTGCCGATTACATTGATATTATAATAACCTCAGAGTTAGTTTCTCTTTTCCAATATGACATGAAAAAGCAACAGAAGCATAATCAAAATAAAAAAAAATGTAATATAATGCACTTTTGTACATTCTATTCGATATTCGACGTTTTCTGTCATCTGTACCCCTACCTCTTCAACCCGTAGTCATAACATCTTTCACCAAATTTATTTAAATAAAATTTCTACTGGGAATCTTATTATAATTTACATTTTTATCCTGACCAAACTTAATCTAAATTGGAAGTACAGCGCACGAGAAATAATCGAGTGATTTCAGGGCTAAATCAGGCTCTTATCTTAACAGCTCCTTTGAACCAAAGCACGATTTTGAAATTCTGCAGGCATAAAAAATAATTAGTTTTCAAATACTGGCTTTTGGGTTCCTTTTGGGGTTTTTGGTCCCTCTGGGTCCTTTTGGTTCCTTTTGGGTAATTCAACGCATCCGAGTCTCAGAAATATTTCATCTTGGTCATAAAAATGTTTATCATAACGAAATCACCACATAACGAACAAAGCACCGCATATATAATATACTCACCACCCCATATAATGTTCTTAGCACCGCATATAATGTACTTAGCACTGCATATAATGTACTTAGCACCGCATATAATGTACTAACCACCCCATGTAATGAACATACCGCCCAATATAATGTACTTAGCACCGCAAATAATGTACATACCACCCCATATAATGTATTTAACACCGAATGTATTTATACCACTCCATATAATGTACTTACACAATGTACCACCGCATATAATGTACTTAGCACCGCATATAATGTATTTATACCACTCCATATAATGTACTTACCACCGCATATAATGTTCTTAACACCTCATATAATTTACTTAGCACCGCATATAATGTACTTACCACCGCATGTATTGTACTTACCACCGCATATAATGTATTTACCGCCGCATATAATGTACTTACCACCGCATATAATGTACTTACCGCCGCATATATTGATTAAACTATCCCATATATTGAAATGTCTCATTATAAGACAGCGATGGCGTTCCATACTCATCCATACTGAATTTATCTGTTCTTAAATGATCCTATTGAATTTGAATAATTTAACAACTGAAAGTCTCGATTGGACGGCTTGAGCGAACTAATCACGGTTACCAAAATTTTCTTCAAACAGTTTGAAAAGAAATGTTTTTTTTCTTTCTTCTCTCTAATAAGGTTCGAATAAAGTCTCACATAGAAAAAAATATAATAATACGGAGGTGTTCCAACTCTATAACGTCTTGAAGAAAATTTCAAACATGGACACATAAAAAATGGAAACAGCGAACTACTGTCCTGTTCAATAATTTCAGAGCACCCTGTTTTCCCGGTTTTCTCTAAAATATGATAATGTCATCCTCTAAAAAGATATCAATTTTATAGTACTCCTTTAGTCGTAACAGAAAATACCATTGTTTTGTCTGTGCGTCAGCTAAGTTAGAAATAGGACGGAAAATAAAAAGTCTACGGGGATTTTCTATAGTAAAATCGCTGAAAATGTGTGACGTCGGAGGCTTTGACGTCACTGTTTACTATTGTTGACACGGAGAACAATATGGCGGCGGCTTGAAATTAACATGGGAATTTCCCGTAGACATTTTATTTTTTCATATTGAGGTTTGAAGGCAGCTGATAGGGTAAGTTGAAGTTAATTTCCAGTTACGACTAAAGGAGGTCAATTCTCGGAAACAATAATTTATAGCAAAATTCTTAAGACGGCAGAATAAATCGCCCAAACAGGGTGCTCTGGATTTAGTGAACAGGACAGTAGTCTAGTTGATAAGGCGTCGGGCCAGTGACCGAAAGGTTGCTGGTTCGAGCCTCACTAGGACAACGGGTCAGTCGACATATACTCATCTATGTTCTGTGTTATATACAAAAATGTCTGTGGTGTTTAAAAAAAAATAAACATGGAAACCACAAGGAGTCTAAGTAATAAGAAGAAGTATTCCCACTCTTTTGTATGGTGGCATACTTCTGCCTCTTACATGCGAGATATTTTCTGTAGATTATGTCGTCATGTAACTTATTTATGTCAACATGCAAGATAATTATGTCGTCATGCAAGATAATTTTGTTGACATGCAAGATAATTATGTTGACATGCAAGATAATTATGTTGACATGCAAGATAATTATGTTGACATGCAAGATAATTATGTCGCAAGCTGACAAAATAAGTTGCATGTTGAAATAAATAAGATACATTTGACATAATTAAGTTGCATGTTGTCAAAATTAAGTTGCATGTTGTCATAATTAAGTTGCATGTCGATATATTCTGAAGAAAAATGTCTCGCATGTAGGGGCAGAAGTATGCCACCATAATTTTGCCTTCTTGAACAAAATTTCAAACCCATCTTGAGCACCAGTCACGTGTTTTAGTCAGTAAATCCTCGTCAATGGTACTGAATTCTTCAAGCATACCTCTATGATGGCATACTTCTGACCTCTACATGAGAGATATTTTAGTTCAGATTATGTTAACATGCAAGATGATTATGTTGACATGCAAGATCATTTTGTTGACAAGCATAATAATTAACATGCATGTTGACATAGATAAGTTGCATGTTGACATAATCTGCAGAAAAAAATATCTCGCATGTTGGGGGCAGAAGTGTGCCACCATAATATTTCTTGAATGTTTCATCAACTTGTCGATGGATGTGATCTATGAGGCAAAATAAGGATATTTTTTTTTATGACTACAGAAACAAATCCCTTGAGGGTAAGGAAGGTGATTATCTGTTGTTTTGTGCAATCGAACGCCCAGTTGAAAGACCTTTCACATCTGAAATGTCTCTTCGCAATTGGAAAACAGTTCATGCGTCCAGTTTCTATGTTGATCAATTTGATATGCGTCATTCTATTTCATATTCTGAAAACAATACATGATTTCAGAAATAGTTTATAAGACATGAATAAAAAAAACATACCTGTTTAAGTAGTCAGTCGAGAAATCCAATGGGTAAATCTTCCAGCCAAGCAATGGTTGGTTGTCAAGAAGGACGTCCTTGTTTATTCCTATGAAATATTAATACATCAAGGACGTACAAAAGATAGTTTTTACAGGGAACTACTATGATGAATGACTACAGTGCAGTTACCGCAATGACACACGCCAGATGCTAATGGATGTAATGATAATTAAACACCACATATAAATGTCCCATTTGGCACTGCATGTCGTCAGAAAAAAAAACTGCAGAACAGGAGCATGTCAAACTCTCAGTTAAAATAACATATCAAACGTTGATGATAAATTATTAGTAACTTGGAACATTGAAAGAACATGTTTCAAGATATAGCAAATTCTAATGATTTTGCCTCACCTTCTCTACATTGAGACTGAATAACTGATGAGTGCTTCGTCGATGTTAATATATGTGATAGAACACAAAAAAGAACATGAAAGGCATTTTTGGCGTGGCAACATTCACCCGCTCAGCACATGAAATGTCACTTATCAAACTCTTTGGAGTTACGGACCATTAAAATCATCTTGATGTAGAAAGATTCATTCACTTTTGGATATAACACTTTGCTTGCTGGTAGTTGTTCACATGTTTCAAAATATTAATGGGAACAATAACATATATACAAGTAGATTTGAATCATATATGGACTTAATTGCCTTAACAAAGGACGGGATCTCCAACAACACCAGGCTGTAGCACCTACAGCAAAAACCCAAAACACCCAATGCAAAAACACAGAGCAGACAAGCACAGGAAGAGACGTAAAAGGGACAAGGAACGTCATCGCACAACACACAGACATCAAACGCAAAGGACTACACATAAACCAACGAGACAAATGGACAACCGGTGCCGACTTAAGACGGCCATCTGCCACGGAAATAGCAGAATGTATGGTTATCCTCGATGAGGTGCGCACAACCCTCCCCCTTTCCAATTACCCAGAGGTATAAAATAGCTCAAATGATAAATACATTATGAAAATGTTGGGATCTTTAGATGCAGATAATGTTGTTGTAAACTCTTTGAACTTATCACAAAATCTTATAATTACATGAAGCTTAAAATGAAGAAAATACCTTTCCTTTGATGACTCATAATGTTCCATCCAAGTTTCTCATAGTTGACTCGCCCTCTATTTTCCACAAGAATGTCCAAAATCAATGCATCCTATAATACACATGCGCACATAGTAATTGACATAAGAAAGGAGGTGATCTCCAAGTCCCTGTTGTAGCACCAACAGCAAAACACCCACAAAAGTGAAAAATTCTGCGTAGAAGACACTACAACCTTTTCGAGCTAGAGAATGAAAATGAATCAAATTACTTGAAACATCGGGACGCAAGGAATTGTACACTCCACACTGCAACTCGAAATAAGTAGATTCCACCTTAAAGCTCATCGATGATAAAAAAGGAAGGTCACAACGACGTTACGTCTTCAAATTCATAGCACCATACAAGAACAGATAAATTTGCAGCATGGACCAGACATATACGTTTCAGGTAGTTAGCCCTCGTCAGTAATCCTCAATCCAAACAATGAAATTTGACCAAAGACTGTGAAATGTTAAACGTCTTCGAATTCAATATGTTATGTACAACATTACCGAAAATCGCAACAGGACGAATGGGATATGATGCTACAAGACCCACTTATCAGAAAATTTTCGAGAAAATTTTTGAACAGAAATGTTCGAATGTATTTGAAAAAACGATCAATCGATGTTGATCAGACTTGGCTACACGTGCCCTCCTGGACTCCTGGTCCAGCAGCAGTGATAATCAACAATGATACGTCTTCATATTCATGAAGCATCATTTAAGAACAGACAGATTTGCAGCATGGATCAGACATGCACGTTTCGAGTACTCAACCCTCGTCAGTGATCTTGAAATCCAAACAATGTTATTCGACATAAAAACGACATTAAAACAATACAAAGCACTACAATGAAACATAAAGGACAACACATACTCGTGAAGGAAGAAGACCAATGACAACATTGTATGGTTTGAAGACGGAAATGATCGTAGATGGCTCGACGGAACAGAAAAAATGATAATAAAAAACCGCTGTTGGTGTTGTACACATGTATATCTTGTCAAAGTAAGGCATAAGGAAATCTTATTCTTTATAGGAACTTCCATTTTATTAAGACAAGAATGACAAATATGGATAATGACCATAGATCGGCCATTTATGGATATTGAGTTTTTTCTTATTATTTATCTACATGATCTTTTCTTGGTGTCACTTGTGTTCATCATTTCCGAAATACATGTATGTACTTCCTGTGCAGGTATTTTATATATTGTTTTCATTATCGCGCGTGAACATCGACGGCGGGTGCGGCTAGCCAGCAGGGGATGCTTACTCCTCCCGGGCACCTGGTCCCACCTCAAGCTGGCTAGGGGTCCGTCGATGCTCAATTTGGTGCTCTATTGTGAGTGTTGTTGAAATTATTGTCAGGATCTCCTTTAACGCCTTTCTATTTAAGCGCGTCTGAGAAATACATCATAACATATTCCATAGTAGTTAGGTTTCACAATTCTTTGTCATTTTCGTTACTTTTAAATAAGGTGGAATTTTATTGACCAAATAGATAGTCTTTTATGGGCTTTATATGTTTCTCATAGGAAATGCAAAAGGAGCATCACCTCAGTATCTTTATATATCTAATATACTTTTGCTTTGATATTGGTTATACTACATGTAGTGGTATGGACCACATCATTTTCAAACACACATTTTTTTCCTAAAAAATGACAATCTGGAAGGAAATGCACTGCTACAGACATCAACGAGAGGCCCACTGATGGACAAAATATAAAACACATGAAGAAAACTGTATAAACTTTACTAACCTTTGGAGAAGAGGTTTTGATGGCTGATAAATTTATTGTCCTGTCCCTCTTCCAGGAATCCATCAAACCTACAGACTTTCCATTCACAAATACCTGTAAAATATAATTCACTGGCATGTATGTAATTCGCCAAACCAATGTGACTGACTCTATGATAAACTATGTTATATCTTGTCGTGTTGAAGTTCTTTTATCTCATATAATGTCCATCATAAACCAGAAAAAAGGAGTTCCCCGCGACTGAGTATTTATAGTGACTTCTTTATCTTTTGAATTGATGCTACATGTACAAGGAATTTGATGCTGCTCAATTTTACCAAATTGATTAATAAAATGTTTGATTTTAACAAAGAGATACCGTACTAAATTAGTAAGTATTCTTCAGCTTGAATGCAACTGATGAGGATTAAGTTTCCGAAATATGTATGACTGGTGCATTGCATTTTGAAGCTTGAGTCCAGGAGACTGGTCTCTTGCACTATACCTTGCAATGGATATTATACAATTATTGACTGGGAATGAGGGCAATATATGATTTGTTGGACCTGAAGATAAAATATTGCCCGAGGCCGAAGGCCGAGGGCTATATTTTGTCTGAAGGTCCAACAAATCATATATTGCCCTCATTCCCAGTCAATAATTGTTTTGTTATACCTTACATCAATACTGCAGTAACGAACCGATTTAGCCCGACATGTTTACGTTCATTTTCATCTATAAGAGAAAGAGCGCGGAAAAATAGGTAGAGCTAATAGTGTCATCAATGACGTCACGTCACAAAGGATGTACCGCTAATCGGTCAATATTTTTGAAATGTTGCCCTAGGGCCAATATTGATGTAAATATTGACCGCTTGGTCAAATATTCGAATTTATAGGCATTTTTACTATGGGGATTTTATATAGGGATACTGACAAGGGTATAACAAACCTGAATACGATCGGATGGCTTTTCGCAGAAGGACAAGTTGTTTCCGTGTGGTATTTGAGTTCGATAGAGTATATATCCAAAGCTTTGATTCAAGTCTTCCATAGGTTTAGGGTGATATGAATGAATTTCTCTCTGAAATAAGGAAATCAAAGATAAAATAACTTTGTTAACAATTTTTGTACAGTCAACAAGAAAATTTTTTCAGAAAACTCAGACATGAAAGAATGAAAAAATATTCGAATAATAAATGATAAATTACATTTAAAAACGATGCAAACTACGATGCAGACGGTGAAAAAGTATTGATATCAGTGCAACAATTTCTCTGCTTAATCAATGCTAATAACATCGTACGGTTCTTGCATCCAGTACTCACATTGGTAAGATGTATCATTGATTCCAGGGGAAGGTACTCGGACACTGACACAGTACCTGTTTAATAAGTATTGCAATATTGTGTTTAGTTTAAAAATGATCTTTAAAAGCTTGTTTTCGTCACCACTTTTGAGATAGATAACTTTGAACGATTTAGATAAACATGTATTCAGAAAGAAATGTGTATATCAATCTAATTTTATAGCTTTACAAACAAATTTTGAATAATCATAAAAAAAGAAGAGCACATTATGAAACTGACGTACCGTACTGGGCTTTGAATGTGTTTGGTGGAGGATCTGGGAGGGAGGCGTGCTCTATGAAAGAAAAGGTTGCAGATATCTTTTGTGAATTATTTGTAATTAAAAAAAAAACTCAGAAAAAGAACACAAATAATAGGAAAAGGAATTAATTGATGTGCTGATTGAGAGGTAACATACTGAGTACGAGTGATTGTATCAGATTTCTGGTAGAGTTATACTTCAATGTCATGTCTCCAGCCTCGCTCAAAGGGGCATCGTAATCTGAAACATAGAAGGCTTTAAGGTTAAAGGTTAAAAACAACCTCAGTCAAGACACCTCATGCACGATACATTAGTCTAGTAAATGATGGAAATGTCTAAGATCCTTGCGAAATCTTGTCTTAAGAACATTTCAAAATAAAAGTGCTACGTCATACATGTAGCCTGTATGACCATTCAAATAAGCAAATTAGACACGCCATGTTTTTTATTTGTTACATCCTTTTAGGCCCTAATTTTGTCACTTCTGTCAACAAAATGTACTTTCCCTTCTAGTATTTGGCCTATCGACGATATCTTTTATATTCCTTACACACACAATCTTAATCTTCTAACAATTTCTTTTGATACCTTTATTTATGTAAGACATTGTTGATCGATGTGCGACCAGATAATTTGATGAATCGCCCATTAGCTTCGTAATATATATTTAAGAGATAAAGAAGATCCTGACGACAATTAAAGTCGCTGTAGAAAATTCAAAGGTTTGACCATTTTTTACCGTATGACGTCACATCGCTGACATAGGTTGACGTATCAAGGATCCAGTTTGCTCCTGACGTAAAACCGAAGTTCGTTCCCCCGTGATACATGTAGAAATTCATGGAAGCTCCCGTTTTTAATAAGGCACTAACAGTTGTCTCGTGATCTAGGTATAAGATAGAAACATTTCAAACACTAATTATTTTTGGTCTTGTTTTGTACATGGAATTTTCAAGTAAAGATCTATAAAGAAAATGATTGACCAAGTTTGGTTTCAAAAACATGTCAAATTACAAAACAGAAATAGGAGAAAATATTCTTCCTTTCAGAGAAGCAGCATTCTATAATTGTCGTTTTTACACTGGATAAAGGCCTATGGGCCGAAAATTTTTGTGTTTGAGCACAGATTCATAGTTCAGACATTTTCACAAAACGGTCAGACATAACAACGAAATGTACTACAAAAGTTTGTTAGACATTTCCTTCGGTATGACACTTTTCGATAAATATGTTTGAATATTTGTATTTTTATTCTTAATTGTTAGCCTTTTGTTAGATATCCCTCTGATAAGTTCTGATTCAAGAACTTGGCAGATATCTCCAGAAAGACTACCTTGAACTGACAGCATCGACTCATGTCCACCAACACGATGCAACGGACATCAGATAAACAACTTTAACAAATAACAAGGAACAACGAGATACGATACACAACACCACTTGCGGTCTAACAAACAATCAAAACGGACATACCGAAAGAAGATACACGAATGATATTAGATAAACTACGGAGAACTAATTGACCCTTCCGATTGCGGGAAAAAATGCAGAGTTTCGTGATGTCACAATGCTTTTACCTTGGACAAACAAGCTTCGAACCTTGATCAAATATCGAAATTGCATTGTGACGTCATGAAATATCTCAAAATTTTCCCGCGTTCGGAAGGGTCAATTTTATCCGGCGTAAACTTTGACGAATATCCGATGTATAATTGCGAATGTTGTGGTTGACCAGACAACGTCTACATACCCTCCTTCTTACCAAAATAGACAAGTGTCTTCGGAGACATACTTTTGTTTAAAGAAAAAACCTCCTCACTGTTAGACGACACGACATTTAAAAGACTTTCTTTAGGGATCCTTGGTAACTCAAAGGCTACGTAGATAGATGAAAAGCAGCAATTATCGCCTGTGTTCCCCATGCTGAAGCGATCTCATGATCTATCACCCATCAGACAAAGTACACTGCTAGAAGAGACGCTGGTACAAAACTGTAGATGAGTCCAGTAATACCATCATCCTTAATGTTCTTTGAATTAATTCAGCATCATATCCGCGATAAAGAATGCGGTCGATTTCTTTATAACAATGAACACTCTCTATCCACAAATTTTCGGCCACTCGGCCTTTATCAAGTGGAAAAGCACGAATACAAAAGAATAGAATTCTTTTGTATTCGTGCTTTTCTATAGAATTCTTTTGTATTCGTGCTTTTCCACTTGATAAAGGCCGAGTGGCCGAAAATTTGTAGATAGAGAGTGTTCATTGTTATTTATTACATTAAACTTCCCTACGGAGGACACTATTTGATTTCTTTATAGTTTGAAGTGGAAAAGCAAAGGGAAATGGAACATCCACTGTGTGCGATATTTTATGAATACTTTGTCTTATTCTTAAAATGACAAATGAATACATGCAAAATATCATAGTATATGACTTTTGCTAAACCGATACTGAACTTTTGTATAATGCACATTTTCCCTTTCATTACTTTTCACCTTGTATGTCATAGATTTGGTGCTTGCCACCCCACTGATCAAACCAGCCTGCCCAGTACTCCGTCACCATCAGAGGAAAATCCTGGCTCAAGTTGGCTATCTTCCGGAATAGTTCTATTCCCTGGGAAAGTTTGTCAAAATTAGCGGTTGGCAGGGCCTCTGGAAGTGGTAGCATTTGATATTGAATTATCAAGTTTTTTTATATTTGTATCGTTCAGTGAGCCTCAAGATAAAGTAGACTAAATTGATTCTCTGAATCTATATTTGTTTGGTTGTGAAATCACATATTTTTCGAGATTTTTTTATTTTTCATGTGTCAAATTAAACGTAAAGATAAAACATTACTTATCTATTTTACATCTGTGAGTCCTATAGCATCATATCCTACCCATTTTGCTACGCTTTTCGGTATTTTTGGACATAAGTTTCACAGTCTTTGGCCAAATTACATTATTTAGATTGAGGATCACTGACGAGGGTCAAATGGCCGAAACATACATGCCTGGTCCATGCTGCAAATTTATCTGGTCTTATTTTACATATGTGAGTCCTGTAGCATCATATCCCACCAATATGCTACGTCTTTTGGTATAGCTTTTTTACATAACTTGAATTTGAAGACGTTTGATATTCACAGTCTTTGGTCATACTTCAATGCCTTATTGTTTGAATTGAGGATCACTGACGAGGGTTAAGTACCCGAAACATGCATGTTTGGTCCATGCTGCAAATTTATCTATTCTTTGAAAGTGATACTTTGAATTTGAAGATGTAATATTTCTACAACATTTTGAGTGTCACTGCTGTTGGACCATTATCATTTTATCTTGAAATTCAACTTAATCAATGTCCACCAATTAAATTTATTTACAATTTCCTCTGGGTTAGTTATGACTAGATTCACGTTCTTGTGGTTTGTTTTTGTTGAAAGAATTTCACAATGTGAAAGAAATGAAAATGGAACGATCATTCTGATATGATGCATTAATGTCTCACCTTTATAAAAAGGGGCCCTGTCCATCCCTGTATCAATATCATTGTAATAACCATCAGATGTGAAAAACATTTCTTCTATACCATTGGACTGCAGCTCCTTTTTTGTAAAGAAGCAATACTCGAAAACATCATATATTAATGATAATGTGTGCGCCCTAGCACTTATGTTATTCAATCAACCCAACAGGAAATTTGGAGCCAAGGAGATGTAAAAAAATTCAAAATGACAAATATGGATAATGACCATATATATCCCTGTATACAGCACAAAATCGATAATTCATAAAATCAGAAACCGAAGGCATACAAAACAGGATAAAACAGAAACCAAAACAAACAACAAAAACCTCCACCATATGAAAAGAAGCGGACTCCCGATATGAGAGTAAGACCAGGTGCCCAGGAAGAGAAAGCATCTCCTGCTTGCATGCAACACCCGCCGCTTCAATTCGGTAGAACTGTCACATCCGGTAACTTCCATTTCTGGAAGTTCTGAAAACATCAATCTAGAGGGCGCTACTACAAATAAAATTTGCTGTGTCTGAAAATGTCTTTGGCTTGAAGCATCACTGATAATGATTTACTACCCGAAACGTTGTCAGGTGCATTTAAATACTTTGACATGTTGTTCAAACAGGTAGCAGGTAGGATCATTTCAACTTTCTTTTAAACATTAAATATACTAGTTGAATGTAAATCAACAAACGCTATACTGTAAAGTTGCATTCTTCCTATAATAATTCAATATAGGATTCTTTTTTAAAAAGAATGTACAATAGGTTGGAGAGTTTGAAAAGATAAGAGAGATACATTTTCTTTACAGCGGCAATTTACAAGATTATGCATGTAAATCAACTAAGATAAGGTTTGCAGTATTAGATTGTTTTACGTTACAAATTGTTTGTTATTCTTTAACAATTGTTTCAGCCATGAATGGAGTCAGATCTTATATTTCTCTATGGTTTTGTCAGGACAGAATCTGATTGCGTCTAAACTTAGAGAAGAAAATTAAGGCAAACCTTTTTCAGAAATTTTAAATGATCCAAATTGTCGCTGAAGGAACCAAACTCATTCTCAATCTGCACAGCAATAATAGGTCCGCCTCTTTTGTGCTATAAATAAGACAATGACATATGCAGTGGAACAATGGAGGACTTCAAAAGTAAAGCACTTATATCGGATGGGTCTCATATCCCTCCCTCTCCTCTTTCTGCATGAAAGTATAACGATAATATAAGACTTTACAAAATGTTTTTGGTCAACAAGGTTTCAAGCAATGCACAGAATGGTCAGTAATTGAATAAGCAGGTTTTGAAATATCTCATGAGATAATGATTGTTTTTAATGTTCAAATTAATATACAAGATAAGAAGATAAGATTAAGAAAATTTAAATACATAAGAGATTCCTGACCTGCAAATCGACTATCTCTCTTAACAGTCGTCGGAAATAGAACTGTACCCTCGTGGTGTACCCTGGGTAATTAGATCGAAGCTGCATGTGTCTGTCCTTCAGGAGCCATCTTCAAAATTTCTTATTTGATGAAGTTTATCGAGTACTTTTCGAGTAGAGTAGATTCGCTAATCAAAACGTACATTAGATGTAAAGAAAAAAAGTGCGAAGTTTTCTTTATAATCGAATTATATCTTCAACACAAAAGGTACAGTTGCTAACTCAAAATTGCATGTAGAAAAGAATATTGAACAACAAGAACTTACATACATGTTGTATAACGTAATTGAAGCCCTGGTCACAATTCAAAGGGCGAGTATTTTGGCCGTGTGTGTTTGGCAAGGCTGAGATCGCGCTACGTTTTTATCTAATACAATGTCAAGAGTACGGAAGGAATGCGTCAACGCACGTGCGTTAATTGCATGGTTATATGGGCGGTTACGGGAATCATTTTTATCACACGTACATTTAAGCATGTCGTAACTTGGGATAATTTGACTACACGCAGACTTACATATATTGCATATAAAATTCGGCATACACTTAACTACTGCGGAATGTCTGCGTAATCCTATTTTCGTACGGAGTCCGCACGGAACACCTTTACGTACTGATTTGGCAACGACCGAATACGGATCCTTGAAGTTTGTCCACGTATTTGGACGTTGACATCACGACTAATTGCACGTGTGTCGGATTGTGACTACGGCTTCATTAAGCGAGTAATTTTTCAAAAGGAAGTGTAGGGAAAATATTGTTTGACATATATCACTAATGACCGGAAAAGCAGTATCATAATGTTCACTTTGCTTTTATCCTTACTTTACACGAAACCAACTTTTTCTGAGAATGCTTGCTCTAATTATCTTTTGTTTAATGTTTTCTTTAACTTGTATATTCTCCTTAATTAAATGATCTAATCTAATTTGCAAATTGCATTTATCACATTTGAAAAATGAAGTATTTGCTAAGTTATCATGCATAGAGAAAAGAAAAATTTAAGTATGAGAAATAATACTAACGACGGAAGTCCCCCTAGGTCCCATTCTCCACATATATACGGACCGGGTCTGAAAATGACGTGCAGTCCAACGTTGTGTGCCAGCTGAATAAACTTCCTGTAACACATATATGATTATAGGTATACATGTATGACAAAATGAATACCTCGAAGTGGCATTTATATCCAATATACGTGCATGATATGCAATCAAATTTTCTTCACAAAGAAAGATAAGAAACTACGAATAAATGGATCCATACAAAAAGTGCTTTGAAGCGATTATGAGTATCCTAAAGATTTCGTGCCATGACGGACCCTGAACCCCGACCACCTGTCCTCTCTGAATGTTAATCTGAAACCTCGAGTGATTACACTCAATAGCTTGGTACAGTCGGTAGAGCACGGACTGTATTTCGTACTCCCTCTGATTTTTAATCCATTTTCATATCCATCTGTGTGTTTCTTGAGGGTCCTGAGTCATGCTGTCTGTTTGAATGGTCGTCTTACTGTGAGTACACCACAATTGTGCGTTCTTCGAGACATCTAGGTAATCGGAAAAGTGGGAGGGTTGTGCGCACGTAATCTGGATAGACACACCGTCTGCTACTTGCGTGAAAGATGGCCGTCCGAAGTCGACACCAGCTGCCCATAGGTCTTGTTGGTTTATGTGTGTTTTTTTGTGTTTCATGTTTCTATGGCGTGAGTTTGTGTTTCTTGTCCCTTGTGCTTTACGTCACTTTCTGTGGATGTCTACTCTGTGTTTCTGCATGCGGTGTTTTGCAGTTTTGTTGTGAGTACTGCAACCGAGTGTTGTTGGAGATTCCCTACTTTCTTGACCCTGCTGTTATATTGTGACTACTATGGGCTGTTACATTTGTAGTTGAGATTCCTTATATTCATCATACGATTTATGTTAGATAAATAATGAAACAGCATAAAAACTTACCGTAAATTTAAGATTCCATTGAAATTGAAATTACCGGGAGTTTCTTCGTGTAAATTCCAGGGAATATATCTATTGAAATGAATAATTCATGAGTAACTATATAAATTACAAAACAAAGTATCATTAGCTGCAGTAAGCCTTTAAAAATATAAGTTTTTGCACATAAAAGTCTTTAATGACGTAGACTTGCCTCCATTCAGGGTTTCTCGATTGCCTTGTTACTGGAGACTTACACAATATTAATGACATATTCCCTTGGTTCTTTTACTACTAAACTACAATTGACCCTTCCGAACGCGGGAAAGGTTTGAGAAATTCCATGACGTCACAATGCAATTTCGATGTTTGACCGAGGTTCGAAGCTTGTTTGTCCGAGGTAAACACATGGTAAAAGCATTGTGACGTCACGAAATTTTGCATTTTTTTCCCGCAATCGGAAGGGTCAATTGGTACTTCTCTGATATAATTTGAAATAGTGTCGTGCTAATGTTGCTGCAATATGATGATTTGTATCAAGGTTATGGAAGAGATTTCCAGCTAGACTACCCTTTACTGACCACAGTGGAACATGGTACAACAAACAACATACATCAGAGAAAACAACTTTCAAAATCAACATGGGACAATAATGTTACGTCTTCAAATTCATGGTATCATTTATGAACAGAAAAATTTGCAGCATGGACAGGACACGGACGTTTGGGGTACTTTAACCCTCAATCTAAACAATGTAATATGGCCAAAAACTGTGGATGTTATTTCGAAAACATACCGAATGACGTAGCAGGATGGGTGGGGTATGATATTACAAAACTCAATTTTCAGAAATTTTTAGTATTTTGTCAACAGAAATTTTAGAATGCCTTATAAGAAATGATCAACCGAAGTTGACAGGATTTGGCTATATATATGTATATGTGACCTCGGGGACTCCTGGTCCAACAGCAGTGACACTCATGAAGTGGTTCAAATCTTACGTCTTCAAATTCAAAACACTCTTAAACATCAACATCGAACTCTCCAATAAACAATCAAAGAAGACACACCAAAAACTGAAGCAGTAATGACAATACATAAATTGATGAAGACCAATGTGCAACCGACGCCGACAAATGAGTTACATACTAGCAATAGCGAATGACATTGTTATCAAGAAAGTTTAAACACGGACTCCCTCGTTGCTTCACGTTACAAAAGATCTTCAATGAGAAAAAGAAGATCCTGATGGCAATCTCAACAGCATTCACAATAGACACCAATTTGAGCATCGACGTTCCCCTATCAAGCTAGAGGTGGGATCAGGTACCCGGGAGGAGTAATCATCCCCTGTATGGCTAGCCGCACTCGCCGTCGATATCCACGCACGAAAATGAAAAGCATAATTAAATCATACACTGCCTGAGATTATGTCTATATAGAAAGTGCTTTGTCGACCATATGAGGGAAAGAGGTTTAAAACGTTTAGTCTCAAACCCCTCGCGGGGAACATCAACATCAGTAGCAACAGTTGCATATTTGATTTGAAAACATAAATATTGATTATTTTGTATGGTTAAAAATTTTCAGCGAATTATTTGCAAATTTCAACAATACGTTCTATCGGAGATGCTAGAAAGGGAATTAGAGAATTCAAACATAAGGAACCTACATATGATTAGCGAATCTAGAGAATGGCCTAAAGGTCTTGCTGAGGGTAGAGCTAGGCGAATATGTCCCCCAATTTTAGAAAATAATATCAAATTTACAGACAGAGAATTTACCATTTCTATTTCAATTCAGTTATAATTGGTCAACTTTTCGTACCCTAGAATCTGTTTTACATACATTTGAATTGAGTTTAATCCTCCCGCCTTCATTTTAAGCAGACGATCCCTCCAATAATATTCTGGAACTCTGAAATAATGGATACTCCCACTCAAAATCCGGATCGGCTGACCGTCTAAATAGAATGTTCTGTTTTTGAACGTCAGACTTCCCGTGCTTACGTAGGCTTGTGGATCGTGGAATGTGACGTCATCCAACAGAAAACGCTCATCTCGAACAAGGTCCAATTCATTATTACGGGCATTCGTTTCTCCATCTATTGTTGAAATACAACATAACATGGCCAAGAGTGTCCATGTGAGATACGACATGGTTGATTGTGGACGTATGATATGTATGAACTCTTATCTATCTTCCTGTTGTCTTGAACTTTCTATATCCGCGTCGACGCAAATCCTTTATTTGAATGCGTAATACTTTGGAAAATATATTACATAAGATAGAAATCCTTTAAGGCACCTATCTTCAAACCTTAAAAATATATTGACACAAAAATGTAAAGTCACAATGCGGATTTATAAGTTTAGTAAAATAAATTTTGAAACTTTTGAAATTAAAAAGGTAAATCTAAGCATTTCGCAAACGGTTTTACGGATATATATGAATATTTTCAAAGTTTAGACTGAGCAATATATGCGCATGCAACGTAGATAAGAGCATATTCGGTTCTAAAGAAAAAAGGGCAGGGTTAGATGGGAGTATCTGCGTTTAGCAAAATTTTCCTTTGTTTAATTTTTTAAGAAAACGGTCCGCGAAAATGTTTAACATCCAATATACCATTTTGTCCAAGGTAAATACCCAAAAGAAAATATCGGACAACCTATGCGGTTTAGATTTCTCTTGATCAAAATCAATTCAATAGAGTGTACAACTTTTGCAACCTGGTGTTGTTGGAGATCCCCTCCACTGTTTTAAATTCTTAAAATAACATAAGAGGGCGCTAGTGAAATTAATTTGGACTGCTTATGAAAAGCGCTTTGACTGGAAGCATCACTGATGAGAATTCAATATTCGAAACACTTGTCTGGTGCATGAAAATTGGTTTGAAATTTTCTTCAAGAATGTATGGAGTTGGAACCCTTCCGCATTAGTTACTGAAATGAACATTTTTCCCTTCTTTCTAGACATTAAGCTGCCCTTATAAATAACCTGCGTCTCGATTCCAAAACAGCTGATATGTTGTAATTTGGTTTAATTGGGGTTTTTTATCTTCTCGAAGAACCATCGTTCATAACTCCCCTGACATGTAACTATACTTGACATACAATAAATATGTCATAAGGCTGTATGAATTGATATGCCTAATATGATCATTTTAAACTTTCATCAGGGAGGTCATAGAAGATTAAATAAAGTCCGAGGTGTGGGATAAAAGATATTTTCGGTGTTTTTTTTTTCAAAAGATGACAGATATGTAAAAAATGTTTAAAACACATAGTGACGACGTTATGGTATTGGTATATATTAGATGATCTTTTTGACCGGTGATAAATGACTTTTAATCTATTTGACATGAAAGATTAAAGGTGCCGACCTGGTGAATTTTAATGTAACCATCCCTAGAAAGGCGAAAATACACCTCCATTAATTTTCATACGTCTGTCGAAGCCAGTATATGAGAGTCAAAAACCGAAAACAGAATAAAAAATTACAATCAAAGGACTAGAATAAATAAAAGATAAAACAAAGCTTTCTCACGAGAAAAGAAAAATCGGACAAACAGAAGGAGACAATGACACAGCTCCATAGAAACATGACTAACAATCTTATCTCATGAACAATCTCAGGAGTCAAGTGCAAGTACGGGATGCTCTGTACAATTTAGGTAATGCTATTAAAACGCACCGTGCTTCTTTTCTTTCGTTCTTTTTTTTTTCTTTTATATACACTATATGTCTACGTAAGTAGGAAAAGGTAGGAAAAGGAAGTTTACAGATTCATTTAATTAATTTGCTCGCATCGTATTGTCTAAAAACCAGAAGTCTCTGACGAGACTGTAGCTCTCCTGGTTGTTTTGTTTTAAAAGATCAATTTCCTTTCTTTTAAACCAAAGACCATTATAAGGAAGCAGGCGCTTTAACAAATTATAAGGAGCATTGCACAACAAAACAACATATCCATTAAACTGCAACTAGAATATCACTCATGGAATTCATAACATCCCAGATAAGATATTTCAAAAAAGAATGCTATGACCATTTTTCAATATCCTAGTGGCCAGGGGCTGCTAGCTCAATGACACAAAAAATAAGATTCAAAGAGTTATATAGAAGAAAATGACCACATCCATTTTCTAAGACCCTGGGGGTCAGGAGCTCAAATAAGATATCAGAATCACAACTAGACCATAGACACATCATATTGCAAAAAGAATTAAGTCTCCATTATTTATAGTGTCAGAGGAGTTGCGAGCACAAGATTACATAGAGTTATATAGGTGAAAATGACCACACCCATTTTCTAAGACCCTGGGGGTCAGGAGCTCAAACAAAATATCAGGTACACAACTACACCACAGACCCATCATATTGCAAAAAGAATTAAGTCTCCATCAATTATGGTGTCTGTGGAGTTGTTGCGAGCACAAGATTACATAGAGTTACATGTATATAGGTGAAAATGACCACATCCATTTTCTAAGACCCTGGAGGTCAGGGGCTCAAACAAAATATTAGGTGCACAACTAGACCACAGACCAATCATATTGCAAAAAGAATTAAGTCTCCATCATTTATAGTGTCAGAGGAGTTGCGAGCACAAGATTACATAGAGTTATATAGGTGAAAATGACCACACCCATTTTCTAAGACCCTGGGGGTCAGGGGCTCAAACAAAATATCAGGAGCACAACTTGACCACAGACCAATCATATTGCAAAAAGAATTTTAAAAGTCTCCATTATTTATAGTGTCAGAGGAGTTGCGAGCACAAGATTACATAGAGTTATATAGGTGAAAATGACCACACCCATTTTCTAAGACCCTGGGGGTCAGGAGCTCAAATAAAATATCAGAATCACAACTAGACCACAGACCCATCACATTGCAAAAAGAATTTAAGTCTCCATGATTTATAGTGTCAGAGGAGTTGCGAGCACAAGATTACATAGAGTTAAATAGGAGAAAATGACCACACCCATTTTCTAAGAACCTGGGGATCAGGGGCTCAAACAACATATTAGATGCACAACTAGACCACAGACCCATCATATTGCAAAAAGAATTAAGTCTCCATCATTTATAGTGTCAGAGGAGTTGAGAGCACAAAATTACATAGAGTTATATAGGTGAAAATGACCACACCCATTTTCTAAGACCCTGGGGGACAGGGGCTCAAACAAAATATCAGGTGCACAACTAGACCACAGACCCATCATATTGCAAAAAGAATTAAGTCTCCATCATTTATAGTGTCAGAAGAGATGCGAGCACAAGATTACATAGAGTTATATAGGTGAAAATGACCACACCCATTTTCTAAGACCCTGGGGGTCAGGGGCTCAAACAAAATATCAGGAGCACAATTAGACCACAGACCCATCATATTGCAAAAAGAATTATGTCTCCATCATTTATGGTGTCTGTTGAGTTGTTGCGAGCACAAGATTACATAGAGTTATATAGGTGAAAATGACCACACCCATTTTCTAAGACCCTGGGGGTCAGGGGCTCAAACAATATATTAGGTGCACAACTAGACCACAGAACCATCATATTGCAAAAAGAATTAAGACTCCATCATTTATAGTGTCAGAGGAGTTGCGAGCACAAGATTACATAGAGTTAAATAGGAGAAAATGACCACACCCATTTTCTAAGAACCTGGGGGGTCAGGGGCTCAAACAAAATATCAGGTGCACAATTAGACCACAGACCCATCATATTGCAAAAAGAATTAAGTTTCCATCATTTATAGTGTCAGAGGAGTTGCGAGCACAAGATTACATAGAGTTATATAGGTGAAAATGACCACACCCATTTTCTAAGACCCTGGGGGTCAGGGGCTCAAACAAAATATCAGGTGCACAACATGACCACAGACCCATCATATTGCAAAAAGAATTAAGTCTCCATCATTTATAGTGTCAGAGGAGTTGCGAGCACAAGATTACATAGAGTTATATAGGTGAAAATGACCACACCCATTTTCTAAGACCCTGGGGGTCAGGGGCTCAAACAAAATATCAGGTGCACAACTAGACCACAGACCCATCATATTGCAAAAAGAATTAAGTCTCCATCATTTATAGTGTCAGAGGAGTTGCGAGCACAAGATTGCATAGAGTTATATAGGTGAAAATGACCACACCCATTTTCTAAGACCCTGGGGGTCAGGGGCTCAAACAAAATATCAGGTGCACAACTAGACCACAGACCAATCATATTGCAAAAAGAATTAAGTCTCCATCATTTATAGTGTCAGAGGAGTTGCGAGCACAAGATTACATAGATTTTCATGACCACGCCCATTTTCTAAGACCCTGGGGGTCAGGGGCTGAAACCAATTGTCAGGTGCACAACAAGACCACATACCAAGTAGGATGCAAAAAGAATTAACTTTCTATCTCCTATGGTTTCAGAGGAGTTGCGAGCACAAGAATTGTTTACGGACGGACGGACGGACAGACGGACAGACGGACGGACGCCGGACGACGGGGTATCGCATAAGCTCGACTGGTCTGAGACCAGTAGAGCTAACAAAGGGGAGAGTTCTGCTTATTGGTCATGGTATGAAAACCTACTTGAAGAAAAAAACATAAATGGTTGTAAGCAGCGCCCCCTCATTGAATTCGATGAAGAAATTAGATTTTTCACTGTAGAGCAAGGAACCATATTTCGCCGGTGACCATATTTCGCCGTTTCATAGTTAATTGATTCTCCTTTGTTATCGGTATTGTTTGTAAAGTTTATTTTTCTATATCCTATCAAATATGACCGTAGCAGCCATGCTTTGATATATTGTGACTTCTTCTGCACTCAACTGTGATATAAAATACCATAAAATGAGGAAAAATTGATAAAAACACCAAATTTCAGACGTAAACATCCGAATTTTTTACGAAAACAAAACAAAGAAAATATTTTACGGGATAATTTCTTAGATATCGAAGTCCCAAAAGATTTCCAAAAAACAAAATCATAGTTTTGTCCGTTTTGTATGCAAATAGAATACTTATCAACAAAAACGGCGAAATATGGTCACCCCCGAAAACATGGAAACGAAATATTTTGACGTTTTATAAGGAAACAGTAAACTGGGTAAAATAAATTATTTTTGTAGTATTTCGATCGAGAATGGAATCGAATTATATTTTAGCAATACCAATCATTGAATTCGTCTCAAAGTATGGAAATTGTCTCGGGACTATACGAAAAATGCGGCGAAATATGGTCACTTGCTCTACATAACTGAAAAATGCAGTTCCATTGATCCCAAAACTCTGGCCAATTGGGGTTCTGAACCGAAGGGGAACAATGCCCAATAGTCGAAAAACGAGAAAAGGGGGAGTGGATGACTACATTATAATAAGTCTTTATAGTGGTAAAGTAGACCAGACCTGCTACTATTTTTTCTTTTAATATCATGGCACAACCTATTCAGAATATTTCCTGATCCAGTTAACAACCATTAGGAATGAAATAAACAAGAAAGTATTTCTACATTGTATGTATTTCGCGCCTGAAGTGAAAGTGAAGTGAATGCTATACATGTATAAGTGTCTGATAAGTACAAAAAAAACACGTTTTCCATTTTCTAGATTGTGGCCAATTATATCGATATTAAATGTTCGAATATTGACATATGAAAAAGTACAGAAACACAATTAGCATCAAATTTTTGTAAAATAATGAAATTTGTTTGGTGAATATTCGCTCCGTATTTGACGTTTGTTGTCATTCATACCCCCTGCCACTTCAACCTATAATTATAACATCTTTCACCAAATCTATTTCGATAAAATACCTAATACTAATACTTTATATTTTTATCCTAACCAACCTTTTTTCGAAAATAGAAGGACAAAGCATAAAAAATAATCCAGATATTTCGTGGCTAAATCAAGCCCACGTCTTAACAGCTCGTTTTTGTATTATTGCATACAATTAGGAGACACTGTCTCTCACTGATCTCATTCCGAGGTTCGCAACCGTTCCTTTGGAAATTCTAATGATTTTGTCTTGCTTTCTACACTTTGAGACTGAATAACTATGTCCAGCTGATTCGTGCAAATAATTGGTTGAATTGTGCAAATTTTCAGGAAAGCATGAAACTTAGCACGATGGTTCTTTAGTCCATTCTTTACGATATTAGCTATGGACCCACCTCGAGAAATCAAAATGACCGCTTTTTTCAAGATGGCCGCCATTTTCAGGAAAAATTCTCATTTTTCATTTGATAATGAAAATTTTTTACCTTTATGTCACGATCAAGTGAAATTGTTTCATGAAATACTCGAATCTTCATCTCTGGTATCTTTAATCATCCAGGGGTCAAAAGGAACCGTGAACTTAAATCAATTACGTCACATGACATTACGTTACTTTTCTCTGTACAAAGATGCATCGTATCTTGGCTGTTACAAATCTTATAAAGTTGAAATTGGTATCAAATGAAAGCTAATATAGTGCTCGTGCGTGTGTTTTCCATTTAGTAAATCATGCTGTTAGGAATTCATGACTATTGTTACGTTAGATGTAATGATATTTACGTCAGTAATTTCTATATATTTGTATAACATTCTTGTAGTTTCTACATGTATGTTCTTATTCCAAGGATATATTTTAAATGAATATCCTTTTAAATAATCAGGATATTACCGACTTCCTTGTGACAATTTTTAATTCCTCAGATGTTATATTCGTCAGAAAACATTTATTTACATTACGTTATGTAATATTAGTATGATTAGTGATGCCTATTGAAGTGAAAAATGTTTCAAACGAACATTATTTGCTCACAAATTTTAATCCATTGGTGAATTTAAAATTGTTCCAGTGTTTTTGAAAGTTTATATAATCCCGATTACCAATGTTAAACGTCTTCAAATTCAATAGCACCATAAACCATTTGAAACTAAATTGGCTCTTGACCATTCTCAGTCGGCACCGACTACCCATATGTAGTCTTTAACCTTTTTCAGTAATTTAATGTCTTAACTTCCTCGTCCCTTTTGCATCTCTTATACGCAAAGGCCTGGGCTGTTTCAGAGTTTCGTGTAGGTGCTGCAACGTAGTCCTGTTGGAGATCCCCTCGTTTCCTCACTTAGGCTATGGACCCACTCAAAATAACAAAATACATCTGCCATTTCAATAACGGTCAATATTGCATCTATAATTCAAATAACACAATTCAAGGAAATCAATATGAAAGGTATACATTTTCATTTATGGGTATTGTTTCATGCAATTGAATAAATAAGAAGCTTTCAAAGTTGTGAAACGAAATAAATTTGACGCTATGTGCCGTTTCTAATGTATACGTATTTTCGCACTGGATAGATAAAAAGTTTGAGACAACGAAACGTAAAGAAATACTATTTACATTGCCATGAATTATACCTGAACATTTTTGTAAATCTCACAGATTGTTTTAAATGTTTTAAGCTGCAGAAGTGAACATCCTTGCATCATATCATATGATAGGTATTTCTTTATCCAAAGTTTTATTTACTCATGGGATTAATCTGAGAAGCAACTGAGAAGCAAACCAACATTCAGAGAATAAGTGCAATAGGTTTTGCCTTGTTTGACGGTATTTGAACATGGTCCCTTAGGATATTTATGTTAATCATAGTTGTAAATTGTGTACAAATTATGCCAATATATCTATAGGTAATTAGATATTTTATATTCTAAAGAATAAATGGCCCTCATCTTTATCCTTTAAAGTGATTGATTAATTTAAAATCAATCACCCGTTGTCATTTTTAGAATTATTTCAAAACTTTAAAATTCAATTCAACAAACAAGAAAATTTTCGCGCACTTTTTAAAAATAAACATGAGTATAACAATGTTTTGATACATTTATGACTTTAGGTACTAGTAATTATAGTTCAATATCACATAAAGCAAAGGATTTTTTTGTTGAATGATAAATGTCTTCAAATTCAATAGCATCATTTGAGAACAGATAAATTTGCAGCACGAACCAGACATATATGTTTCGGGTACTCAGCTCTCGTCAGTGATCCTCGATAATTATGTCCAAAAATGTATGAAAGACTTAGCAGGATTACTGGGATATGATGCTTCAGGACCCACGTTTTAGGAATTTCAAGAACTTTGATAACAGAATTTTTCGAATGCGTTGAAGAAACGATCAACTTAGCTGCATGTACCCTTGGGGACTCCAGGTCCACCAGCAGTGACACTTACCTAGTGGTACAGATGTTAAACGTCTTCAAATTCAATATAGCATCATTATAGAACAGATAAATTAGCATAAACCAGACATGCACGTTTCGGGTACTTAATCCGAATAGCGTCTGACAGTTTAAAGAGGGGATGGATTGGTTATTTTCGATCACTCAAAATGGTATTCATTTTAAACTATACCATGTAAGTTACAAGAATTGCATACAAATAATGGTTGTTCATGACCTAAATATAGAGCAAGTGACCATAATCCAGCACATTTTTCATACAATGCCCTGTAAAATCTCGATACTTGGAGGCCAGTTCAATTAATTGTTTTGCTAAAATATAATGTAATTCCATTCTTGTTCGAAATACATGTACTACAAAACGAATTCATTTTACTCTTTTCATTGTTTCCTTATCAAACGTGGAAATATTTAATTTCCATGTTTTCAGCGTTGACCGTATTTTACCGTTTTGACAAGTAACCTTTTTGCACACAAAAGGATAAAAATGTGATTTTCGAAAAATTGTTCTTTGCTCTACATCATAACAACTATTTTTACAATACTCTGAATTCACTCCCATATCGAGAGTTGCTTCTTCTCATGTGGTGGAGATTTTTGTTTGTTTGTATTGGTTCCTGTTTAATCCTGATTTTGTATGCCTTCGGTTTATGATTTTCTGAATTATAGTTTTTGTGCTCTATATAGGGATATGGTCATTATCCATATTTGTCATTCCGAACAGCATGATTTACCAAATGGAAAACACACGCATGAGCACTATATCAGCTTTCATTTGATACCAATTTCAACTTTATAAGATCTTTGTACAGAGAAAAGTGACGTAACGTCATGTGACGTAATACGATTTAAGATCACGGTTCCTTTTGACCCCTGGATGATTAAAGATACCAGAGATGAAGATTCGAGTATTTCCATGATAATTTTTCACTTGATCCTGACATAAAAGGTCAAAACATTTTAATTATCAAATGAATAATGAGACTTTTTCCTGAAAATGGCGGCCATCTTGAAAAAAGCGGTCATTTTGATTTCTCGAGGTGGGTCCATAGCTAATATCGTAAAGAATGGACTAAAGAACCATCGTGCCAAATTTCATGCTTTCCTGAAAATTTGCACAATTATTTCACCATTCAGCTGGACTATACTAGGTACTTCTTTGATCATTTGTTGATGTTTATTTTTGAGTCAGTGAACTAGTGGTATACGTGGTACTTTAGAATATACGATTCCAGATCATATCAAAAGGGGATTGATGGAAGCCTAGCTGGTAGGAAACTGCTTTAAGACATTTAAAGTGATTTACTTACTACTTATTGATGACTAGTATATTGCACAAAAAAATTCGACATAACAATCTTTGTGAGGTTCTTTTGGGTGACATAACGAAAGGAAATGCGATTTCTAGTATTTTGAATAATTGTAAGCATGGATTTAATGAAAACGATTGACATATTTGTGCTAGAATCAGTGAATGAAGGGCAAACACAAAACTCGACATACATTTCCAAAACTCCGATCAAAAGAGAAAATAAATAAAACTTCATCGCGAGTAATAGAAATAGGACAAACCGACGGAGACAATGACACAGTTTTATAGAAACATGAAGAACAATGTTCTAGCTACTTCTGTATTATTGTAAATACACGTGTTATTGTAGGTCAAAGTCAAATTGTTGTTCCTTTAGGATAATAAAATGTCATTATGTCCATATACCAGTTGTTTTATTTTATTATCTTATCAAGTCGTGAAATTGTTTTAAATACCCACAAGTGCAACAAGTGCATTTAGTCCATTTAGATCTGTAGACATCAATCACAATGTGTCTTTTGTGGTATATTTCAAATTGCCCGGAATCAATTAAGCTCAGCAGGGAGATAAAGTGATGATAACATAGATGAGTGGAAACACGATACTTTTAGTTCACCTGTGCGGATGGCTCAAGGTAAGCTATTGTCATACCGATTTATCGGCGTCCGTCGTCCATCCGTCCGTTAACTTTTCACATTTTCGACTTCTCCGAAACAGCTCGGAGGATTTAAATGAAACTTGGGATGCATGAAGTACTAAGTTTGTTCATTTTGGTCGGATTTCTTCATGGGTGGATCCAGTGCGGGGTCAAATAGGCCCCAGAGGGTACCTTCTAGAAAATCTTCTTCTACGGAAGAAGGTTGTACAAGATACAAGATTTTATTATCGTAAAGGAGTTTTTAAGACGTACTGAGATTCATACAAGTGTGTATGACAAAAGAGATGATTTTGGATTCAACATAGTAAATTTTCCTTTGCTTGGCGGTGATGTTCCTAGATTACGGTCCTGTGGTATCTCATTTCACAGCTCATCCGGTATGCTAGAGCATGTACTGATGTTTTGGATTTTCATAGTAGAAATTTACAAATTACCAAGAAACTTTCAGGTTAGGTTTCGCTTACACAAACTAGTAAAGACTTTCTTGAAATTTTTCAAAAACTATTGTCAACTTCTTTTGAAATTCGGACCAATACAGGCAACAGAGTATATTACTTTGACATGATTAACAAGATAAGAAGGATCAAAGATAGACAACATAACCATCGAAAATGCGTCAGAATCATCAAACGTCTTTATACCGTGGATATGATCCTAATGTCAGTTTTGCGGTCGTGTTTGTGTGTGGTCATCTGACAGTGAGGAAGTTGTTTTACACCACAACTGTGCGTTCTTCCAGACCTCTGGGAAATCGGAAAAAAATGGATGGTTGTGCACACGTAATTCAGGATAACCACACGTACCTTCTGCTATTTCCGTGGCAGATGGCCGTCCTAAGTCGGCACCGGTTGCCCATTGGTCTCTTTGGTTTATGTGTAGTCCTTTGTGTGTTGTGCGTTGACGTTCCTTATCCCTTTTGTGTCTCTTTCTGTGCTTGTCTGCTCTGTGTTTTTATATTGGGTGTTTTGGGGTTTTACTGTGGGTGCTGCTATCTGATGTTGTTGGAGATCCTCCTTTGTTTTGAAAATCTAATGGTATCTGAGTGATCAGGAAGGATGTATTATTCAAGTTTGTCAATTTCGTTAAAATCCGATATCTAATTTTTGACGCAATTTTGACGTCTTTTTCGACTTAGTTATTTCAATCGAAAATAGAGATTTCTTTTATTCTTTTCTCTCTTGGCTTAATTTGATACCCCAATTAAGTTCATGATAAACCAAAGGAATGCTTATGTGAAAGAATTTTGCTGAAAAATTTTTCTAATGAATTTGTTTTAACTGCAAAAAGGGAAGGGGATGGTCATTATTAACATTTTCAACTTCTCCCCTGAAATGGCTTATATACTTTTTGATATTTATAGTAAAAAATGCAACTGTGAAAGAATTTTGTCAAAAATATGCACTCTTGGATTTTAATGACTTTTTTTTCAAAATTGTACATAGGTATGTTTACCATGCCAAATGGACCCAAAGATAGTGGGTTCAAACCCCGGCAGGACCCCAATTTTTTCCTTTTTTAGTTTTTTTTTTTTTTTTTTTTCTCATTTCCTTTTTATTCTTATCGTTAGAAATGTAACTGTGAAAGAATTTTGTCAAAATATCAACTTTTAGATATTAATGATTTTTTTAATTGTATATATGGTATGTTTTCCATGCCCAATGGACCCAAGGGTAGTGGGTTCAAATCCCGGCGGAGTCAACATTTTTTTTTCTCTCTTCCTTTTTCATTTTTAGCTCATCTGACCAACGCTGAAGTCATCTATTGTCATAGCGTGTCGTCCGGGTCCGTCCGTCGTAAACTTTTCACATTTTCAACTTCTGAAGAATCACTGTAGGGATTTTAATGAAACTTGGTAGGAATGAAGTACTCAAAGCCTCCTACAAGTGTTGTTGTTTATCGTACAGATCCGTCAACAGGTGGCACCACCTCAGGCAAAAGTAGATCATGATGGGTACCCTCCTTTGACAAACATCTTCTTCAGAACAGAAGCACATGTCGTCAAACCGAAAGTATCTGATGATCAAGGAGGATGTCTTATTGTTTTTAGTTCCAGCCCAAAGTCAATTTTTGACGTGTTTATGACGTCTTTTCGGACTATGTCAGAAATGCTCATTTTCAACTGTTTTTTTTTTTTTTTACTAACTCTATCAATGTGTGGTTTTATGCCGTCATTTAGTGAATGTTTGTCATCTTTAAGTAACTATTTGCTTTGATATACATTACATGCTATAATCTTATTTTTGGAATTGTTAAAAATGTGAATAGATATGTTAACTGTGCACGTGGACCAAAGAGTTGTGGGTTCAAGTCACGACACCCCAATCTTTTTTTCTTCCTTTCTCATATTTTTCCATTTTGTCAGCTTTTTATGCACTTTAAAATCATCTGAATACCTTTAATTTCATTTCTTACCCCCTCCCCCTTTTTGCATTTTTTCCGTTATGGGCACTCATTCACAGTGCATTTGTCATATTTAAGTTTCTTAAAGCCCCTGTCACACCTACACGTTCTGGCATGGCGTTCGCACTACGACCGCCATAATTGTACGAAACGTGACGTGAACGTAGTAAGGACGCGGGGAACGTAGTAAGAACTCGCTGATACGTATTGAGGTTGTAGTAAGGACGCCGGCGAACGTGCCGGTACGCCGAGCCACCACGACCGTTTTGAACTGTTCAAAACAGTCGTAGTGAGGACGCGCTGATGACAGAACGTGTAAAGGACTACTTGCGAACGTATTAAGAACTTCATGGACGTATTAGAAACGTAGAACGTAGTAGGGTCGTAGTACAGACGGCTAAAACTTTTACATATAATCATATGGAGATCGTCACGTCTCTGCCGTCCTTACCACGTTCTTGGTTTTAGGGGTCGAAAAAATCAAAATAGACCTGTTAGAAACAATTTATCCTTTGAACGTGTCATGATCGTAGAATGAACGCTGTAAGAACGTAGTAATAACGCCGTACGATCGCAACACAGACGCCTTCGTCGTAGTGTAAACTTGGGGCCGATCGTAGTGCGAACTTGACTAAACGTATTAAAGACGGGAAGGACGCGCTACTAACGTGTTACGGACGCTAAAGGTCGTGTTGCACACGTATTGGAGTCGTCATTTATTCTTTCGGAGAGCCCTTCCGGGTGAAAAATGCCACGTTCTCGCTACGTTCATGAAAAATTTCAAGAACTTCAAGGACGTAGTAAGAACGTCTCGAGAGAACGTGTAGGTGTGACAGGGGTTTAATGCTGTGATATTATATTACAGGTACATTCGATGTAGACAAAAAATCATGCTTTGACATAAAAAATAATAGCATCATCCCCTGGGGGATACTTGTCCTGTACCTTTTCGTTGCAAGAATTTTGAATGGATCTTGGAAACGAAGTTCTCGTGATCAAAGCAGTTCTTTCCGTTGTATTTACGAGGAAAGAATAGAAGGGGGTCAATCTCTCTTTTTTTCAAGAAATCCAACGGATCCTAGCGCCATCTACAAGACTGAACGTCGATACGAGGAACTCAACATACAATATGATGTCCCATTGACCCGAATGGTGAATGATATTCTGTCTTAGACCATTTGAACCATCCAACCACAGAGTATGCTTATATCTTTCGAAATGGAAGTAAACGGATGTGAAAAACGGCGGCTGTTGCATGCAAGCAGGAGATGCCGACTCTTCCTGGGCACCTGGTCTCACTCCCATATTGGGAGTTTCCTTCTTTTCATGTGGTGGAGGTTTGTTTCTTTACTTTGGTTCCTGTTTTATCCTGATTTTGTATGAATTCATTTTATGATTTTCTGAATCATTGATTTTGTACTGTGTATGGATATATTGTCATTATCCATTCTCGATGGAGTATATCGGATGCAGAGTTCATCTCAACTTAAGGTCAAACGAAACCATACATCTTCATCCAAGTAGGTCAAACTTATAATCAGATTTCAAGGTCAAGGTAACTAGTTCAGAGGTCAATGCGAAAATAATTTGAATGCAGGATTCATTTCACCATCATCCATTGTCATGTACAGTAGACAGAGTTTCTTGTAAATTCTCCTCGTTTCTCCAAATTGGATAAGATACAAATTCTGCGTTTTCTATATGAAGGTCAATGTCAAAATTCATCGCTGCTTTTAATTCATTACATCAAAGTCTATCATGATGAAAAATTTCAAGTTGCTGCTCCAAACAATTTTCAAATGCAAAAGCTAAACCAAAATGTTCATGGACTGACGAATGGACGGATAGGTGGACTTTACCATTTCATAGGCCAAATTTTGCATAGCAATATTGCGACAAAAAGAAAGGTCTTGTAACAGGAAAATCTGATGTATAGGTGTTTTTAAGTTAAGAATATGGCATCCATCTTCAATCAAGACATCAGTTATGGTATAAACACATATGAGCTAAAAAAAAACTCAAACCTGACAAACGAAAATATTCTAAATCTGATCATTGATGAGACAACAGAATGCCAAATCTTCAGTAACACAATGTGGAGATAATGGTGAGGTTATCCAGATTACCAAGCTACTTAACCCGCCCAATAAATCTAAAGGCTTACAAGACTCAGTGAATCCGTGAGAAATATCGACCTCCAGCATGTAAAAATTATGGAAGGAATCCGGCCTAATGCATGATGGGCATTGCAATTCCTTCCATTGTAATATATGAATAATTCTGGGTTTTTTTTTTTACAATATATTAAAAAAGAAATCAAGTACTATTTGATGATATATTTTTTCTAGAATATATATTAGAATATATATTATTATGATTAAAGTTCTTAAAGATAATGACAGATACATAATGAATAGTCAAAAAAATTATATATCGGTGACTGAAATATCAAGGAATTCAAAATATGTCACAACACGAGTCTTAAAGCTGAATGTATATTTATATTGCACTCAAAATGGTCCATGTTATATGAAAGGTAATTGAGACATTTGTTAGTTGCTAGATATGAGTAGTTTCTATTATACATCACACTGATTTTCCTTGAATAATGTACGTACATGTAAATAGTCTGAATGCAAATGGAAGAAAAGAGACATCTAAAAGGTTAATGGAACAAAATAAAATGTCAAATTCCTTTTGTGTTAACCTTTCTGAGAATTCTGGAATAGTCATAAATGAGAAAATAGTGAATAAAACAGCTATAAACATAGTGTAATCAAAGATTACGAAGCTCACCTCGCGGCAGCAAAATTCAATTCAAACATATCTCTAGGTACATGTATATTGGCTTTAAAAGAAAAATCGCTCAAGTGGAAAAAAGTAGGTCAAGGTCATTTTATGAAAGTTTGATCAAAGATACATCCAATATGCAAGTTTGGTACATGTAGCACTTATACTTTGCTCAATATTAGCCTTTAAAGGCAAAATCACTCAAGCGGAAAAAGTAGGTCAAGGTCATTTTATGAAAGTTTGATCAAAGATACATCCAATATGCAAGTTTGGTACATGTAGCACTTATACTTTGCTCAATATTGGACTTTAAAGGTAAAATCACTCAAGCAGAAAAAGTAGGTCAAGGTCATTTTATGAAAGTTTGATCAAAGATACATCCAATATGCAAGTTTGGTACATGTAGCACTTATACTTTGCTCAATATTGGACTTTAAAGGTAAAATCACTCAAGCGGAAAAAGTAGGTCAAGGTCATTTTATGAAAGTTTGATCAAAGATACATCCAATATGCAAGTTTGGTACATGTAGCACTTATACTTTGCTCAATATTGGACTTTAAAGGTAAAATCAGTCAAGCAGAAAAAGTAGGTCAAGGTCATTTTATGAAAGTTTGATCAAAGATACATCCAATATGCAAGTTTGGTACATGTAGCACTTATACTTTGCACAATATTAGCCTTTAAAGGCAAAATCACTCAAGCGGAAAAAGTAGGTCAAGGTCATTTTCTGAAAGTTTGATGAAAGATACATCTAATATGCAAGTTTGGTTTATGTAGCACTTATACTTTGCTCAATATTGGCCTTTAAAGGTAAAATCATTCAACCGGAAAAAGAAGGTCAGATGCTGCATCCGATGCATGGGTTCACCTCAGCATCCCAAGATGAATCACTGGTGCAAGTTTGGTTACTGTAGCATCGGTACTTTGTCAGATACTGAGCTACCCCAAAAACTTTAACCAGACATTGACAAAGTCATTCAAACGGAAAATGTAGGTCAGATGCAGCATCCGATGCATGGGGTCACCTCAGCATCCAAAGATGAATCACTTGTGCAAGTTTGGTTACTGTAGCATCAGTACTTTGTCAGATACTGAGCTACCCCAAAAACTTAAACCAGACATTGACAAAGTCATTCAACCGGAAAATGTAGGTCAGATGCTGCATCCGATGCATGGGGTCACCTCAGCATCCAAAGATGAATCACTTGTGCAAGTTTGGTTACTGTAGCATCAGTACTTTGTCAGATACTGAGCTACCCCAAAAACTTTAACCAGACATTGACAAAGTCATTCAACCGGAAAATGTAGGTCAGATGCAGCATCTGATGCATGGGTTCACCTCAGCATCCAAAGATGAATCACTTGTGCAAGTTTGGTTACTGTAGCATCAATACTTTGTCAGATACTGAGTTACCCAAAAACTTTAACCGGACGCGGACGCGGACGCGGACGGGGACGCGGACGCGGACGCGGACGCGGACACCGGGGTTATAGCATAAGCTCATCTCAACTTCGTCGAGGTGAGCTAAAAATGAAATCCCTGCACTGACACGGAGAAAATGTCTCGCATTAAAATCAATGCATAATATGTTAAGAAAATTTTCCGAAAAAAATAAGGTATGAAACATTACATAATAAACTCGAAATTTTCTACGATGGAAGAATAATCTCAATTTGAGAATGATGAAGTCTGTTTTAATAATTTCAGTTGTACTTTATACGTGTAGTTGCATTTGGTCATAAATTCACACTAATTATATAAATTCAAATACAGGTATATATGTTATACAAATAGCAATGTTAAATTAATTAGTAATTAGCAGACACTTATAAGAGTTCAGAAGAACCCATCTTAAATCATTTTCATTTCTAAGATGATAAATCAATGAATTGTGTTGAAATGAATTGAAAAGCAGGTATTGTACTATGAATTGTGTTGCAAGTTGATCACGGTGTATTGTTACAGCCCTAATCACGTAAATGCTTGGAATTTGCAGAATTTGTAACGTTTATCAACAATAACATTTTTCTTTGCAGCTTAAAAATCCTGCTATACATTGAAAGTCATTAATAAAGTAGTCAATGGTTCCTTTTCAACTAATAAATTGAGAAACAGTCACGAAAAGTTTGTAGAGAAATATCCATTCTGTAAACAGTGCATCCATTTCAAATTATTTCCTCTATAAATAAATCAATGATAAAAATATTAAATTAATCAAACAGCAAAACAATACATTACTTTCAATTAAAAAGATATACATGTTCACAATTATTAAACACACTGTTAAAAAAATTAAGGGAGCAAAATTTCTACTTTTATTTTTTAGATATCTGCATTTTTTTGTTTATTCTATGTAATGAACAAAACATTTGCATCACTATAGACCCTTTCACAGTATCTGCGGTACTGAATTTGAAGGCCAGTTCCGGGGGACAAACAATAGATTGCGCATGCACCAGTGACGTAATTCGATTGTTCCAAGATGTTTTCCGCGGAACTAACGAAACATGATTCCGCGCTCAACATCCTAGAACAATCAAATGACGTCACTGGTGCATGCGCAATCTATCCGTTGTCCCCCGGAACTGGCATTCAAATTCAGTACCGTAGATAATGTGAAAGGGTCTATATACCCCCGCAATTTTTTGGTGGGGGTGTAAAAAGCATTTAGGCGACATACACGTACTTATGGTCTATTCTTATCAACCTGAGTCTGTATCAAACAGATGGAATGTTACACATGATAGGGCACGGTATTTTTGCTAATTCCTAATAACATTTCATTGTATGTACAATTATACTTTCTTGCTACAGCGTAAAAATTGCTCCTTTAATTTTTTATCAGTGTATATAGATGCAATATATTGAGGACAACATATGCAATATATCACAGAAAGTCACTTTGGAGGGCCATCAAAGTTTACATGATATGAGAGGATTCAGTACACAACTTTAGTTGCGATTTAGTGTATGTTCTATATATATCTTTTTCAAAACATTTCATCCTTGATAGTTTAAAATGTTAAGATTGTCTGACTAGTAAAAGAATTTAGCATCAAGTATACGTACTTGGATTATGGCACAAAAAATAGTGTAATGTGTTTCTTAAAATGTGTTCTTTATTCAGTGTTTTGCATGGTATTAACATGTGTTTTGTGTGGGTGTGAGGGTGTGTGTGTGGGTGTGTTTTTAAGCATTTTTTTCTGAGCAATTATGAAGCAGTTGTATTTTAAACCATGTGTTTATAACTATGTAAAGCTTAAAAGCATAATAGCCCCTGAAATTGTTTAAACTTAAGGATCATTTAAAGGTGAGTTTTACACTATATTGTTCTTTATTCTGTATTACTCACTGTTTTAAATCACATTTTATAAAATATACATATATATATTGTATCCCAAATTGTTTGCCCTAGATATCAATAGTTATCATATGCATACTATAATATCCCAATTAAACCACAAAGATATGTTGTCTTCTGTCCCTCATTGTCCCTCGTTGTTCCTCATTGTTTTATGTGTTGTTTGTTGTGCTGGTACTCCCCTCACTTTTAGGTTACATCTGCCTTTGTCCTAGGCCTTAGTACTCCCCTCACTTCGGGTTACATCTGCCTTTACTGTCTTGTCGTCTGTAGGGTTCAGGAATGCCTTGCCGGAGAAATCTGTTTTATTTTCACAATCCATTATGGCGGAGTTTGGGACCTGAAAATTTAGAATTTGGAATGAACATAGTGATAATTTTTTGCCTTGGTCAAGAATCCAGGTATGAAATTGGGAAAAAAATTATAGGAATAGGAATATATGTTGCTGTAAAATTTTTGAACTTGAATATGATCATCTTCTATTCATTTCCTATATAAAGTTGATTTACTGACACCACAGTTAATGAAAATGCAGAAATTATTCTATCACTTGTGACTTTAAAAACAGACAAACTGGTCCTACTCTACATACATAATACATGTAGGTGATAATTTATCATCATCATGTATACATACATGAACAGACAGATGGACTGACAGACAGGCAAACAGGCAGGCAGGCAGGCAGGCAGGCAGACTGACTGACTGACTGACTGATGAACCCAAAGACAGAAAGACACACATCAACTAACAATGACATAGAGAGCCTTAAACTGATAACCATTTTCTAATTCATTTTCACAATGAAGGAAATAAAGAGATGCATTTTCTTATATAATAACATCTTTTTCTAGTACAAACAAGCTTAAAAACTCAGTCAAGTACGAAAAATACATCATTTGACGCACTAAATTTTTTTAAAGATTTTACATGATAGGGTCATGAGTTCTTTTCTTCCATTTTCACCTTGGCATACTTACAACACAAAAGATGGATGTTATGGACTAAAGACAGATCAAACATTATCTTGATCCGACACAAAATTTTCAATGGGAGATGTGATCGAGGAGGGATCAGAGCAAAGCTTGGCTACATGAAGATGAGATGTAATAGTCAACACTAGATTTTATCCTGATAAAAAGGAACAAAATTTGTCTGAATCATTATAGTAATATGAATCAAGGCAAAGCCTTTTTGTTCGAGCGGAGAGAAAATATATATGATTATATAAAATAAAAAAAGATCTTTCTTTTTTATTTTGACTATGATGGTTTATCTTATCTTACAAAACTTTCCGTTTGATGATTGCCAAAAAAAGGTAGTATAAGGCGAGTGGAAACACGGAAGCATTTGTAAAATTGATCTAGACCAGCAGATGAACATTTTAAGGGAGGGGGCTTAAAATATGGTTCTTTAAAAATATGGTTCTTTATATAAATTCATTTTTATTTTGTAAGAATAATGTTAAGGCTAGCTGAATATAAATTACTTGAAAACAAAAGAAAAAAACAACAAACATATTCCGACTTCTGACAGTACGAAACCACCCGAGACGAGAAAAGCAATCAGAGCGAAACGTCTCGTTTAAAACCGGAAATGTCGGATTTCCCGTGGTTACGCCGTCTTGTTGATGATTTATCGTCACCTGATTTACGAAAAATGTTTTCAATAAATTTAACTTATAAACAAAAATTGAGTATAACATATACGTCTACTTGGAGTCGAAAAAAAAAAAATTAAATGGCAATATCCAGCATCTCCGCAGCAACTCTGTCTGCGAGGGGACGAAAGTTTTTGAAAGCATAGTAGTACATTCTCATTCTTTGATTCAACATATTTTCTCAATAGGATATGTGTATACGCGTTACCATAAGGGCGAGCTTCGCTCGCAAAGGCCCTTCGGGCCTTTGCAGCGAGCTCCGCTCGCTATAAAGTAAGTCACAGTACAGTAACATTTAGTAATAATTAGGCTTGAGTATTGCCAGATTCCCTGCAATACAATACAGTACTACGATACCGGGTTGCGATACAATAGAACGATATTTCAAACTTAATACTGTAATTTTCTTTCATTATCAATTTTGAAACTAGTGTTATTTGATTGTGATCTTTGCTCAGATTATCTTGCTGGTCTGGTATTTGGGAGAAAGAATGACTTCTAATTGGGTGAATGAAAAAATAAAATTAAAATTTTATGCCTTTTTCCAGGGTTTTATTTTATATATAAGATAATTTGTGAAAAAAAAAATAAACATTATTTTGAAGCAAACATTAACTATTTCTATTTAAGTAAACCAATGTGACAGCATCACAATACCTGGATTGCGATACGATACATGTATCACACTACCTCATGATTATTACTATCAATATTTGATACATTACAAGCCTAGTTATATTACTGTGACAGTTAATGTATCAATATTTGTGGTATTTTGCAGGTGCTAATCTACCTTTTCTAGAGGAGTGTATCTTGGGAATGGAGGGGCCAGGCTTTCTATGGGGTTATTAGACGCCCTGTTATACGCTATGATTACTACCTACCTTTTCCAGAGGAGTGTATCTTTCGAATGGAGGAGCCAGGCTTTCTATGGGGTTATTAGATGCCCTGTTTTACACCATGATTTATACCTACCTTTTCCAGAGAAGTGTATCTTGGGAATGGAGGAGCCAGGCTTTCTATGGGGTTATTAGACGCCCTCTTTTATGCCATGATTACTACCTACCTTTTCCAGAGGAGTGTATCTTGGGAATGGAGGAGCCAGGCTTTCTATGGGGTTATTAGACGCCCTGTTATACGCTATGATTACTACCTACCTTTTCCAGAGGAGTGTATCTTTCGAATGGAGGAGCCAGGCTTTCTATGGGGTTATTAGATGCCCTGTTTTACACCATGATTTATACCTACCTTTTCCAGAGAAGTGTATCTTGGGAATGGAGGAGCCAGGCTTTCTATGGGGTTATTAGACGCCCTCTTTTATGCCATGATTACTACCTACCTTTTCCAGAGGAGTGTATCTTGGGAATGGAGGAGCCAGGCTTTCTATGGGGTTATTAGACGCCCTGTTATACGCTATGATTACTACCTACCTTTTCCAGAGGAGTGTATCTTTCGAATGGAGGAGCCAGGCTTTCTATGGGGTTATTAGATGCCCTGTTTTACACCATGATTTATACCTACCTTTTCCAGAGAAGTGTATCTTGGGAATGGAGGAGCCAGGCTTTCTATGGGGTTATTAGACGCCCTCTTTTATGCCATGATTACTACCTACCTTTTCCAGAGGAGTGTATCTTGGAAATGGAGGAGCCAGGCTTTCTATGGGGTTATTAGACGCCCTCTTTTATGCCATGATTACTACCTACCTTTTCCAGAGGAGTGTATCTTGGGAATGGAGGAGCCAGGCTTTCTATGGGGTTATTAGATGTCCTCTTTTATGCCATGATTACTACCTACCTTTTCCAGAGGAGTGTATCTTGGGAATGGAGGAGCCAGGCTTTCTATGGGGTTATAAGACGACATGTTTTACGCTATGATTACTACCTACCTTTTCCAGAGGAGTGTATCTTTGGAATGGAGGAGCCAGGCTTTCTATGGGGTTATTAGATGCCCTCTTTTATGCCATGATTACTACCTACCTTTTCCAGAGGAGTGTATCTTGGGAATGGAGGAGCCAGGCTTTCTATGGGGTTATAAGACGACATGTTTTACGCTATGATTACTACCTACCTTTTCCAGAGGAGTGTATCTTTGGAATGGAGGAGCCAGGCTTTCTATGGGGTTATTAGATGCCCTCTTTTATGCCATGATTACTACCTACCTTTTCCAGAGGAGTGTATCTTGGGAATGGAGGAGCCAGGCTTTCTATGGGGTTATTAGACGCCCTGTTATATGCCATGATTAAGGCCCATCGTCTGTTTGGACTGTTGTTTTCATCACTCTTGTGTAGGACGTTAGAGTGGAAAAATAAGGCATCACCTGAAAATGGAGAAGGTTCATTCACAATCAAATCTATATCACCATATGCCACTTTGCTTTGCAACATTATAGCAATGGCTACATGAATCACAAAGCATATAGAAATTACTTGAGAAAGGTTATCTATGCAGCTTGATTTCATTATCTTTCACAAAATATAAATGTACAGCTTATGAGCTGTATATTACTTTTATTTTACAATGAAACTATGAAGTAAATTCAATGTATTTGACTTATCATTACTGCTCATGTTCTCGAAGAAAAATAAAATCAATAATATTAAAATACTTGTAGGTGTATGAAATACTGGAAAGCTTGAAACTTTAAAGCTACATGTAAACTTTAAAGCTGCATGTAAACTTTAAATCTACATGTAAACTTGAAAGCTACATGTAAACTTTAAATCTACATGTAAACTTTAAAGCTATATGTAAACTTTAACACTACATTGGTCTCGTTGTTTTATATGTGATCTTCTGTGCTCCATGTTTCTATGGTGTGAGTTGGGTCTCATTGGTTTATATTTGATCTTCTGTGTTCCATGTTTCTATGGTGTGAGTTGGTCTTGTTGGTTTATGTGTGATCTTCTGTGTTCCATGTTTCTATGGTGTGAGTTGGTCTCGTTGGTTTATGTGTGATCTTCTGTGTTCCATGTTTCTATGGTGTGAGTTGGTCTCGTTGGTTTATGTGTGATCTTCTGTGTTCCATGTTTCTATGGTGTGAGTTGGTCTTGTTGGTTTATGTGTGATCTTCTGTGTTCCATGTTTCTATGGTGTGAGTTGGTCTCATAGGTTTATGTGTGATCTTCTTTGTTCCATGTTTTTATGGTAAGAGTAGGTCTCGTTTGTTTATATGTGATCTTCTGTGCTCCATGTTTCTAAGGTGTGACTTGGTCTCATTGGTTTATATGTGATCTTCTTTGTTTCTATGGTGTGAGTTGGTCTCGTTCGTTTATCTTTGATCTTCTGTGTTCCATGTTTCTATGGTGTGAGTTGGTCTCATTTGTTTATATGTGATCTTCTTTGTTCCATGTTTCTATGGTGTGAGTTGGTCTCGTTGGTTTATATGTGATCTTCTGTGCTCCATGATTCTATGGTGTGAGTTGGGTCTCATTGGTTTGTATGTGATCTTCTGTGTTCAATGTTTCTATGGTGTGAGTTGGTCTCATTGGTTTATATTTGTTCTTCGTTCCATGTTTCTATGGTGTGAGTTGGTCTCGTTGGTTTATATTTGATCTTCGTTCCGTATTTCTTTGGTGTGAGTTGGTCTCGTTGGTTTATAATTGATCTTCTGTGTTCCATGTTTCTATGGTGTGAGTTGGGTCTCATTGGTTTATATTTGATCTTCTATGTTTTATGTTTCTATGGTGTGAGTTGGTCTCATTGGTTTATGTGTGATCTTCTGTGTTCCATGTTTCTATGGTGTGAGTTGGGTCTCATTGGTTTATATTTGATCTTCTATGTTTTATGTTTCTATGGTGTGAGTTGGTCTTGTTGGTTTATGTGTGATCTTCTGTGTTCCATGTTTCTATGGTGTGAGTTGGGTCTCATTGGTTTATATTTGATCTTCTATGTTTTATGTTTCTATGGTGTGAGTTGGTCTCATTGGTTTATGTGTGATCTTCTGTGTTCCATGTTTCTATGGTGTGAGTTGGGTCTCATTGGTTTATATTTGATCTTCTGTGTTTCATGTTTCTATGGTGTGAGTTGGTCTCATTGGTTTATATGTGATCTTCTGTGTTCCATGTTTCTATGGTGTGAGTTGGGTCTCATTGGTTTATATTTGATCTTCTGTGTTTCATGTTTCTATGGTGTGAGTTGGTCTCGTTGGTTTATATGTGATCTTCTGTGTTCCATGTTTCTATGGTGTGAGTTGGGTCTCATTGGTTTATATGTGATCTTCTATGTTCCATGTTTCTATGGTGGGAATTGGGTCTCATTGGTTTATATGTGATCTTCTGTGTTCCATGTTTCTAATGTGTGAGTTGGTCTCATTGGTTGATATGTGATCTTCTTTGTTCTATGTTTCTATGGTGTGAGTTGGTTTCGTTGGTTTGTGTGATCTTCTGTGTTCCATGTTTCTATCTTGTGAGTTTGTCTCATTGGTTTATATGTGATCTTCTTTGTTCCATGTTTTTATGGTGTGAGTTGGTCTCGTTGGTTTATATGTGATCTTCTATGTTCCATGTTTCTATGGTGTGAGTTGGTCTCATTGGTTTATATGTGATCTTCTTTGTTCCATGTTTCTATGTTGTGAGTTGGTCTCATTGGTTTATATGTGATCTTCTTTGTTCCATGTTTTTATGGTGTGAGTTGGTCTCGTTGGTTTATATGTGATCTTCTGTGCTCCATGTTTCTATGGTGGGAGTTGGTCTCATTGGTTTATATTTGATCTTCGTTCCATGTTTCTATGGTGTGAGTTGGTCTCGTTCGTTTATATTTGATCTTCTGTGTTTTATGTTTCTATGGTGTGAGTTGGTCTCATTGGTTTATATTTGATCTTCTGTGTTCCATGTTTCTATGGTGGGAGTTGGGTCTCATTGGTTTATATTTGATCTTCTATGTTTTATGTTTCTATGGTGCGAGTTGGGTCTCATTGGCTTATATGTGATCTTTTATGTTCCATGTTTCTATGGTGTGAGTTGGTCTCGTTGGTTTATATTTGATCTTCTGTGTACCATGTTTCTATGGTGGGAGTTGGGACTCATTGGTTTATATGTGATCTTCTGTGTTCCATGTTTCTACGGTATGAGTTGGTCTCATTGGTTTATATTTGATCTTCTATGTTCCATGTTTCTATGGTGTGAGTTGGGTCTCATTGGTTTATATGTGATCTTCTATGTTCCATGTTTCTATGGTGTGAGTTGGTCTTGTTGGTTTATGCGTGATCTTCTGTGTTTCATGTTTCTATGGTGTGAGTTGGTCTCATTGGTTTATATGTGATCTTCTTTGTTCCATGTTTCTATGGTGGGAGTTGGGTCTTGTTGATTTATATGTGATCTTCTGTGTTTCATGTTTCTATGGTGTGAGTTGGTCTCGTTGGTTTATATGTGATCTGTGTTCCATGTTTCTATGGTGTGAGTTGGTCTCGTTGGTTTATGTGTGATCTTCTGTGTTCCATGTTTCTATGGTGTGAGTTGGGTCTCATTGGTTTATGTGTGATCTTCTGTGTTCCATGTTTCTATGGTGTGAGTTGGGTCTCATTGGTTTATATGTGATCTTCTGTGTTCCATGTTTCTATGGTGTGAGTTGGTCTCGTTGGTTTATGTGTGATCTTCTGTGTTCCATGTTTCTATGGTGTGAGTTGGGTCTCATTGGTTTATGTGTGATCTTCTGTGTTCCATGTTTCTATGGTGTGAGTTGGTCTCGTTGGTTTATGTGTGATCTTCTGTGTTCCATGTTTCTATGGTGTGAGTTGGTCTTGTTGGTTTATGTGTGATCTTCTCTGCTCCATGTTTCTATGGTGTGAGTTGGTCTCGTTGGTTTATGTGTGATCTTCTGTGTTCCATGTTTCTATGGTGTGAGTTGGTCTCGTTGCTTTATGTCTGATCTTCTGTGTTCCATGTTTCTATGGTGTGAGTTGGTCTCGTTGTTTAATATGTGATCTTCTTTGTTCCATGTTTCTATGTTGTGAGTTGGTCCCATTGGTTTAAATGTGATCTTCTTTGTTCCATGTTTCTATGGTTGGAGTTGGTTTCGTTGGTTTATGTGTGATCTTCTTTGCTCCTAGTTTCTATGGTGTGAGTTGGTCTCATTGGTTTATATTTGATCTTCTGTGTTCCATGTTTCTATGGTGTGAGTTGGTCTTGTTGGTTTATGTGTGATCTTTGTGTTTCATGTTTCTGTGTAGTGCGCTGGTGTCCATTGTCCCTTTTGCGTCTCTTTCTGTGGGTGTCTGGTCTGTATTTTTGCATTGGGTGTTTTGGGTTTTTGCTGTGGGTGCTGCAACCGAGTGTTGTTGGAGATCCCCTCCTTCTTGTAAATGTAACTACATGTATCAGCTTTATTTACCTCATTCTCCAAACAGAGTTGTCTCCTTCTTACGGTCAAACAATCTCTGCCACAGACTCCAAGAAATGGCAAGAATCCTGCCCTAAAGTAACTATGACGTCATAGAAGCGTTACATTAAGATATGCTTTATGGTGGCAAGTCTGTGGCAGTGATATTGTAGAGTAGGATAACGGAACGTAAACTTAAGCTCCCTGGAGTTTGTATTTACCTGCTTCCATCTCCACATATGTAAGGGGATGTTTCTTAGTCAGCTCCTTTACTCTCTCAAGATCAGCTCCAGTTTGACCAGCCACAAATTTGTGCTCTATCCTTCCACACTTCTGTGACCTAGGCATTATCTGTATAACAGATATCAAAATCATAATCTGATAATAGTGTATACAGTGAAATATTTGTAGTGAAATCATTGGATATAAGTCTTTCTCCAATTTTGCACTTTCATATAGTAATAAAAAATGCAATGATCGCTGAGCGATATAAGTCCCCTACCGGCGGCATAAATTTATGACTTGCATCTCTGTTCATCAGTTCATTTTCTACAACAACAGCCAAGAAAAGTCTGGGAAACTGAATTCACGAAATTTGCTAAGTCCAAGGGCCATAACTCTTGTGAAAATTAGTCAATCTAAATTAAACTCAAATCTGCATCACACTATAATGTATTCACATACAAAAAATCAGCTCATTATCTGCAATAACAGGCGTGAAAAAGTCTGCGAAACTAAAAATTTCATGAAATTTGCTAAGTCCAAGGGCAATAACTCTTGTAAAAATAGGCCAATGGAAACCAAACTCAAACTTGGTCTGTATCACAATGAGATGTATTCATTTACCAAAAAATCAGTGCATTATTTGCAATAGAACCAAAGAAAATCCCGGAAATTGAAATTTTCATAAAATTTGCTAAGTCCAAGGGCCATAACTCTTGTAAAAATAAGTGAATCTAAAGCAAACTCAAACTTGATCTGTATCCCATTGAGATATATCCACATACCAAAAATGAGTTCAATTTATCCAACAACAGTGGAAAAAAGTCCGGAAAACTGAAATTTTCATAAAATTTGCTAAGTCCAAGGGCCATAACTCTTGTAAAATTAGGTCAATCGAAAGCAAACTCAAACTTGATCTGTATCACATCGAGATATATCCACATACCAAAAATGCGTTCAATATATGCAACAACAGAGGAAAAAAGTCCGGAAAACTGAAATTTTCATAAAATTTGCTAAGTCCAAGGGCCATAACTCTTGTAAAATTAGGTCAATCGAAAGCAAACTCAAACTTGATCTGTATCACATTGAGATATATCCACATACCAAAAATGAGTTCAATATATGCAACAACAGCGAAAAAAAGTCCGGAAAACTGAAAATGGGACAGACGGACAGACGGACAGACAGACAGACAGACAGACAGACAGACAGACAGACAGACAGACCGAGAGGAAACTAAGAGTCCCCTTCGGCGTTGCCGGTAGGGGACTAATAAATTCAAAATGATAGATCTGAATGCCAACTATTGAGTCTCTGCGGAATACAGTTTTTTCCCCCTTAAAGACGGTATCTGATGTAAACATTGTGACGTCATGAAAATGGTATGGTAAAGTCAATTTTATACTGTCATTTCCCAGACATTTAGGATTGTTTCCATAGAATTTGATGACGTCATAATCAGTCTGCGTCAGATACCGTCTCAAATGGGAAGTAACTCTGGTTTTCGAAAATAGGGAATAGGGGATGAATATGAAAAGCTGCACATGCAGTTTATAGTGAATCTTAACATCTGCAAATTTGACAAAACATAATGGAGAGCACCATAAAATATTGCAAAATTTAAAATTGAGTCCAATTCATGCTTCTCTTAGGATTAATAATAAATTCTTTATACTGCTGTAAATAAAACAAGTAAATCCATCTAACTCTTACTCTAATGAACTTGTGCCAAGTGCAGCATTGCGTATTTGTATGAACAAGAGTTTTATTTTACCTGTAGACATCCATTTGCTTTATTACATCTGTCAATGGCAACAAATACACTGAGGGCATCTGGGTACAACAGCCCATTCTGATACCAGTATCTGTAAAACACAAAAATACAAACATGATTATAACACATCAAATACACTGAGGGCATCAGTGTATAACAGTCCATTCTGATACCAATATCTGTAAAACACAAAAATACAAACATGATTATAACACAACAAATACACTGAGGGCGTCAGGGTATAACAGTCCATTCTGATACCAATATCTGTAAAACACAAATTACAGGCATGATTATAATAAAACAAATACACTGTGAGCATCAGGGTATAACATTCCATTCTGATACCAGTATCTGTAAAACACAAAAATACAAACATGATTATAACACAACAAATACACTGAGGGCATCAGTGTATAGCAGCCCATTCTGATACCAATATCTGTAAAACACAAAAATACAAACATGATTATAACACAACAAATACACTGAGGGCATCAGGGTATAACAGCCCATTCTAATACCAGTATCTGTAAAACACAAAAATACAAACTTGACTATAACGCAACAAATACACTGAGGGCATCAGGGTATAACAGCCAATTCTGATACCAGTATCTGTAAAACACAAAAATATAAACATGATTATAACACAACAAATACACTGAGGGCATCAGGGTATAACAGTCCATTCTGATAACAATATCTGTAAAGCACAAAAATACGATTATAACTACAACACAACAAATACACTGAGGGCATCAGAGTATAACAGCCCATTCTGATACCAGTATCTAACAAACACAAAAATATAGGCATGATTATAACACAACAACTTCACTAAGAGCATCAGGGTATAACAGTTCATTCTGATACCAATATCTGTAAAACACAAAAATACAAACATGATTATAACACAACAAATACACTGAGGGCATCTGGGTACAATAGTCCATTCTGATAACAGTAACTACAAAAACACAAACATACAATTAAACAAAATGTTTTTCATAAAAAAACAGATGTCTCCCCCCTCCCTCTAAGTTACTTTGACCTTAGGCCAAAATGCAAAATGATGTCCTTTGAGTCATGGGCAACATCATACTAAAACATGAAAGTGATTCATTACATTGTTTGAGGTAAAGCCCAAACATGATTGGCATATACAATTTCATTATAAGCATATTTAAAGAAATTGACTTTGGACACATGACCTTGGATATAGGTGATCTGAAACCTACACTCACTGACGAGGGTTAAGTACCCGAAACATGCATGTCTGGTCCATGCTGCAAACTTATCTGCTTTTAAATGATGCTATTGAATTTGAAGACGTTTAACATTGTATGGATCATGAGCAACAAAAAACTGAATTAGTGATTGGATACACGGTTAAAAATATAAAGCCTTAACATTATTAGCATAGACAATTTCAGCCTGGACATGCTTAGCATATACAATTTCATTACCAAAGTAAGAAGCTACCTTAACCATGTGACCTTTGGACAATGTGATAAGAAACATTTAGTCCTTAGAAACAACATACTAAAATATGAAAACAATTGTAAGAAGGGTTCAGGAGATATAGCCCAGACAATATTAGTATGTACAATTTCATTAAAAAGAACTAAATGATCTTGACCTTGGGCACATGACCTTGGGTCAAGATGATAAGAAACCCTCCAATCCTGAGCAACAGCATACTATGGTATAAGAGTGATCCAGTATACGATTCCACAGATATAGCCCAGACTCAATAGCATTTACAATTTCATTAAAAAATGTAATACTTGACCTTAGTCATATGACCTTGGATCAAGGAGGTGTGAAACCTTTGGGTCATCAGCACCATCATACTAAAATATGACGTGATCTGATCACGGTTCAAAAGATTAAGCCTGGACATAATACATGTAACAAATACAATTTCATTTAAAATATACTAATTGACCTTGACTTTGGTCACATGACCTTGAGTCAACGTGATGTGAAACCTTTACGTAATAAGCAACAACATACTAAAATATGATGGTGATCTGATAAATACTTAAAAGAGATAAAGCCCCAATGGGATAGCATGTACAATTTCATTAAAATGTACTTAGTTACTTTGACCTTGATCAAATGACCATGGCTCAAAGTGAAACCTTTTGGTCATGACTAAATACATTCTTAAACTTCGGGTCATAAGCAACAACATACTAAAATATGAAAGTGATCCGGCAAACGGTTCAAGAGATATAGCCCAGACAAGAACGTATGCACAATATCATTAAAAATGCACTAAGTGACCTTGACCTTGGTCACATGACCTTGGGTCAAGGTGATGTGAAACCTACGGGTCATAAGCAACAACATACTTAGATATGAAAGTGATCCAGCAAATGGTTCAAGAGATATAGCTCGTACAGGGATGTATGCATAATTTCATTAAAAAATGCACTAAGTGACCTTGACCTTGGTCACATGACCTTGGGTCATGGTGATGTGAAACCTTTACGTGATAAGCAACAGCATACTAAAATATGAAAGTTATCCGGAAAACGGTTCAAGGGATATAGCACGGACTGGAATGTATGTACAGTTTAATTAAAAATGCACTAAGTGATCTTGACCTTGGTCACATGACCTTGGGTCAAGGTGATGTGAAACCTACGGGTCATAAGCAACAACATACTATAATATGAAAGTTATCCGGCAAACGGTTCAAGAGATATAGCCCAGACAGGAATGTATGCATAATTTCATTAAAAATGCCCTAAGTGACCTTGACCTTGGTCACATGACCTTTGGTCAAGGTGATGTGAAACCTTCGGGTCATAAGCAACAACATACTAAAATATGAAAGTGATCCGGCAAACGGTTCAAGAGATATAGCCCGGACAGGAATGTATGCATTATTTCATTAAAAATGCACTAAGTGACCTTGACCTTGGTCACATGACCTTGGGTCAAGGTGATGTGAAACCTTCGGGTCATAAGCAACAACATACTAAAATATGAAAGTGATCGGGCAAACGGTTCAGGAGATATAGCCCGGACACTATGTGTGACAGACGGACAGACAGACAGAGGGAGGACAAAGGCAAAACCAATATGTCTCTTCCCCGTTGGGGGGGAGACATAACTATCATTATATTAACACAACAAATACACTTTTTTGTGTTACAATAGTAATTAAATGAATATACCCAATTCTATAACCTGGCAATCATCATAACAAATTATGATCCAAGTAGAAAAAGTGGTGAAACATAGATTGATGTGAACACATAATTCATGTTGTATGCTGAAATGAGAAATTACCCATAATCCTGATGCCATTCTTGACGTCCACCAATTAGGGGCTCCTTCATCATTAGCTTAGAGCTGTAGTGATACACTTCTCCTCCAAGCAGCTACAATGTTATACAGTACAGATTACATGAAAATTAGATTGTCCACATTCCAAAGTGGTCTAAATTGGGAAAAGTATTGATGTGAACAAAATGTTTACAAACCTTCATATTGACTTAAAGCCCATTATTCTAGCAATGATTTTGACTGTTGAGTAGTTTAAAGTCATAAACATTTATGTACAGCGAAATTCAGATATCCTTCATCATTTAATTTTCTTTTGATTTTCATATCAAGAATGAGGCTGGCTTATAGAATATTACAAATCGAAGTGGTTTTTTTTTTTTTTTGCACCATCTACCTTTTCTGATGTAGTAACAATCTTTTCACAACGGCAGACCATTCCCGTTACATCAGATCCCGGGGCTCGCCACAGAACCATCTTTGGCATTCTCCCTGAGGAATCTGGGATCTATCAAAAACATAAATAACTAACTACTAAGAAATGAATGTCCCTAAAATGCACCATCAGAACAATTATGGCTTAATATAAGTTGACAAGATAAAAATGTTTCAAATGAGATGAAGAAGATCCTGACGACAATCTCAACAGCAATCACAATAAAGCACAAAATTGAGCATCAACAGACCCCTAGCAAACTAGAGGTGTAACTACAGGAAAACAATTTCACAGGGATTCCCCTCCGTTTTGACTGGTGAACAGTACTGAATAAAAGGTGTCACAACATTGGTCAAAAATGTAGGAAATGTATTTATAGAATATAGAATCAATATAAAATGTGACCAGTAGTCGTGATAAATTTAACTTTGAGCTTGATCTTGTCTTTAATGCACTCTACAGATCGATTTGAAAATACGTAAAAATTGGAAATTTTTTTATGAGGACGGAAGGGTCCTGTAAAAAAGTGAAATTTGCAAAAAAAAAGAACGTGCATGACCCCCTTTTTCTTTCCATTTTTATGCGTGTCAAAGATGTCGCAAGCGAAAAAGGCCAAACTTACAAACTTCCGGGCATTTTAAGTCAGTCAAATTGAGCAAATACATTAATCCTACAAAGAAGGTTTTTATTTCCTGTAGCTATCCCTAGAGATGGTACCAGGTGCCCAGGATGAGTAAGCATCCTGTGACTGGCTAGATCAGCTTTGATCAAAATTATCTCAAGAACACAATAATTTTCCTTATTATGGAAGTATTGTCTTTTATAAATATAAACTTATTCCATACCCCATATCCATATTTTGGTACTAATTCAGAGTCCTCCAGAACCTCTTTGATTTTCTTCAGTTCCTCAGGATCAAAAAGACCTCTACAAATTCATTTGATGAACAAGATACATACAAATTCAATACATTTGATGAACAAGATAGATAAGTAAACTTAATCACCACGGTCAAAGACTTTTATTCAGGGGTAAAAGAAATTTTAATAGTCTGTGGGTGTTTTAAAGTTTTCTTCCCATTCAACTTTTTAAATTTTACTAATGCTCGTACACTGAGCTAGGACAAGATTGGTGATGCAAATGTGAGGTTTTCTGTGAAAAAATTATGTTTAATCTAATTACAGTAATACCTTAACCTATTAGTTTGTTAATGTTAACATGACATAGAGTAACATAGTGTAACAAGTACCTGAGTAGTATGTAACCTTCTTCATTGAAGTCCTTGAGCATACTGTCTGTAACCTCAAAGGAACCGCTGTCGTACACATATTCTGAAACATATCAATCAAATACCATCATTATTCCACCTCTTTTCAACATACATAGTTACTTCCCATTTGGCACAGTATCCGACGTAGACTAATAGACCACTTGTCGTAATTGTTTTGTGAGGTGCGATCTACCCCGGGGGTTACACATGATGTTTTATTTGCTGAAGAGTACATTTGATCGTTTTCATGATGGCTGACAAAATGATGAAAAATGTCCGAGCTATGCAACTTTGGCACACTTTTTCATTGTTATGTCTCAGTAAGATTGAGTCTTTTAACAGTGACGTCATGATTAAAAACAACGCCAAAAGATGTCGACTCGGACATTTTTAGCTTTCTAACAAAATCGGAAAATGGTCTATTGTGATGTCATCAAATTCTATAGAAACCAGTGTAAAAAACCAGGAAAACATGATTTCTATAGGAATTTCATGGCATCATAATATATTTAAATCAGCCACTGTCCCATATGGGACATAACTCCATACAGCAAAAAGACATTATTCATCTGGTAAAATCTTAAATCATCCAAAATGAACGTAAAGTCAAATTGTCTCTTGAGGTTTTCTGATCAATATCCATGTTTTAAAATAACTACATGTATATGCACCTCTAAACAATAGTTTTTTTGAAAGAAATTATATAAAAAATATACGAATGAAGCAGAATAATATAAGGCATAGAATTGAGCAAAAATCTATTCTACTCGGTTTAGGTTATACTCCAATCAGCCTTTAAGAAGCAACAATTTACTTTATTGCATTCAAATACAAACAATGTTATCTTCATTCTAATTCAATGTTTATACATGTATTCATTAAAATTCATATTGAATGATGGTTCATGACATCACTTTATAGTTAAATTCAAGGATTGAATAAAGAAACTCAGGATTACAAGGCATTACTATGAATCAAAAGCATTCTGCCTACAAAATTGCATGTTCATGAATTAGAATGTACAATAAGAAGTGCAGGTCTAAAGGGAGGGCAGGGGTCAGAAACACCCCCACCCACCCTGGGATTTGCCAAAAATAGTGATTTTCCCATTTTTATGTATAATTTCTTTCAAAACTGTAGGCTGTAACCCAACACCACCCCAACCCAACCCATGATGGCTTGGACCCATGGGAAAAATTTCTAAAACTGCCCATGAATTAACAAACAATTTTCAAATAAGGTTTTTTTGCCATTACATGAAATGATGAATAAGAAGCTCTTAACTTCTGTCAATCTTATCTCCACCTTGCATCCAGAACAATTATAAAAAGAAAAATGTCATAAACATGTAGGAGGTAATTTGATAATGTTGCACATTGTACGTAAATATAATCATAGTGATCAAAGTGAAAAGTGAATTATTGTTACAAACCTGCTAACGACATTCTCCTTTCTCTATATGAAAGTTAAACAAACTGTGAATTCTTGAAGTCAAAAGTCTCCCAGCAACACCTATACATGAAAAGAAATCAAGCAAATCTTAAGTTCAAATATAGATATCTTGTAATGTCCAGAAATTAAAACCAATACATGTAAGTCATTTTAAGCAAGTGCAGATCTAGAGGAGGGGAGAATTATTGGGATCAGGACTCCCTGGGATCCTTTCAGTTTTACATAATTATGACATTTTTCACGATTCATAGGTCCCCCCCCCCTCCCCCACTTTGAATTTGTCAGATTCTACATGTGCATTCGCTTAAGCTTAAAAGATCCTGCTCCAGTTTCTAAATCACCCCCTGAAATAAATCTTTTTGAAAACTCTACTCTTCTAAAAAATAGGGTAGGCTGTCCATTTGCTCTCAAATGCTCTTCGAATTCAATACCAGAATATTCATCTACATGTAGAACTCAGCACTGTAAATCCATCAAATGGTTTAGCTTTAATAAGAAACCCTTTATAAAACCTCTTGTACAGCCATCATAAAAGACTAGGATAAACTTTCACTGAATATCAATAATAGTACAACAAAGGACAAGTTAAATGCTTCTTCGAGACTGTATTGACTATTTGATTTATTTACACACTAATCCGAGTTCACTGACTCTTTATCCAACTTTATTTTATGTTGGAAGTTGTGGGACTTTCCAATATAAAAAAGTGGGATAATATAAAAGGTCAGTGAACTCAGATCATTAGCACACAGGTCAGTTACACCAGGACAGCTGAATACATGTAGATTTGCTCAGAGGTTAGCCAACTTCAGTATTAATACAGATACAGAATTAGACATATGAGGCATTCTTCAATATACATGTATATCATATTTCTACATTGTATGAAAGCCAGTTTGTCTACAGGCCAGAAGAAAGCGAAATTGCAAAATTCTACTTTCACTTTCAAATCCGCCACTTTTAACTTTGACCTTTCTTCACATTTATAATAACATAGAAAATAATTTTAAATGGTAGAGATAATATCAAAATCAATGCATTTATCTATATTTGAACTGAAAAATAAAGTATTCTAACTATATCATAGCCAGCTTTTTCCAGCTACTCACACTCACAGCTGTCCTTCTTCCTTTGTTTACTCCGAGTGATTTATCCTGGTCAACAATCCCGATAAAAATTATTTTTCAAATTCTTTTAATATCATTGAAAGAAAATTCTAATTCCTTGTTGACTCAGATATTCAAAAGGAATCTCTTTTATAAATAGAGAAAGTATGGTCATGAGATTAACCGAATAAGATAAAACAATTCACAGATAAGAGGGGGAGGGGGGAGAAAGAGGGGAAGGGGGCTAGAATTTGTTATATAATATTGTTTAATTTTTTCACACAGACGAACCAACTAACATGGCACTTAATTACTTCATATCGTTATTATTTTTTTATGTTTTTTATTATGTTTTCTTTATTAATATTTTAATTATCCTACAAACATATGTTTACAGCTGTGTTCGACGTAAAAAGATATTTTGAACTAGACCGAAACAGGCCAACTTGACTTTTTTTTTTCTTCTCAGATGGGTGAATATAACTGATAGATTATTACATAGGGAAATGTTCTTTATTGAAACATGCATTTTTTTTTTTCAAGTAAGTGCGGATTTGTCTCATCGTAAATTCTACCACTTTTTCAATGACCTTGCTTCAGGCCAACACCTAGAAAAAATAAAATCAAGTTGGCCTGTTTCGGTCTAATTTTGAACATGTGAAAGTTGAGAAAATTTACAAAATGTAATTTAAATACATGCCTACCGTGTCTATTGACGTGTGAATATTGTATTTATAAAAGGTGAATCCCCAGGGAGTTCGGTCTATAATAAAACAAAAGCAAAAAACAAAAAACAAACAAAAAACAAAAACGAAAACAAAACGAAACGAAATTCATTTTTTTTAAAGGACATCTAATACATTTGGTGTATCTGAAAATCACTTCGGCATTTTATTCAATTCAGTACCACTGATGAGGATTTACTCTCCGAAACGTGTGTCTGATGCATTTGAATTGGTTTGAAATTTTCTTCAAGAAGGTGAAGAGTTGTGCAGAATACTTCCTTTATCACAACAAACAGAGAACTCCCGGACACCTGATCCCACCTCTATAGCTTGCTAGGGGTCCGAAGATGCTTAATGTTGTGCTCTATTGTGAGTGCTATTGAGACTATCGTCAGGATCTTCTTTAACCCATTCATTATCATCGTAGCAAAGGAGCTGCATCGACAAGACGTAAAATCTGCCCTGAAAAGTCGAAATTTCAAAATTCGAAGAAATTTTTCAGTAGAAATATCAACTTACTTAAATGCATATCTGACTCTTATGTCTGGTTAAAAAGATTATCAATAACAATACCAATATTTTGGTTAAAATGAGTGGTTTCTTTTCTTTCTATAGAAATCAATGGAAAACGGAAATGTTGTTGTTGTTTTCTTCTTCTTCTTCTTCTTCTTCTTCTTAGAACGAATGGTGCCTTAAATGAGTTAAAGAAGATCCTGACGATAATCTCAACAGCACTCACAATAGAGCACAAAATTAAGCATCGACGGACCCCTAGCAAGCTAGAGGTGGGACCAGGTGCCCGGGAGGAGTAAGCATCCCCTGTTGGCTAGCCGCACCCGCCTTAAACTTGCGATTAATTTTAGATTTATACAAGCGTTTGTTGTCGTGTCAAAGTCCATGGATATTGCGGTAAGTTGCAGAGCAATTAGTCGGCAAACTCTGTCCGTTTACTTTTTCCCGAACTTATCAATAACCATGATAACCGGTCAAGTTAATGCTCTAAACTGCACAACCAATTCGAACTGATCAATCATACTTTCAAGATTTACAAGATGCACGGTTATAATGTGAATGAGCAACACATATGTTCCCGAAAGTGTTTGAAAAATCGCTTGATTTAATGATTCCTCCCTTAACCTTTGTCTTTCCAACGTAACATAATAATCAATCTAAAAATTCAATTAACTGAAGTGCAACGACACACAAAGCTAGACAAGAATGTAAAACCAAGCAAAACAAGGAGTGAAACCAGTCAGTCAGCATTCCACATTTTGTATATGTCTTCTGTAGAGGAGGCTTTCTGGCAGCAACTTGGACAATTCGTTTTTCTTTATTGTTCCGCATAGTTATGCCCTGTTTACACGACGGGTTTAATGCGCATTAAATCAAATTTAATGCGCATTAGATTTTAGCTGCGTTCACACGGCGAATCTAATGCGCATTAGTTTAATTCGCATTAGATTTAATGCGCATTAGATTTTGCCGTGTGAACGCAAAGCGAATCTAATTCGCATTAAATCTGGCGCATGCGTATATTATTTGCAAGAATTCTACAATACGTTTACATCATAACTGGGCACTTTTAATCACCCTTGGACCTCGAAACGTAGAATAAGAGGTAAAGATACTTGATTTCATTCATAATGGACACTGTACTACGTCTCTTATTAACTGACGTAGAGTAACACTGTATTATGACGTCATCTTATCTCATAATGACGTCATGCTATGCATGCAATAGCTTAACTTACAAAGAGGTAAATTATTTTGAGAAAAACAATATATAGGCATGCATTCGACTTTTTTACCATCTAAAGTATACGACTCTCAGTGCAAATGTACCAAAATCTAATGCGCATTAGAATCTGTCGTGTGAACGCAATGCGAATCTAATTCGCATTAGAATAAAGCGCATTAAATCTAATGCGAATTAGATTTAATGCGCATTCGTGTGAACAGGGCATTATTCTTTATTGCAGCGTGGGGCTAGTAAAACAAAACGTTCCCCGCGACTTAATGTTTGAAGTGGTTTTCAAGTTCTTTGTTTTCCAACGCTTGTGCCAGAGAAAATCTTTTCTTTTGCGACAATTTAATTTAACGTAACGGTTATATTTGAAAATTCGCTAAAAACGCAAGATCGCAACTATATTAGCGTGCAACATATGTCCGTTCTGATTTGCATTATAGTCTCCTACCTAAACCATTTTTTCAAAACTTGGGCACCTTTTCTGCCCAAGTAAATTGATGACGTCAAGTCAATGAAGAACAATAAGAAAGTACGCGAAAATATCAGTATAATTTTGGTTAGATGTATTTGCGATCTTCCGTATTGTATCTGAAGTATCGAAGTTATCATTGAATGAGTTAAAGAAGATCCTGACGATAATCACAACAGCACTCACAATATAATAGAGCACCAAATTGAACATCGACGGACCCCTAGCAAGCTAGAGGTGGGACCAGGTACCCGGGAGGAGTAAGCATCCCCTGTTGGCTGGCCGCACCCGCCGTCGATGTTCATGCACGGAAATGAAAACAATGTATAAAGAATACATGCACTGTCTATGGTTTCGTCTATATAAGAAAGTGCTATGGCGACAATTACCATCAAACCCCTCGCAGGGAACTTTTTTGCGAGCTCCACAAAGGGCATAAGTGTGACACAAATGAGTTAAAGAAGATCCTGGCGATAATCTCAAAAGCACTCACAATAGAGCACCGAATTGAGCATTGAATTATACCCTTGCACCATTCTGGTCATATCTTTTATTCAAGAATTGAATGTTTATTTTTAACGTTTTATTGGAAAATGAAATGTCAGTTGTCGTATCACAAATTGTGTGATACGACAACTGACATTTCATATAGAGTACAAGTGTCTTAAGGTATCCGTTGTACAATAGAGTCATTTTACATAGCGTTTTAATCATCTCCATTGTAAACTATTGTAAATTCTATGCCTGGTAAGGTACTATAAACTATATATTTTCTGAAAGGTAATGATGCCCTGAGTACAGATATAAGACCCCCTGGTCTTAAAAATCAAAGGGGAAAAACTCTTGTACAACTTTTTATTTGCATATGTTATATAGAGAAAATAACCAATTTAAATGCTTCATCAGTTATTCCCCTTTGTTTTTTCTGGCCCCAAAATTATTATTTCTGAACAGTGGGCATTATAACCTTTCAGAAAATATAAAGTTTATGGTACCTTACCAGGCATAGAAAAATGCCCAATTGTACATCGGATACCTTAATTTGTGTTTTGTTACGGATATGCAACACGTCGCAAGTGCATTTATCGTACATGTAATGCGCGTTATATATATATTCATCACAGTTTTCTGTTTCATTCTTTTTTTTCTGAAATTGCGTTTTTCTAGGTAACAAGTTGGCGTTAATATTCAGGTCACCGCGGGTTCGGTTTGCAGGTTTGAACATCCGTGGCGGAACGTTTCTTTTAAAAGATCTTATGCAATGTTACGTCACGAGCGTTTTCATGCGAAATACAAGCACGTTCCTTTCAATAGTTTCATCTAAGGGATTTACATTGATTTGCTGTGCAAATATATTCCAATAAAATTGATTGGTTGTGCATATATATTCCAATAAAATGGCAAAAATAAACATTGAATTCTTATAATTACCAAACAAATTAATTTATTCTGAATTCGTACAATTTTTTAAAGAAAACTGCAGTTGCGATCTTGCGTATCACCGCTAAAATATTCACAGCAATGGACTGAAATGTTAATCAGTCGACACATGGATCTGTTTAAAAAATACAGAAGTGATCCTCGTCTATGCCTTCTTGAAGAAAATTTCAAACCAATTTATTATGCACCAGACACGTGTTTCGGATAGTAACTCCTCATCAGTGATACTTCAAGCCAAAGTGATTTTGAGGAGCCGCCAAAATTCATTTCAGTACCGCCCTCTGGTTTTATTAAGTTTCAATGGATACTCTGATACCATTTGTATCGTTTCTTTCATGCGTTAGATAGTTTTAGGATTTTTTAGCGTTGGTGGGAAAGTAGTTTCGGTCAATTTGGACTTTTTTCACCACATAACGGAGGTCACAATAAATCTGATCGACCAATCAAAATACTTAGATTCAGATAAACAAACACAATCATTTGGTAACATTCTTTATACTTCTACATGTACACTACACAAAATTAGGAGCCGCTCACATAACTTTAGACGTTGGGGTGTCACACTAGTTTTTTTTCAACTTTGAATCATTTTAGCTTACATATGCTATGCTGATCGGGCTCATTATCCGAAACATGCACGTCTGGCACACCACATTTACCACATTTCATTGTGTAGATTGAGGATCACAGACGAGGGTTAATTACCCGAAACGTGCATACTGCAAATTCATCTGTTCTTAAATGATGCTGTTGAAGTTGAAGACGTTTTACATATGTACCACTTGGCGAGTGTCACTGCTGGTGGACCAAGAGTTCCCTAATAAGTTAAAGAAGATCCTGACGATAATCTCAACAGCACACATGTAGCCAAGTTCGATCAACTTTGGTTGATCGTTTCTTCAACGCATTAGAAAATTTCTGTTATCAAAATTTTTTGAAATTTCTAAAACGTGGGTCTTGTACTCTAAGCATCATATCCCATTCATCCTGCTACGTTAATCGGTTCATTTCTTGACATGATAGTTTTCACAGTCTTTGGCCATATTCCAACGTTTAGATTGAGAATCACTAACGAGGGTTGAGTACCCGAAACTTGCATGTCTGGTTCATGCTGCAAATTTATCTGTTCTTAAATGATGCTATTCAATTTGAAGACGTTTAACATTTGTTCTTCTTGGTGAGTGTCTCTGCTGGTGGACCAGGAGTCTCCGAGGGCACATGTAGCCAAGTTCGATCAACTTCGGTTGATAACGTTTCTTCAACGCACTCGGAAATTTCTGTAATCAAAATATATTGAAATTTTAAAAACGCGGGTTCTAGCATCATATCCCACCCATTCTGCTATTTCTCTCGGTTCATTTCTGGACATAATAACATATTCACTCTCTTTGACCATATTTCATTGTTTGGATTGAGAATCAATGACGAGGGTTAAATACCCGAAACGTCCATGTCTGGTCCATGCGGCAAATTAATCTGTTCTTAAATGATGCTATTGAATTTGAAGACGTTTAGGAACGGACACTTTGTTTTTCTTCATCTGTCGTTATAGTTTTGTATGAAACTGTTCAGTGAAATCTATTCCAATACTCAGATACACGTCATTTCAGAGTACTGATGCTCCTCGTGTCATAAACTAGAACACCATTCAGTATTCTTGTTAACAAGTACAATATATTTTAATATATGGTTTTGTGACCAAACATCAAGTAAACATCTTCCCTTACAGGTGTTGTTGGTCGATTACGAAGGTAATTATCATATTTGATGTCCTTTTTATTCAGCTGAAGGACTTTGATTCCATACACTTTTGATATAGTGTTTGGCCTGTCCGTCTGTTTGTATTTTCGTCAGTGGCAAAAACTTAAACATTGGGCATATCTTTTGAATGGCAAGTTATAGGGCTTCGATATTTCACATGTGTATTTCATGTGGCAATACCTTTCCATTGGTACCAATATTTGTGACCTTTTGACCTTGACCTTTCACCTACTGAACAGAAAATGATGATTATACCAACAAAGATGCCAACGGGGCATTTGTGTTTCACAAACACATGTTATATTGATATACAGCTAAATGTACATGCAGAACTTATGAAACGGATTAAATCAATGATAGGATTTCCGATTTCAATTACTTTAACAAAATTTGAATGATACAACGAATTTCACCGGTATCATTGCAGCGATCGATGCTTATCTCTTGACGGTAACGTCGTCATTGGTTTGAGATTTTCACCCAATAATGTGTCACATTTATATTTAGTAAAGTGCTTGAGACAGCAGTATTTTATCGTTGAACGGGGTATTATACGATAAACAAATAACACAAGGTAAACCTATATGTTGTACATGTAACTTCTTTTTGAGATAGTGAACTTCTAAGGTAGATTACTATACCTTAACACGAGTATAAAGTATTGTGGCATGGAAATTATTTGCGCTCATGAATGAAATATTCGTTCTATATAATTTTCACGACACGAAGAAGATAGCCTCTTAAAGGTAACAGTTTATCATGACTGACCATAAAGTTTTCATTTAGCTCAACAGACAGATTTGGTTAGTTTTTAAAACTCAAATTGAGTTGCATTCACGGAACTTTACAACAGAACGTAGCAATGAGCAAGGATTATATCAGAGAAGGTAGATTCCACAAGAAAGACGGGGATGTAGAATTTGAAATGGTGACAGTAGATGGGATTTGTATGCCACCTTTCCCATGTATGGACTCTCCGGGAGGATTTCCCAAGAGAATATTGGAAATTCAGGAACTAGATTACCTTCCTGGTGATGTTATTCTAGCAACATATCCCAAATGTGGTATGTATACAGTAATTTATTACAATTACGAATTTGAGTCCGTCAGCGTGAGACAAGACAAGATTTTCCATTGAATGAGACAAGTCGTCGTTTTTTTTAATCCTCTAAATTAAGGGGTTTCTCTATTTTCTGTTAATTGTATCTTTCAACCGATCGTAGACATGACATCAGCAATATACGTTATCACATATTTGTATATAAGTGAGTTTGAAATTTTCTGTTACAAAATTTATTGAAATTTTTAAAACGTGGGTCCTGTAGCATCATATCCCACCCATTCTGCTACGTCTTTTGGTACATTTTTGGACAATCATAATAATTTTCATACTTTTCGGCCATATTACATTGTTTAGACTGATGATCACTGACGAGGGTTTAGTACCCGAAACGTGCATGTCTTGTCCATGCTGTAAATTAATCAGGTTTTAAATGATGCTAATGAATTTAAAGACGTTTAACATTTGAACTACTTGGTGAGTGTCACTGCTGGTGGACCAAGAGTCCCCGAGGGCACATGTAGCCAAGTTCGATCAACTTCGGTTGATCGTCTGTCTCTTCAACGCATTTGAAATTTTCTGTTACAAAATTTATTGAAATTTTTAAAACGTGGGTCCTGTAGCATCATATCCCACCCATTCTGCTACGTCTTTTGGTACATTTTTGGACATACCTATTTTCATACTTTTCGGCCATATTACATTGTTTAGACTGATGATCACTGACGAGGCTTTAGTACCCGAAACGTGCATGTCTTGTCCATGCTGTAAATTAATCAGGTTTTAAATGATGCTAATGAATTTAAAGACGTTTAACATTTGAACTACTTGGAGAGTGTCACTGCTGGTGGACCAAGAGTCCCCGAGGGCACATGTAGCCAAGTTCGATCAACTTCGGTTGATCGTCTGTCTCTTCAACGCATTAGAAATTTTCTGTTACAAAATTTATTGAAATTTTTAAAACGTGGGTCCTGTAGCATCATATCCCACCCATTCTGCTACGTCTTTTGGTACATTTTTGGACATACCTATTTTCATACTTTTCGGCCATATTACATTGTTTAGACTGATGATCACTGACGAGGGTTTAGTACCCGAAATGTGCATGTCTGGTCCATGCTGTAAATTAATCAGGTTTTAAATGATGCTAATGAATTTAAAGACGTTTAACAATTGTAAAATTGTCAAAGACTTTACCACTTTTATCCCTTAATCCCAGTACTAGTAAAAACATGTGCTAACAATTCGAAAGATAGTGATCGATCCGTTTATAATGAATGAAAGTCAAACATAAAACCCGAAATAAGATTAAAAAAGGGCAAGTTTAGTATCAAATAAAAGTCAATACCTTAAACCTTAGTACCCGAAACGTGCATGTCTGGTCCATGCTGTAAATTTATCAGGTCTTAAATGATGCTATTGAATTTGAAGACGTTTAACACAATACCTTAATCAGTATCACGATCTACAAAAAAGACCATTAAGCTGGTGTAAATGATTTAAGGGTTCTGCACGAGAAGACGTAATTTCCGTTATTTACCAAAATCTGTTACATACGTGGCAGATGGCTGTCCTTAGTCGCCACCGGTTGTCCAGTGGTCTGGTAGATTTATGTGTGTTCAGTTTTGTATGTTGTCTTTGGTGTTTAGTCTTCTTTGTCCCATTGGTGTCTCTTGTCGAACTTATCCATTCTATAATTTTGCTTTTGGGTGTTTCGATGTTTGCTGTGAGTGCTGTTGGCTCCGGAGATCCCCTCCTTTCTTCTACATTTAAACTTATCCACAGCGATTTCTAGGATTTTCAAATTAGGACATATATTCATTTAGACAAGCATCTTTGTCATTGGGCACCAGTGTTTGTCGCTTTTCCGTATTGTGGTAATATAATTAGATTCTATATACTGGTAGATTATAAAGATGATACTGAAGTGTTCCAACTCTTTAACTTCTTGAAGAAAAGTTCAAACCAATTTCAATGTACCAGGCACGTGTTTCGGAAAGAAGATCCTCATCATAATACGGAAGTTTTCCAACTTTTAACCCTCTTAAAGGAAATTTTAAACAAATTTCAATGCACCAGACACCACGTGTTTTGGATAGAAAATACTCATCAGTGATGCTTAAAGCCAAAATGATTTTCAGACACAGCCAAAATTCATTTCAGTAGCGCCCTCTTATTCTATTTTTTGAATTTCAATTTATGCATTTGTGCGCGGCTCCAAATTCCTTTAAGGTCGATTCAGTAGCATACTTAAATAAAATCTATGTCCAAAAGAGCAATGGAGGGATGGTGCTAAGATGTTAACCTCCTTTGATTTCGATTATATACTTGGATGAAATGACAAGGTTCCGAAATAGTAAAATGATTTATGATGTCAAAACAAAGCTTCTTTTAGGCGATATGACGGGAAAGAAGTAATTATTACACCTAAAACATCCAACCACGGGAAACAAATTTAACTGATCCAAACTGCAACACACTAAACACATAAATTCTTTCAGGAGATTACTTACATATGAAAAGATCACCAGCAAGGCGGAACACAACAGCAGGATTGCAACATTGGACTTTAAAAAAGCATAAAGTTCAGCTTCAACAAACAACAGAGAAAAACAACATAAGCCTTTTTCACATAACTGCGTGGCTAGCATTTTGTGGACGGCACAGGTAAAAAGTGATTGTCCTTGACGTCATTTTGCGGGAACTGTTCTTATTTTGCCATCCAAAACAACTGGACGGACCTCAGTTATGTGAAAAAGGCATATTAACACCACAGTGGCTATTTTTAGAACAGTCAAAACAGAAACACGGAAAACGAAGAATGAATGATAAAATATACATTGAAGAAAACCAATGCGTACCCAACCCAGGATTTAGAAGGCCATATGAAAAACATCTCAGACATTTAAACTTCCCAGTTTATTGTTATCAATCAATTATTTATGTGTATCTTTCATATGATATTTTTCGTTTAATACATTTTTATGTTTTAAGTGTACATCTCTAGTTATAGTGATCACAACACCGTATATTTTTCTTTTGTTGCCATTGGTTTTGACTGAACACACAAGGGGGTCCTTAGCTCCTTATTCTTCCAATATGACAGTTTTTAAAATGTCAAATAAGCTTTGTTACAATTTTTCCGTTTGTTAGCCTATTTCTTACTTAAATGTTGATTATCATAAGAATTACACATGAATGTACCTATGAGAAAAGGGTCCTTATGGATACAAACTTTTGCGCTCATTTTTTCACCTATTCACATTCCTAATGAGAAAGGTCACATACACTCCTTTTGAAATGTTCCCTCAACAAAATTTTCTATGTGCAACTTGTTATGGCGTCATAACCGCGTTTCCAGTAGTATCTACATAAAAGACAGTGGAACCATAGGATCCTTTATGTCATAGCCAAAGATACACCTGCATCAGCATCATTGACGAGGGTTTAGTACCCGAATGTGCATGTCTGGTCCATGCTACAAATCTATATGTTCTTGAATGATGCTATTGTATTTGAAGACGTTTAACATTTTTACCAATTGGTGAGTGTCACTGCTGGTGGTCCAGGAGTCTCCGAGGGCACATGTAACCAAGTTCGATCAACTTCGGTTGATCGTTTCTTCAACGCATTCGAAAATTTCTGTCATCAAAATGTCTTGAAATTTCCAAAACGTGGGTCCTGTAGCATCATATACCACCCATCCTGCTACGTCTTTCGGTACATTTTTGTACCAAATAACTATCACATTCTTTGGCCATATTACATTGTTCTGATTTAGGATTATGACGAGGCTTAAGTACCCGAAACATGCATGTCTGGTCCCACCTGTAGCTTGCCAGGGGTCCGTCGATGCTAAATTTGGTGCTCTATTGTGAGTGCTGTTGAGATTATCGTCAGGATCTTCTTTAATGCATGTCTGGTCCATGCTGCTTATTTATCTGTTCTTAAATGATGCTATTGAATTTGAATACGTTTAACATCCACTTTCATGTTATGATTGTCAATATCTATAGTACCAATTTTATTGTACTAGACAGTTTTAAATGTCAAACAGCTTGAATAAAACCAAAGTGAATTTTCATGGCGCCGTCTACAATATAGACTGTTCATTTCCTCTTGACAAAACATGAGCGGCTCCAAATTTTGTGTAGGGTGTATTCAGGAGCGTATTTAAGGGAAAAATATGGTCAAAAATCGTTGGAGGGTAGGAACTTGACTTTAGTTCATATATCTGTTTTTGATAAAAGATACTGTTGTTTTTCATTTTCATAGCTCCCTTTCAATCATAGTAGCGAGATCTCAATTCCATTGAGATTTTTTTCTCTTAAGCAGTATATTTTGTTATTTTGTATGGTATTGTATCTTTTATATACTGCTCAAAAATAGTTTAGAATCACAATGGGGTTTTTCAATACCTTCTGGTCAAATCACATCATTTTCAGTAGAATGAAACTATTAGATAATTGAGTGATTAAGAATTCTTATAATCTGACCTGGTAGGTAAAAGATATCTCTATCGGAATCTGACCATCATTTGTTTAAAATACTATCGGGGATTTGCAAAAAAAGTGATAATTTTGAATTTTCCCCATTTTTGCAAACATAACCATTTCTTGTTGACTACTGACAAAAATGGCACCGAAACACCGCAATCACGAAGAAGTCACTTTATGTCTAAATTTACAGGGCAAAAAGACTTGCATTAAGCTTTATTCTGACAATTTGTAAACATTGCTGAATTTATTTTGAAAATTTCAAAATTCTAGCAGTTTCCTGGAAGGACATTCAAATTGATCCCATACTTGTGCTCAATTATGCCTTGACTTTGTACTGAGAGAAGTGAAATGTTTATATTTTTCTTATGTTTATTATGCTTATGCTTATTATATGACCGTTGATTATTGTTTTTATAATCATGAATTTGTATTCTTGTTTGAAGTTCATTCATTCATTTTCTGTTGTACAGGAACGCACTGGACAAGTGAAATTTTGAACATGATAGTTCAAGGAACGTCTGCTTACTCAAAGGAGACAAAGGCAAGCGCTATGCTGGAAGCATTGATAGATATGAACATGCTGGATCGATTACCGTCACCAAGAGTGTTGAATACACATCTACCGTACAAATGGCTTCCTAGAAAGCACATCCAAAATGGCGGCAAGATAGTGCAAACAACGAGAAATCCAAAAGATGCTTATGTGTCATTTTTCCACCATATGTCTGGCGGCCCAGAATTAGGACCAAAATCTAAGGACATGACTTGGACAAAGTTTTTCAATAATTTTGTCATTGGGAAAGGTAACAAATAAAACTACTTAAAATAATCACATGAAAGTGAGATTACGAATTTGCTTTTATCTTATAACTGTGCTGCTAAATGTGTATATAGCAGGAACTTCTACAATTTCTGTTGCTAATGTAGATCTGTCAGAATTGAATTAATAATTAATTGCTAATAGTGCTTCGCAACATTTCATACACTTAGACATTATCTTTTAACGTTGTTGCATTTGTGGTTCAGTTCGGGAAAACTCAAAATTCGGCAACGTTGTCAAATTTTGCAACATATTTTGCAACCTTATAGTTCAAAAATAAAGACTAAAAATACAGATTTAGTGTCTGATTTAGTGTCTGATTTAACATTGGGCGTTAAAGTCTTAAAATTCAATAGCATCATTTAAGTACAGATATAATACCAGCATGGGCCAGACATGCACGTTTCGGGTACTTAACCCTCGTTGTAATGGGCAACTTCTTAATTCCTCTACAGATTTTTTTCTACACTGCTCCAAAACATGTAGATGGGGAATTATTGAAGAAGCTGGCAGCATAATACATGTCGATTTTTCTACTTTAATGCTGATTGATTATTCAGAGAAAAGTTGCTTAATTCGGTAACCTAAAGTTGCCGAATTCAGCAATGAGTGGTTGAATTTAACAACTTTGCCGAATTTGAACTGGGTTAGTTTTGGAGCATCAAATTCAACCTTTACCGTATTAAAAATAATGAATCAGAAAATTCTGGACGAAATTCAGCAGATCATTTATGGTTATAAAACTATTCATCTTAAAAAATGTTCTACATTTTTCATCAGATATTCCTTACGGAACATGGTTTGACTACGCTAAAGAAATGGAACAGGCGAAGATGGAAAATAAGAATATATATACCTTACATTATGAAGCATTGAAAAGGGTATATCATAACACGATACTAAACAGCTGCCTTCATTACATAGGAAGTCACGAGTTTCATTTTATTCTAAGAAACAAAGAGTCCTCTTCGTGACGAAAAGGTTTCCGTATCCGTTTCATCAAGTGTCAAAAGAATATGATAAAATTCAAAATTTGGGAATTTTCAAAAAATATCGTTTTCTTGAGAATCTTTCGTGGTTTCCAGGGTGGTAATTTTCATACAAATGATATTCAGATTCATACAGTGATATGTTTTCCCTACTTAGTCAGAGGATTAAAATTTAGAAATAGTCATACATATAATTGTGAGAACATATTGAAAAGCATGCAAACTGGATAGGATTAATAGAAAAATATTGGTATGATTCTTAACTATTTTGGGCAGTATATCATCTATGATATAAACATAGTCTTTAAAGATCAAGAAATATCTGTAGTTTGGTATTGAACACTTGCCAGTATCTAATTTCTTTATGTCTTTAGTCAAAGTACTGATACTTTTGTTTTGAAATAAAATTGTGTTAATGTTTTAAGAAAGTAACATGATTAATATCAAGTGTTTTAGTTTTATCATTTTGATATTCTTTATAAGATAACATTAGAGCCTTGGTTAGATCATTATATTTTAAAATGTAACTTATTTTCTATCGAACAATAACAAGATTCAAATGATTTTAAAACATTCATAAAATGAAAATCTTCCTATCACAGAATCCAGTTAAAGAGATCAAAGCGCTAGCAGATTTCCTAGAAAAGCCCATATCAGAAACATTAGTAGAAGAAATTGCTAGTCAGTGTGAATTTGACAAGCTGAAGAAGGCAGATAAAGAGATCAAGAAGCTACCCCCAGAGTTTGTGAAATTCATCGAAGATTTCAAGAAAAACAAGCATGATTTTACACCTCATGATATGTACAGAAAAGGTTTGTCTATTTGAAGACTGTTTACTACATGTAGTTTCTGTAAACTTAATGGTCTCGTTGGCTTATTTGTAGTTATTTGTGTTTGATGTTTATGTGTGATTTGGTGTTCCTTCATGTTTCTATGGTGTGAGTTGATGTTCCTTGTCCCTTTTGCGTCTCTTTCTGTGGGTGCCAGTTCTGTATTTTTTTTGCATGGGTGTTTTGGGACTTTGCTGTGGGTGCTGCACCTAGTGTTGTTGGAGATCCCCTCCTTTCTTCCTTGTAATTCTGTGCGTGTCTGCTCTGTGTTTTGCATTGAGTGTTTTGGGGGGTTTGCTGTGGGTACTGCAACCGGGTGTTGTTGGGATTCCTCTCCTTTTTTTATTTTCTTTGTTTAAAAATGAGACGTTAATGGAAGCATGAAAGTCATTTTCTCGAGAAAAGTGCAAGTTATATCTAAGATATCACGTACACTTTTCTCGAGAGGATGCATAAAAGTAGGTACGAAGGAAACTCATTTGCTGGTCGAAATTTTATTTGATTATAAAGAGTTGCCTGATTCAAGTCTAACGTCCGCATATCCTTATCAGAACACTCTAGCTAATAAAGCTAAAATATAAACGAAAAATATCTAGATCTTTTTCATATTGTTCCATGCTTAAAAGATTTCTTTGAAGTCTGAATATGAAAAAATAGCAATTTTTCATTTTTATACCTCCAAGCATTTTAAGAATTGTCATAGGACGGCCGGTGGTTAATTTCAGATTCTCGTCAGAACAGTCGACGAAATTCAAAATTCGAACGAAGAGCATTCAGATCTGTTCGTATTATCCCGACCTAGTATTATGTAGAATGACTATTAATGAGGTATTACTTATTGCTTACCAATTATTTACTATTAATGAGGTATTACTTATTACTTACCAATTGTGGATCATCCAAACATTAGGCCAGCAGAAGAATAATTGATTCTTTCACGATCTACTGAGTAAGACATAAAACTTTACACGAGTGACGGAAATTTCGTATTTTCCCAATTGGAGCGTAGCGGAACGAGAGAAAAGATGTTAAATTTCCGTCTCAAGCGAGTTTAAATTGTTATGTCTTACCTAGTATTCAGTAAAAGAATTTATTTCTTCGCCCATGAAACATAAGAAAAAAGAAAATTCAAACAACGTTTCATACCATCTAACTCCATGTTTTTGGCGACGTTACTGTGACGTCACAATAATATTCTCTTTATCATTGGACAATGTGAAGCCTTTGAGAAACTTATGTCGTCATACAGGCTTTCTCGCAGGGTACGAGCAAAACTGGAGAAGAAAACATTACTGTAAACGGGGTTGTTTTCGCGATTATAACATCAAGACGTTTCGTCATGGGGAAATATTCGCGATAAAAATGTCTTTCCCATTGTGAAAATGCAGCGGAGATATTTTCGCGTGAGAGATATATTCGAGACGTCACGAAAAACGCGAAAATTACACCCACGCAAAAATTTCCACGTTAACAGTAATTGATAGCCGTAAATCCCAAATCTGATGTCACTGGGATGTCATCTGAACTAAAAGACATGCATAATACCGATATTTTAAGTTGGATATTAATTGGTAACGATCTTTGGCATAACCACATCGATTAGGTGCAAAGCTACTGTAAAACAAATCTTTTTCTTTAACATTACAACAGTTGTCTTTTAACTTAACAAGAAAATGTCAATGCCATTCGAGATTGTTATATTTCTTTTTAGATTTTTTAGAGGAGAGGTATGGGGGTGACTGTTATGTTTGATGTGCGTTTACATATTTATCTTTTGACATCAACTGAATAGCAATGATAATATTTCCCTGCATGTAGGCATAAAATTATTATCATATTTGATTTGTGATAATTTTTCAAATGGCTAGATCTATAGAGGGAAAAGTTGCACTTTCTGCAAACGAAATATAATTTTGATTTCAACCCTTTGTTGCTCTAACTCAATCACTATATACCGCAAGATATTATTTTTCGTCTTTGGTGAATCAGTTTTAATGTTTTGTTTCAGGTATAGTTGGAGACTGGAAAAGCCATTTTACGGTTGAACAAAATGAACTGTTTGACGAATTATATAAGAAAGAAATGGGAAATTCAAGTTTCGAAGTGATGTATTGATCATATTAATTAGACATAATTTAATATGAAGGACTATAATTAGAGGGGTTTCTTTTGATTATTTCTCTCCTTTGATAAGATAAATCCATGAAGTCATCAGGTTGAGCGTTGCGAAAGTAACATGGTCATCATATCTCATGAATTGGCTATACCCCCATAGCAATCAATGTGTGGGTTTTTTTTTCAAATATCAATATGTACATTTCATAAATTGTTCTTTAAAAATTGCTTCATGTTTTGTTTTGTTTTTTGTTTCGTTTGTTTGTTTTTGTTTTTGTTTTGTTTTTTGTGTGTTTTTTTTTTTCGGTACCGTTCAACTGTAGTAGTCGCAGATTTTGCTCGATAAAATGTTTCACCCTTCATCTGAAATGATTTGTTTCCTGAAGAACTTTCCACGGAATGATGATTTATTGCAGTGTTGTGTAGCGACAAACAAAACATGATCTGAAATGTCTAAAACGTGGATCCTGTAGCATCATATCCCATCCATCCTGCTACGTCTTTTGGTAAGGTTTGGACATAATAACTTTCACATTCTTTGGCTGTATTACTTTGTTTATATTGAGGATCACTGACGATGATTATGTACCCGAAACGTGCATGTCTGGTTCCATGCTTCAAATTTATGTGTTCTTAAACGATGCTATTGAATTTGAAGACGTTAATCATTGAAACTGAACTTGGAGACCTATTCAAGTTTATTTGCTGATTTTTATATAACAAAGATTCTCTTTCGACTTCTAGTGTAATAGATAACTCTAATTGCTATATCAAATTCCTTAAGTCAAAATACGAACTTGATGAAAATCCATGGCAACCATATTTTGGAATTGTCAAGTAATTCATTTTTGTCTATTTTCCCATAGGCCGCAATGGTAACGAAATCTTGTCGCATTACACATATATATACGTTTTCAATGCTTACAATCTATACATCAAATTAACCGTCAGTACTAGCGGTCAAAAAGATGTCAGAATAGTAACGTTCTATCATGCGAACCAGAAGACAAGAAGTGTAGTTCAAGGTCACCCTAAAATCTGCACTAAATGGAGTAATTATTTTTGCCCCTAAAATAGCAAATTTTCTCTGTATTAAAATAAAGTAAGAAATGTTTTCGATCTAAAAAGGCCAACTTTGTAATTATCGTCCAATCAGAACATCCGAAACATACTTATTTACAGGCTCGCATTTACCCTACACAAAATTGAAAAATAGAATTTACTGTTTTACTTGACTCTTCCCAATACAAGGCAATGATTCTTATTCCCTGAATCAGTTAAATATGATTGCCAATGTAGCCATGCATTTCAGAATATACTCAATTCTGTTCTTTTTATATGAAATAGGCAATATTTCAAACATTGTCATCGAATCGTTTACAAATGCAAATCCGATCGACGCAGCGTAGTTTGGAAGGCTTGCAGGAAACACGACCCTGTGTCATGCATTCTTCATTTGTTGTGCATGCTAAAATGATAAAAGATGAAACATTAATGAAGAAAGAAGGACGTGTCCCAACTGTTTTGCCAGAAATCGGCCTACTGGACGACAAAATCAATGTTCAAGATATGCATATTTCGAATGATAAATCATCATCAGTGATACTTTAAGCCTAAATTGTTCAAAGAAGCCAAAGTAAATTGTGTTGTAGTTAATCGTACAATTTCTTGATTTCAGGTATTTGTTTTGTGAATGGTGAGTACGGTGAGTGATTCCAATTTCTGTAAAACGTCTATTTAGTAGCGTAAACCAATGAATAATACTATCTAAATCCATCGGTGAAAGGGAGTTGATTTACTCATTTTGTACGATGATTTAAAATGAAACGGAATATTGAACTAAATAGACCTTCTCCACTCCATAGTACCGCTAGAACTGTATTTTAGACACGTCAAGACCCGACATCACTTCTTTTGACGTTTTTATCTAATTGGGACGTCATAAATCTGCTACGACGTCACACTTAAAATTCGGGTCTTGGATGTGTAAAATGCAAGTCAACTGCGGTAACTTGAAAATAGTCTTTAGATATTCGCGCGTTAGGGAAGCATTTCTTTCTGGCACCTAGCGCTAAAAAGAGGATTTAAAAAATACTTTTAACACTCAGTAGCGGGGTTCTATTTTGATTTGCTCCACACTGCTTGTGAGACACATCCTTGTATAACTTCTTAATTCAAAAATGTTATTGAAGAGTAATCGGATTCAAATTTTATAAATGATATTAGTCTTGTACTTACTGAAGTTTGTAGCATATGCACATTGACAATCTCCGTTTACACAGTGAATCTTCCAGGGTTCATCACAAGAGACGTGTGCACAAAGGATCTCAACATTGTCATTGTTAGTCGCACTTCTCAGAGCTGACAACTGAAAACAAAATTCTTGTGATTTTATTTTAAGGTAATTATCATGTTATGGTGCGACAATACGATCTCCAACATGACTCGGTTTCAGCAACCACAGCAAGACAACGACACCTACATAAATGTCCCGATGGTATTACTGCGTTAATTACCAACAGTATATCCAACATATACCTGCCGGAACCGCAAAACAAAGTACGTTAATCCCGAAATACCGATCTGTCACATTTCTGTATGTTAGCACTCAAATAGTATTAATGATTAAGTATACGCATTGAATTTCTTTGTGTATTTAGAAATGATAGAGGGATTATAAATGCCCTTGCAACAAGTTCGTGATCTCTGAAGTTTTGTATTGCATCACAAAGCGTCACAACACATATATATTAAAAGATACTTTGACAGTTAGTGTTTTGAATATTTTCCCTGACATGATCGCCATAGCACTTTCTATATAGAAATGACCTCAGAAAGGGCAGTTCATGTTTTTTATTGTTTTCATTTTCGAACATGAACATCGACGGTGGGTGCGGCAAGCCAACAGGGGATGCTTACTCCTCCCGAGCACGTGGTCCCACCTCTAGCTTGCTAGGGGTCCGTCGATGCTCAATTTGGTGCTCTGTTGTGAGTGCTGTTGAGATTATCGTCAGGATCTTCTTTAACTCATTTAAAAAAAAACAACTTTTCAATGTCCTTGATACTGTAATCATTGAATTTCCATTGTTATTTTCAAGACACGAAGATTCTGATTGGCTAAAAAATTATGTTGATACATCGATCAACAAAATTTTCTCGGAGGTCTATTTATAGCACTATTTAAGAACCAGGGATTCCCTCAAACACGAATAAATTCGTGGCTGTTAATTCAATTTGTTGATTTGTGAGTTTCAAAGGTACCATTTCTTTTTAATTACTAAGAAATTAAGTGTGCATGTAGGATTTACTCATAATGACCATTATTTCAAAGATATAGAGTAACGATCGTTCGCTGTTTGAATCATGGCGGCTGACATAATTTGTTTTCGTCTTTGGAGGCACTTGTATAACTGCGCAACCCCTCGGGCGGAATATAGTGCGGGGATTTCTTGTTATTAGATTCAAGACAACAGTCTGTTTTACATAATAAGAAAACATAAAACGATAAGAAATTAATCTTATATTATTTTTTTCTGTTGATGCAGGTATCACCCTAAAATTGGACAGAAAACTTTTGCTACGCGTATTGATGCAGTTGTCTGTCCAATTTTTCGGGTGATATCTGCATCAACAGAAAAAATATAAGATTCATTTCTTGGTGAATTGATTGAATTAAACCTCATGAATTTGCGGTAAGAAAATTGTACATTTACAGCTACGCATTTCTGAGATATCGCCGTTGTCTAAATTTTTTTTTCAAACAAACCTCGTACAATGTATATATCGTAATTTGCGAATTTATTTAAGGATTAACTTTAACAGTTTTGCAATTTATTGAGATATAATATGGTTTGAGGCGGTGCACACTTTATAATTCGCGGACTCAAACCATATTATATTTCAATCAATTGCAAAATTGTTAAAGCTAATCCTTATGATTTCATCAAATACTAGAAAAACTTCGATTAACTTTTTCTAAACTACAAAATTGTAACAACAAGAGCGAAGGAAAGTATCTGCTCAGTTGGTTGCTTTTAGCAACCGACTACGGCAGTATCCAGGTCAGAAAAATTACGATTTTAGAGGGAATAATATTCCTACCTTAGTCCTATTTCTATATCCAACTGTCTTGCGTTGCAAACCCTTCGAAAATATGGACGGCTTTCATAAAATATGGGTTGTACACAGTAACTCTACGGAAATAGGTCGCCATTTTCTTTTGAATTTGACTGTCATTTGGTGCGAAGATATTGACGTCACAGTGGGTTTTACGTCACGTTAACGTCAGTTTGTACTGGAAATTAAAGCAACTTTAACTACCAGAGGATACTAAGGATTACCAAGTAATTTCGGCAAGCATTTCCGAAAGCGGGTGAGTCCAATTAAGCAAACCAATTTATGGAAGAATAATATGCTTCCAACAACCAATCAAAATCCTTGATACGAGTGAAATTAGATTATTTAGACAATGTCGAACCATGTGATCTGTCAGTGTACAATGTTCGCATTTCAACAACCCTTGCTGTCCTCTTATCAGTTAAAACTCCATAGAAAAAGCTCAAAAATTGAAATGATGAACTGAGTTGTCAATATTTTCATCTATATTGGACTAACTGTCAATTCGTTGTCCAAATATATGTCACGTCATCTGTGACTTTACAACATTGGGGACGCTACAGACCAACATGATCCGTTTGTTCCTATAATAAGCCTTTTTGTGCGAGCGGAGAGAAAATAAATATGATTATATAAAATAAAAAAAATCTTTCTTTTTATTTTCTTGCTTTATAAACTATAATGGTTTATTATGTCCCCCCAACGGGTAGGAGACATATTGGTTTTGCCTTCGTCGTCCGTCTGTCCTGTCCGTCTGTCACACATCATGTCCGGGCTATATCTCCTGAACCGTTTGCCCTATCACTTTCATATTTTAGTATGTTGTTGCTTATGACCAGAAGATTTCACATCACCTTGACCCAAGGTCATGTGACCAAGGTCAAGGTCACTTAATGCATTTTTAAAGAAATTATGCATACATTCCTGTCCGGGCTTTATCTCTTGAACCGTTCGCCGGATCACTTTCATATTTTAGTATGTTTTTGCTTATGACCCAAAGATTTCACATCACCTTGACCCAAGGTCATTTGACCAAGGTCAAGGTCACTTGGTGCATTTTTAAAGAAATTATGAATACATTCCTGTCCAGGCTAGATCTCTTGAACCGTTTGCCGGATCACTTGGTTTTGCCTTCGTCGTCCGTCTGTCTGTCTGTCCGTCTGTCCGTCTGTCACACATCATGTCCGGGCTATATCTCCTGAACCGTTTCCCTATCACTTTCATATTTTAGTATGTTGTTGCTTATGACCAGAAGGTTTCACATCACCTTGACCCAAGGTCATGTGACCAAGGTCAAGGTCACTTAATGCATTTTTAATGAAATTATGCATACATTCCTGTCCGGGCTATATCTCTTGAACCGTTCGCCGGATCACTTTCATATTTTAGTATGTTGTTGCTTATGACCCGAAGGTTTTGCATCACCTTGACCCAAGGTCATGTGACCAAGGTCAAGGTCATGTAGAACAATTTTAGTGAAATTGTACAAACATTCCTGTTCGAGCTATATCTCGTGAACCGTTTGCACGATCGCTTTATATTTTAGTATGTTGTTGCTTATGACCCGAATGTTTCACATCACGTTGACTCAAGATCATGTGACCAAGGTCAAGGTCAATTAGTATACATGTATTTTAAATGAAATTGTATTTGTTATGTGTATTATGTCAAGGCTTAATCTTTTGAACTGTAATCGGATCATTTGATATTTTAGTATGATGGTGCTGATGACCCAAAGGCTTGCTAATCATGTCCAGGCTGAAATTGTTATGCTTATCATGTTTAGGCTTTATATTTTGAATCGTATATCCAATCACTAATTCATTAATTTGTTGCGCATGATCCATACAATGTATTTTTCAGATCACCTATATCCAAGGTCATGTGACCAAAGTCAATTTCACTAAATATGAAATTGTATATGCTAATCATGTTTGGGCTTTACATCAAACAATACCATGAATCACTTTCATGTTTCAGTATGATGTTGCCCATGACTCAAAGGTTTCACATCATCTTGGCCCAAGGTCAAAGTAACTTAGAGGGAGGGGGAGACATCTGTTTTTTTCTGAAAAACATTTGATTTAATCTTATCTTACAAACCTTTCTGTTTGATGATTGCCAAAAAGGTAGTATAAGGCGAGTGGAAACACGGAAGCATTTGTAAAATTGATCTAGACCAGCAGATGAGCATTTTAAGGGGGGGGGACTTAAAATGTGGTTCTTTATAATTCATTTTTATTTTGTAAGAATAATGTTTAGGCTAGCTGAAAATAAATTACTATTTGCATATCGAACAAAAGAAAAAAAAACATATTCCGACTTCTGACAGTGCGAAACCACCCGAGACGAGAAAAACAATCAGAGCGAATCGTCTCGTTTAAAACCGGAATTGTCGGATTTCCTAAAAAAGATTCCGTGGTTACGCCGTCTTGTTGATGCACTATAGTTACCTTATTTACGAAAAATGTTTTCAATAAATTTAACTTATATGCAAAAATTGAGTATAACATATACGTCTACTTGGATTTAAATGGCAATATCCAGCATCTCCGCAGCAACTCTGTCTGCGAGGGGACGAAAGTTTTTGAAAGCATAGTAGTACATTCTCATTCTTTGATTCAGCATATTTTCTCAATAAGGTATGTGTATACACGTTACAATAAGGGCGAGCTTCGCTCGCTATAATATAATTGTATCTAGCAAAAAAGGTATAAAATCAAATATCTACTGGAAATTCGGGCAACATATGATTTGTTTCACTCACAGACAAAATGCAGCCTACGGCCACGGGTAACATTTCTCTTCAAGACCTGCCCTCATCCAAAGTCAATAATTATATGTCTAATGTTGTACGAGAAGCCTAAATAGAGGAAGTAAAGTAAGGGAATATATAAAGAGTAAAGTTCTAAAAAAACACATGACCCTAGGGTCAACGAAGGTCAAAGGTATGTCTTCAGAACGATACCCCCTAGTTGCAAGATACTTTATAAATCAAAACAAGTTAAAAGTCATGTTTGTAAAACATTAATGCCCCCCTACCCCTTCTGTGATTAAAGTCTGTCACAACTTTATACTTGCATTGATACAACCTATGGGGGTATAAAGTAACAGTTTCATTTCAATACGTAACTCCACTCAAGAGATATTGAACAGAAACCCTGAAGTTTTGGTATTTTTCAAAGTGCAAAGGGGCATAACTCTGTCCAAATTTTTTTGATCAGACCTAAATATGAACTTGACCTAGATTTTCATTTGATGTGTCTGTATACAAAATTTCATTTTTATATGTAACTCCACTCAAGAGATATTGAACGGAAACCCTGAAATTTTGGTATTTTTCGAGTGCAAGGGGCATTACTCTGTCAAAATTTTGTTGATTGGACCCAAATATGAACTTGACCTAGATTTTCATTTGATGTGTCTGTATACAAAATTTCATTTCAATATGTAACTCCACTCAAGAGATATTGAACGGAAACCCTGAAATTTTGGTATTTTTCGAAGTGCAAGGGGCATAACTCTGTCAAATTTTTTCCGATCGGACCTTAATACGAACTTGAGCTAGATTTTCATTTGATGTGTCTGTATACAAAATTTCATATCAATATGTAACTCCATTCAAGAGATATTGAACGGAAACCCTGAAATTTTGGTATTTTTCGAAATGCAAGTGGCATAACTCTGTCAAAATTTTTTTGATCGGACCCAAATATGAACTTGACCTAGATTTTCATTTGATGTGTCTGTATACAAAATTTCATTTCAATATGTGAATCCACTCAAGAGATATTGAACGGAAACCCTGAAATTTTGGTATTTTTCGAAATGCAAGTGGCATAACTCTGTCAAAATTTTTTTGATCGGACCCAAATATGAACTTGACCTAGATTTTCATTTGATGTGTCTGTATACAAAATTTCATTTTTATATGTAACTCCACTCAAGAGATATTGAACGGAAACCCTGAAATTTTGGTATTTTTCGAGTGCAAGGGGCATTACTCTGTCAAAATTTTGTTGATTGGACCCAAATATGAACTTGACCTAGATTTTCATTTGATGTGTCTGTATACAAAATTTCATTTCAATATGTGAATCCACTCAAGAGATATTGAACGGAAACCCTGAAATTTTGTTTTTTTTTCGAAGTGCAAGGGGCATAACTCTGTCAAAATTTTGTTCATTGGACCCAAATATAAACTTGACCTAGATTTTTGTTTGATGTGTCTGTATACAAAATTTCATTTCAATATGTAACTCCACTCAAGAGATATTGAACGGAAACCCTGAAATTTTGGTATTTTTCGAAGTGCAAGGGGCATAACTCTGTCCAAATTTTTTCCGATCGGACCTTAATACGAACTTGAGCTAGATTTTCATTTGATGTGTCTGTATACAAAATTTCATATCAATATGTAACTCCATTCAAGAGATATTGAACGGAAACCCTGAAATTTTGGTATTTTTCGAAATGCAAGTGGCATAACTCTGTCAAAATTTTTTTGATCGGACCCAAATATGAACTTGACCTAGATTTTTGTTTGATGTGTCTGTATACAAAATTTCATTTCAATATGTGAATCCACTCAAGAGATATTGAACGGAAACCCTGAAATTTTGGTATTTTTCGAAGTGCAAGGGGCATAACTCTGTCAAATTTTTTCCGATCGGACCTTAATACGAACTTGACCTAGATTTTCATTTGATGTGTCTGTATACAAAATTTCATATCAATATGTAACTCCATTCAAGAGATATTGAACGGAAACCCTGAAATTTTGGTATTTTTCGAAATGCAAGGGGCATAACTCTGTCAAAATTTTTTTGATCGGACCCAAATATAAACTTGACCTAGATTTTCATTTGATGTGTCTGTATACAAAATTTCATTTCAATATGTGAATCCACTCAAGAGATATTGAACGGAAACCCTGAAATTTTGGTATTTTTCGAATTGCAAGGGGCATAACTCTGTCAAAATTTTTTTGATCGGACCCAAATTTAAACTTGACCTAGATTTTTGTTTGATGTGTCTGTATACAAAATTTCATTTCAATATGTGAATCCGCTCAAAAGATATTGAATGGAAACCCTGAAATTTTGGTATTTTTCGAAGTGCAAGGGGCATAACTCTGTCAAAATTTTTTCGATCGGACCTTAATACAAACTTGACCTGGATTTTCATTTGATGTGTCTGTATACAAAATTTCATTTCATTATGTAACTCCATTCAAGAGATATTGAATGGAAACCCTGAAATTTACGTATTTTTCGAAATGCAAGGGGCATAACTCTGTCAAAATTTTTTTGATCGGACCCAAATATGAACTTGACCTAGATTTTCATTTGATGTGTCTGTATACAAAATTTCATTTCAATATGTGAATCCACTCAAGAGATATTGAACGGAAACCCTGAAATTTTGGTATTTTTCGAATTGCAAGGGGCATAACTCTGTCAAAATTTTTTTGATCGGACCCAAATATAAACTTGACCTAGATTTTTGTTTGATGTGTCTGTATACAAAATTTCATTTCAATATGTGAATCCGCTCAAAAGATATTGAACGGAAACCCTGAAATTTTGGTATTTTTCGAAGTGCAAAGGGCATAACTCTGTCAAAATTTTTTCGATCGGACCTTAATACGAACTTGACCTGGATTTTCATTTGATGTGTCTGTATACAAAATTTCATTTCAATATGTAACTCCATTCAAGAGATATTGAACGGAAACCCTGAAATTTTGGTATTTTTCGAAATGCAAGGGGCATAACTCTGTCAAAATTTTTTTGATCGGACCCAAATATGAACTTGACCTAGATTTTCATTTGATGTGTCTGTATACAAAATTTCATTTCAATATGTGCATCCACTCAAGAGATATTGAACGGAAACCCTGAAATTTTGGTATTTTTCGAAATGCAAGGGGCATAACTCTGTCAAAATTTTTTTGATCGGACCCAAATATGAACTTGACCTAGATTTTTGTTTGATGTGTCTGTATACAAAATTTCATTTCAATATGTGAATCCATTCCAGAGATATTGAACGGAAACTGATGTTGCGGACCGACCGACAGACCGACCGACAGACCGACAGACCGACAGACCGACAGACCGACCGACAGCGGCAAACCTATATGTCCCCTCTTCTTCGAAGGGGGGCATAATTAGGAACAGAATATTTACGAATATAACTCAATTCACTGCAGAAACATTGTTAAACAAGGCAAACGATCTGAAGGACTTACAGATCACAGAGATACCAACCTACTGTCCTGTTCACTTAATCCAGAGCACCCTGGTTTGGCGATTTCTCCTAAATATACTGCTGTCATCTTATAAACTGATACCCAGTCTATAGAATTATCTTAAATTAGTCGTAATAGAGAATGACCCCTTTTGGATGTGCGTAGCTTAGTTCAAACATTCGACGGAAAATAAAATGTCTACAGGGATTTTCTACGAAATCTGTCCGTAAAGTTCGTGGATAAGTCTTAAATTAAGGAAAATTAGCGTCAAAGATAAAGTACGAGGGCTGTTCGATAAATTCGTAGACAAGTTAAATAAAACTTATGTCGTTATCGTCAAACATTTTGTTCATATACTAATTTATTCTTTAAGATTGAATATTGTTATTGTGCAAATTTTAAAGCAATCGATCAATTATGAAAGAAATGCGGCGCTTTTCTTTAGGAGTGACTTCGGAATGCGGCGCAGTAAATATCGTCCAAAGCAACGTCACTCAAATTACGGAGTACTTATCATTTACCTTTTGTTCTGTCTCTAAATTTGAAATCATATTGGCGCATATATAAGTCATTTATTGTATGTCAATCGGCTCAAAAATTCATAATACAGAATAAACTTGGCAATCATGCGCTCAAATTATTCCCTTGTCCTATTCTATCGGTTCACAAAAGACGCATTAAGAATGTCATTTTAGAACGTACGGATCATTCGATTTTGCTTTCTCATGTAGTCCAAACCATCCTCTTTGAATGAATTTTATCAAATTATCATCTTTTGTGCCGATTGAAGGCATATTGACGTGCGCTCGAAACATTTTCTTGCGTTCCATAGCCATTTTTCTCATATATAATGTCTTTTGTGGAGGTTGTATCAGCTTGAATAACAGATCAATGATTTCACGTTGTTAAACAATGCAGGAAAACGTCATTATTTCAACGTATACGTATTGATGGCGCTTCTTGTAACAGTGATATCTAAATATCAATGCATCGTAAAAAGTTCAAATTTTAGTACGATAACTTTCAATTACTGTCGACTAATAAGTAAATAGATTGACTTTCTCGGCGTCCGCATTTAGAGATAATAAAGGAATTATGCGCGTGTACACAATTTTCTATATCTCAGTTTTCGTATTGAGCCGCTAAACGTCACAACACATAATTTAAGATAATCATTTAAATGACATATTTTTCAGTAACCTTGATATTGTATGAATTGGTTATAATAAACCTCATAAATGTATTGTGAGAAAATTGTACAGTTACTGTCACGTATTTCTTAAATATTGCGATTGTCTACGAACTTTTCGAATAACCCTCGTATAGTATAGTAAAAATGACTTAAATGCGTGACGTCGCGCACCATGACTTTACTGTTTACCATTGTTGATATGGCGGCACGCAGAAATTAACATGGGAAAATCCCGTAGACATTTTTTTCCCGTATAGCAGCACAGAAACAGTTGAATAGGTGAGTTCATACACATTTCCTGTTACGACTAAAAACAGCAATAAATAAATGGAAAATTCCTGAGAATAAATCCCCAAAACAGGATGCTCTGGATTTAATGAACAGGACAGTAGTTGTTGAACTTATTAATATTGAAACAGATATTCTATGGTAATAGTTTCAGTGCAATGAAAATGCGTATATTAACGAATAATATTTCTTTTATTGTCTCGGAGGCGTCAGTAGTGGTAGAATGTTAAGTAATAAAATGTGAACATTGCATTCACTTTAAGTAATGTTGAAATGTTCGCTCTTAAGCCCCTGTCACACCTTCACGTTCTGGCATGGCGTTCGCACTACGACCACCAAAATTCTACGAAACGTGGTATGAACGTAGTAAGGACGCGGGGAACGTAGTAAGAACTCGCTGATACGTATTGAGGTCGTAGTAAGGACGCCGACGAACGTGCCCGTACGCCGAGCCACCACGACTGTTTTGAACTGTTCAAAACAGTCGTAGTGAGGACGCGGTGATGACGGAACGTGTTGGGGACTACTTGCGAACGTATTGAGAACTTCATGGACGTATTAGAAACGTGTCGCGAACGTAGTATGGTCGTAGTACAGACGGCTAAAACTTTTACATACAATCATATGGAGATCGTCGCGTCTGTGCCGTCCTTACCACGTTCTTGGTTCTAGAGGTCGAAAAATTAAAATATACCTCATACAAACAATTTATCATTTGAACGTGTCATGATCGTAACATGAACGCAGTAAGGACTTCGAGAACGTAGTAAGCACGCCGTACCATCGTAACACAGACGCCTTCGTCGTAGTGTGAACTTGAGGCCGATCGTAGTGCGAACTTGACTAAACGTATTAAAGACGGGAAGGACGCGCTACTAACGTGTTACGGACGCTAAAGGTCGTGTTGCGCACGTATTGGAGTCGTCAATTATTGTTTCGGAGAGCCCTTCCAGGTGAAAAATGCCACGTTCTCACTACGTTCATGAACAATTTCAAGGACTTCAAGGTCGTAGTAAGAACGTCTCGAGAGAACGTGTAGGTGTGACAGGGGCTTTAGCAGACGTGGAGTAATGGTAAAACTGTTCAATTTGTTTTTAACAGTTCAAAACGGTCGTGTTGGCTCGGCAAACGGGCACGCTCGTGGGCGTCCTTACTACTATCTCAATACGTGTCAGCGAGTTCTAACTACGTTCCCCACGCCCTTACTACGATCACGCTACGTTTCGTACAATTTTGGTGGTCGTAGTACGAACGCCATGCCAGAACGCGTAGGTGTGACAGGGGCTTAATTCAAACAAATGTGTATGTAAGCTTTCCCATAAGGCAAAACGTGGTCACATGCAATGCGATAAATCTGAGTATTGAACTGCTTCCGGTTAAATTTACGAGTTTCCGGTTTCGTGTATGAAAACGTCAACTCAATCGGCAGCATAAAGAGTGATGCTGGCATTACTGAGCGTGATAAATGGCAGCATTTCTTAAAGTAAACATAAAAGATGAAGAAAATAAAACAATTCTTATCATGATGTAGGAAAATTTACAAGACTCACGTCTAAAGACGGTAGGCTTCGATTTATGGCTAGAATTTGTATTTTTACTCGAGACTTCTTGCTCAGTTGATCGTGTTGGCAACGTACGAATGAAGAAAGAATCCCTGATACTGCATCTTATTGCATTGAAATAAAGAAAATGCTTGTACATTGTTTACCTCATAAATGTAGAAATACCTAATGTAAATATTTGTTATACTTAATCTACAAATACAAAGCCCCATTTTCAGTCTGCAAGAATCTTGCAGACAAACAATAGGCGATGACGGCAGAGGAAGATTTCAAAGTGAAGAAAAGCGGAACTGAAATCGGACGCATGCGTAGGAAATTGAATACAAACAGACAGAATGACACAGGGCCCAAGAAACACACTATGGATATGTAAATGGATATAAAAACATAAGTCGTACGAAATACATTACATGCTCTGTCGGCAGTAGCGAGCTCAAATAGAGTTTCCATAGATATTACCCATTGCGTATTAATGAGAACACATGACTTCATACACTATTTCGTGCGGCAACATACCTTATATGGTAACATTTTGTAGAACAATTGTTTAAGATAAATTCATTCTCATTATGTACAACGGAGTATCGTTATCAAATATTCTACTGCGTGCGTAGTTTTAAAACACAACGAGACGAAATTTGAGTAGCTAGTACCGCATATTGAAGACCTGTCTACCTATTCATTTACTTTGAGAAACCCCTCCCTCCTCATCCATACGCTTTCTAATAGCCGAACTTGCTTTTCACAAATTAAAAATCAATGAGATAAAGAAGATCCTGTCGACAATCTCAAATCTTAACAGCACTCACAAAAGAGCACCAAAATACATTCAAAACCAATTGAAATTGTAAACAAAAACAAAATGTAACAGTTTACAGTGCAACGTTTTAAATAACTCATTGTGAAAATTGTAAATTATCTACAGATTTATTGATATTCAGTGTGCTGTGGAAAAAAAGCTTAAACGCAATTTCATTCTATCCCTTGTAGAGATATCAATAAAGAATTCTACAAACCATTTGAGAGACTTATAAGAATTCCAACGTAGGCAATGGACAACAATAAGCTTCTTGTGTTGGTCATATTCCTTTTCCCAGAGCAGCTATCTTCCTTGTTCATTTATAGGAAATCGCCATAAAACAATACTGCTAACAATTTCAATTATTATAAAAAGTAATTATTTATATACGGCAATTCAATTTAGAAAGACATAAAACCATCAGACATTAATGAGGAAATTGTAACACATGGTATGAGTGATTGTAATGAAAAAGCAAAAGCTTTAACGCAATCAAAACACAAGCACTCGTTTACACAAATTTTCGACCCCTTGGAAACTTTGTGTAAACGAGCGTTTGTTTTCACAAAGCGTGTGAAAACACAAACAAAACCTGTATGGTTAACACCTGAAATAAACGAAGCCAGATATAATCGCGATTACTTTCACCATAAAAAAGACATCCAAAATTTTAAAAAATGGCGCAATAAAGTTATTGAATTGATCAAGGAAGCAAAAATTAACTACTATAGCGTGGCCGTGGAAAATAATCACAATACCGGCGATATTTGGAGAAGTATGAAACAGTTAATACCAAAGGGAAGTCACTCTTTACCAAATAAACTAAATGATGGCCAAACTACCGCCGAGTCTACATCAGAAATTGTAAATCTTTTCAATAAATTTTATACAGAACTATCAGATAATATCATAACAGATTCTTTCAATGAACCTATAAACACGTTTGATAAATTAAAATGCTTTACGGAATCTAAATTGTTACCCTCCCAATTATTTGAAATTCAACCTGCTACGGAAGAAGAAGTCTTCAACTTACTTAATAAACTTAATGTTAACAAATCAGCTGGTATAGATACACTTGGTCCGAGAATACTTAAGATAGCAGCTGGAATCATTACAAAACCTATAACAAGTATGATAAATATGAGTATTTTTACTGGCGTATTTCCTGAAAAACTAAAAACGGCAAAAGTTACCCCTATCTACAAAAAAGGAGATAAATCCGATCCCGGTAATTATCGACCCATATCTATTCTACCAACTATATCTAAACTTTTTGAAAGACACATAACCACACAGATGTACGACTATTTAAAGGAAAACGATTTATTGATGAAAGAGCAATCAGGATTTCGAAAATCCCATTCATGTCAAACGGCGCTAACCAAACTAACGGAGAAATGGATAACCGACATTGACAATGGCAACATGACAGGAGTTTCTCTCTTAGATTTCAGAAAAGCGTTCGATCTTGTCAATCACAAAATTCTAATAGATAAAATGAAATACTATAACTTTACAAACGAAACTTTGAATTGGCTCGAATCGTACTTATCAAATAGGACACAAACTGTACATATTGGAAATGTTTCATCAAATCTCTCAGCTATTACATGTGGAGTTCCGCAAGGGTCAGTTCTAGGTCCAGTTCTTTTTCTCCTATATATTAATGATCTCCCGCTTCATGTAAAAAATTCAATACTTGATCTTCTCGCGGACGATGCCACTCTCCATAAAGCTAACAATAATTTGTTAGAAATCGAACGTGATATGAATGAAGATATGGACCACATTAGTGCTTGGTGTAAGGAAAACCGAATGGTCATAAACGAAAGTAAAACTAAATGTATTCTAGTCGGTGCTCGTCAGAAGATCTCTAGGCTCCCAACTACAACTCTTTCCTTAAAAGTTAATGATAAACTGATCGACAATCTCACATCAGATAAATTGATATAGATAACTATCTACAGTTTGATAAACACATTGATGAAGTATGTAAAGCTATCACCCAGAAGATCGCATTATTGCGAAGAATTAAAAAATATTTAGGACTTCAACATAGAGTACTCTACTATAATGCCTATATACTTCCAAGCATCGATTACTGCCTAACTATTTACGGCAATGCTTCTAAATCCCATCTAGACCGCATTCTGAAATTACAGAAAAGTGCAGCACGCGTAATCATGGATGCACCACCTGATACACCATCCCAACCTCTATTTGATGAGTTAGACTGGCTGAATATATATGACAGATGTATTTTTAACAAAGGAGTTTTATTATTTAAAATATTTAATAACCAAGCTCCCTCTTACTTATTAGACCTATTCTCTGAAACATCCAATTCAAATTATCAGTTACGGTCTATTACTGACAGACACCTAAGTATTCCACGACATAAGACCGAGTTTTACAAGCGTTCCCTACAATATAGTGGTGTCATACTTTGGAATGAACTCCCCACTCATATCCGCCTGTCTAACTCACTCCCAACGTTCAAAAATTCTTTGTTAAAATACTTAAAGGAAAAGAGAAACAATACTAATGTCTGAAAATAACTGTCATTCCATGTGATGTATATTGTATATATTGTGTATATATTTCTTCTTGTTGTTGCATTTATGAAGGCCTCGTGGAAGAATAGTATACTGCTAAACGAGTCACCTTCTTTAAATAAAGCTTATTATTATTATTATTATTATTATTATTATTATTATTTATTTGTACCATCCTTCCCTCTGGAAGAAATATAACAATCTAAAACACAATCAAAAACACAAACACTCGTTTATACAAATTTTCTGCCCCTTGGAAAATTTATGTAAACGAGTGTTTGTATTTTAATTTGTATCATCCTTTCCCTATGAAACACAATCATCACAACTTCAATGAATACTACCTGTTCATTGACATGGCTGTTTTTCTCGCCGTTGGGGTAGACTGATTCCCCTTTACAGCAGTGCTGAAATGTTAAACGTCTTCAAATTCAATAGCATCATTTCAGAACAGATAAATTTACAGCATGAAACAAACATGCACGTTGCGGGTAGTTAACCTTCGCCAGTGATCCTAAATATTAACAATGTAATATGGCCAAGTAGGGTGAAATTTATTATCATTGAAAATGTACCGAAAAACGTAACAGGATGGGTGAGATATGATGCTACAGGACCAACGTTTTAGAAATTTCAAGAAATGTGGCAACAGAAATGTTGGAATGCGTTGAAGAAAAGATCATACAAAGTTGATCGAACTTGGCTACATGTGCCCTCGGTGACTCCTAGTCGTCCACCAGCAGTGACACTCACCAAGTGGAGCAAATGTTAAACGTCTTCAAATTCAATGGCATAATTTAAGAGCAGATGAATTTTCAGCATGAAATTCGATCTAATGCCAATTCATTGTTGCTACATAACGTCAAGATAATCTTACGTACGTTACTTCACGTGCACATACATTTAGCATGACGTTCAATCATTCTGATGCGTTAACAAGAGGAATTTGAATATTTCGATGTGCGAGAAACGGTTTCAATGTGCAAGAAAACTAATCAGGTACTACATTTGAGTTCCCGATAGAAAAAAATCAGGCTCGGTTGGGATGATCAAAGCCTCGGTTAGGACTTGTTGATCAATGAATCCCATCCTCGACTGATATTTTTCACTTCGGATCTCATAGTGGTGCTAGACTCCAATAAGTAAAAGTAGGAGGGTTGTGTACCCGTAATCTGGATAATGACACCGTCTTCTACTTGCATGGTAGATGGCCGTCCTAGGTCGACACTGATTGTCCATTGGTCTCATTGGTTCTATGTTAAACATGTTTTTATAAAGGTGTTAAAAATCCCTAGAAATTTGTTGTTAACCCATTTTAATGTTTAGGAGATCGAAATTGAGATACGCTCGCGGCGATTTTAAATCATCTGGTGTCCAAAGTACTTAATTTTTTATTCAAATTAAGGTGATATCACACGTTTCGTGTTATACAACACTTATTTTCCGAAAAAGAGCATAATTCTGATTTCCTAATTTAATTCAGATGTAAGGGACAATATTAGGATGTCACCATCCAAAATTTTGAGATTTTTAAATTGATCAGACTTTTTAGCCATCCATTGATTGTAATGGAAATGCTCATTTTTTGGCTATATTATTTTTCCAGCCCAAGATTTTCAAATGAAACTTCACATATGATTCCCTCAACATATTGTGCAAGTTCTTATAGAAAGAAATCATTCAATGACCACGTCATATGTTGCAAAATCTGACTGAATGTGTAAATTATCATGTAAAAAATTTAAAGTGCAATTCGAGTTATCTTTCTTTACTATGTGACCAAAGACAAAAGCATCCAAATTTATATAATCATCTTTTTGAAATATCACAGCAGTGTTCCATCACTCACAAAGATGTCAATATGTAAATAAATAGAGCCGAATACAGATTTTGTGTGATAACACGACAGTATGTGAACATGTGTAATGATATTGCATGTGCCATATGGGTAACCATATTTTACGTTTCTCTACATTCAAACAATTTACTGACACCTGACTTATTTCTAAATAGATACGACATATGTATGCAGGTAAAAAAGTCTTAACAAAATTTTCAAATACACTTCTAAGTTCAATTTCTGCAAAAAATTGACTATTGTTGGTCACTCTAGGCTTACCATTACTTTGCAAAGAAAAAAAAATTCAGATTTACATACGAATAACAATCTATTTGCTTTTCCCTACGCTCAGGATCGAACCGCGGTCTTCCCGTATGGTGGGCAAGAGCTCTACCTCTGAGCTATTGGATCGACTTGCCGATTGAGCGATTATAACAAAGCCAGATCATCAAGACATTTTAAGTTACGAAAATCGGAAATCTTCAGCGTGGAGATTTCTTAAAAATTCTCGTCTAAGGGAGGCTACTGAAACGCGTGTGATATCTCGTTAAGCGATTGAAAAATGTGTTAAACATGTTTGTAGATTGTTGAGAGAAATAGCAGTGGAATAGCTAATTCTTTCAAAATAAAACTTCTTTTTGATTAAGCAATTTCAAATTCAGTGGAGAAAACTATAAATGGTTTTATTCTTACTATACGATGTAAATGCAGCTGAACTCTCACTGATGATCTGACTCATCCAAATCATCATGCAATTAACTAATTCTACTCTTTTGATCAATCATATGTTTATTTTTCGTTGTGATTTAGAGACAATGACATTTTGAATTTTCACAAGAAACCCAATTGTCAGAACAGAGATCTGGACCGGGTTGCTCAAAACCCTGGTTAAAGTTATCCGGTGGTTAAATTCCTTATCCAGTGGTTAAATTCAGACCAACGGATAAGTTGCATTGCTCAAACGTTATCCGCTGGTCAAATTGACGTAACCACTGGTTGAATACGCCACTTAGCCAGGGAAAGTTAGCCAGTCGTCAGAGGTGGGTTAAGTCATTTAACCAGTGGATAAATACAGGTTCCCGTTTGCCGCAATGGCACTTTTAAGTGTTGTACAGCACATCAAAAGAATTTTTTAAACATGGACATGAATTCAATACAATTTTTCTTCAAGATTTTGAGAAGTAGAATTTAAAATTAAGCAAAATTTCTGTAATTATCATACATTTAGTTACAAAGAGCAATTATTATAATATACCGGTATTAAGTCTTACACTTGCTAGATTTTATTTTGTCTTCTACATGTAATCTGAAAACGATTTGTATTTCATAGCAAGGTCATGTACTCCGTAACAGATTTTGAGCCCCCCCCCCTCTTTTTCAACCCAAAGTGCAAAGTTCAGATTACTGTATTTTGTGTTTTTAAAAATGTTTATTATGTCCAACTTGAATAAAAGAAATTAAATTTATAGAATAGCATATAAATGTAATCTGTAAATTACGCAATTCGGTAGCTGAAAACGGGTTTATTTGGTATTTGTCGGCAACTTGAGCGAAATATACACTATTCAGAAATAGACAACTTTCTCGTTTATTTAATCCTATCTTTAACATATTTGATCGGTCATGCTCAATGAAATCAGAAGAAAATATGGCAATTTTGATCTATTTCGCCGTTTTAATTCCAAAATAATCGTCCACCAAGCCTTTTTTTCTTTCGCCGATGAGGCATTGCCGCCCCCGTCCCCCTTCAGGCCCTCATCGTCAGAACCTAAGAGAAACGTTTATATAGTTTACACAATCACGGGCGTATGACAAAAATGGGATTCGGACTCCTTATCATGTTTAGTCCTTCAGAAAAGAAAATAGAAACAAATTTAATATTATAAAAAGAATTCGGCCTGCTGCACAATCTACCGTCTTCGTTTATTTTGATAATCAGATCAATGTGTATTACAAATATATTAGTTTCGGAATAATTCAAAGTATTCTGAATGAATGAATTAATGCTTAATCCAAATTCATAAGAGAAGGGAAGGGATAAGTATATTTTAGTTTTATGAATGATTTTAAATAAAAACCAAAGAAAAAACGAAAAAAGAGTGCAAAGGGATTTTTAATTTTGTTTGTTTGTTCGGAGGTTTTTTTTTTTTTTTTTTTTTTTTTTTTTTTTTTTTTTTGTTATGTATAAATTTTACTTATTTTATTCATTTATTTATTAATTTATTTTATTATTATTTTTTTGCTATGTTGTTTTTCAATTTCCGTTTGATTTTATCTTGTTGCTTTTTTGACTTGTCATCTTTTCTGTGAACATGTAATTTTAAATAGCTGGACTGCGCCCTCTTCTGAAATCCTGGGACCAGTTTTTCCTATTTTCACGGATCATTATTATATGTCTGTCATTTGACGCAGATCATGATATAGTGATGTCTGTCTGTCCATCTGTCATTGTTTCCTAATATCGAACGCCACAGGAACTTGAATATGCGTATAAACGGATTTAAGTGATACTTTATAATAAACACTTTCATCAGAATATGTAGATGAAGTCATGTTCATCCAATTAGTCGTTACAAATTTATTGGACTTAGATTATTTTGGTACATGAAGAATTGTGCAAAATACCGATGGGCGTATCTTGCTGCCTTATTTTCAAAATCTAAGCCCACAGTACAGATTTTCTAGATTAACCCGTGTATTTCATACTGAAAGAGATAAAATTGCATGTATTTTTCATTTCTTTACCGTCGGGAATTCAAAAAGTAAATGGAATGTCCCACTCTTGCAGCGTAGCACCTGTTATGTGTTCATGGCGGGAAAACGAACGTTATTATTGCTGCATGACGTCAAAGTTTCACGCAGTGACGTTACCTTCACTGTCGTTTCTAAGGAAAGGAAAATCTTGAAATCGCTGTTATTTCGATGTGACATAATCATTTTTATTTGATTTGTGAATCGTTTGAATATACAAACTTAATATGTTATGCACTTAGTAGCTCTTTCACTTCTTTTATCGTAGAAAAATCGTCCCTTCTCCTTAGACAATGGTTTCTAAGCAAACTTACTTTGCATCATGGGGAAATAACCACTGGTCAAATGATTTATCCAGTGGTTAAATTATTTAACCAGTGGTTAGGTAGCCAGTGGTCAATTTATCGTTTGAGCAACGGATTTAAGTGATACTTTATAATAAACACTTTCATCAGAATATGTAGATGAAGTCATGTTCACCCAATTATCCAGCGGTTAACTAACCAGTGGTTAGCCAATGGATAACTTTATCCGGTGGATAAATTTAGCCAGGGTTTTGAGCAACCCGGTCCTGGATCACACTCACGATTGGCTTCGCATTCTGTAAACAAAAAACTTGATATTAATGTTATTCAAACAATCAGAAACTCCATAAATTAACACATGTATTGAAAATTTAGTTTACGAATATGGTATGTTTGCTAAGAATACTTTGGATCAATAAAAAATATATATTGAATAAGTGTGCATTTCTAAGTAAATATTTTCATTTGGTCGAATTACATGAAATAGCACGGACGAAATAAATTTTGAATTGCTCGATTGGATGTTCAACGTCTTCAAATTCATTAGCATCATTTCATAGCACATACATTAAGAGCATGAACCAGACATGCACGTTTCGGGTTTTAACCCTCGTCAGTGATCCTCAATCTAAACAATGTAATATGGCCAAAATCAGTGAAAATTGTGACAAAAGGGATGATTTTGGATTCAACATAGTAAATTTCCACTGGCTTGACGGTGATGTTCCAAGATTACCGTCATACGGCATTTACATATCACAGCTCATCCGGTACGCTAGAGCATGTACTAATATTTTGGATTTTCACAGTAGAAATTTACAAATTACATGTACCAAAAAACTTTTAGGTCAAGGTTTCCGCTTTCATAAACTAGTTAAAACTTTCTGGAAATTTTACAAAAATTACAGTCAACTTCTTGTAAAATTTGGATCTATACACGCAACAGAGTACACTACTTTGGGTATTACACAACCTGTCTTTTATGGTGATATGATAAACAAAATAAGAAGGATCAAAGGCAGGCAGCATAACCATCGAAATGCGTCAGAATCATCAAACGCCTTTTATACCGTGGATATGATCCTAATGTCACCAGACGGACACTAGGCTTGGTACTTGACCAATCTACAGTCTTGTACAAGCGCATCCTTGAGACTTGCACTCTGACTGACTGTGACGACGGGACTCCATGACGGGCCCTGACCAAACCTCTTTAGAGAAGACAGGGCCCCGACCACCTGTCCTCTCTGAATGTCAGTCGGACTCCTCGGGTGATTACATACATGACCTCGCTACAGCCGGCAGAGCAAGGACTGTATTATGCATGTCCTCTTTTTATATCCATTTACATATTCATCTGTGTTTCTGGGGTCTCTACTTTTCGCGGTCTTGTTTGTGTGATGTCATCTTACAGTGAGGAGGTTGTTTTACACCACAATTGTACGTTTTTCGAGACCTCTGGGTAATTGGAGAAGTGAGAGGGTTGTGTGCACGTAATCCAGGATAACCACACCATTTGCTACTTGCGCGACAAATGGCCGTCCAAAGTCGGCACCGGTTGCCCATTGGTGTCGTAGGTTTATGTGTAGTCTTTTGTCTTTGATGTTTACATGCTGTGTGTCTCTTTTCCGTCTCGTGCTGTACTCGTCTTTTGTGTTTTTCCATCGGGTGTTTTGGTGTTTTGCTGTTGATGCTGCAACGGGGTCTTGTTGGAGATCTCCACCCTTCTTTAATACACCGAAAGACGTAGCAAGATGGGACACGATACAACAGGACCAAGGTTTTAGAAATTTGAGGCAATTTTGTATACAGAAATTTTCAAATGCGTTTGAAGAAACGACCAATCGAAATGGACCACCAGCAGTGACACTCTCCAAGTGATACAAATGTTTAACGTCTTCAAATTCATAAATTTACAGCATGGACCAGACATGCACGTTTCGGGTATTTAAACCTCTTCAGATAATATGATAAAAAGAGAGGTATGAAGAAAAGGGAAGGATCTCCAGCATGACCACCCTGCACTCACCCAGCGAAACAAACCCACAAGAAAGTGACACATAAATGATGGACAATGTTAAGCGTCTTCAAAGTCGATAACACCATTTAAGAACAAACAAATCCACATCATGGGCCAGACATGCACACATCGGGCACTCAACCCCCGTCAGCGATCCCCAATCTAAACAATGCAATATAGCCAAAGAGTGTGAAAAATATTATGTATACTACAAATCGCAAAAAGACACAACAATATTCACTAGCACGTCATACAAAACAATCGAATCAGACGTACAGAAACATCAAACATTAATGACAACACATAAAAGGAAGGAGACCAATGAGCACCCGGCGCCTACTTTGGGCGGCCATCTGCTAATAGTAAATGGTATGATTATGAAAAGAAGGGAGGAGATCTCCAACAAGACCCCGTTGCAGCATCAACAGTAAAACACCAAAACACCCGATGCAAAAACACAAAAGACGAGTACAGCACGAGACGGAAAAGAGACACACGACATGTAAACATCAAACAAATACATGTATAAAGATTTAAGAATACATTGCACTGAATCAATAAAAAGAAAATAAGAAGGGCTTGCTCTTCAATCTACTATATGTGCAACTACTGTATGACTGGAAAATATGCCCATAATTATCACTGATTGGATGAAAAAAATGTGTGACGCCTCTGAATATATCGCTATAACCACCTCCATTTAGAACAGCCCTTATATTTTCCCCAATATCTTTCTAAAATTAGCGTTGCATTTATGACGTCAAATATTAGCGGCATATACATACATTTCGCGTCATCAGAAAATACTTATAAATTCCTAGAGGAATGGATGCTATCAAGCTAATCGTTGTATTTCATGATCAAAGAATAAAATAATAGATTACCTTGTGTTTAGTAGATTAATAGAATCTATCACGACATTGCGACTCAGACCGGGGAATCTCATCCGAGTGTAAAAGATTTCAATCCACGACGAGGCTTGCCGAGTCGTGGATGTAGCAAATCTTTTACACGAGGATGAGATTCCCCTGTCTCAGTCATAACGTCGTGATTTATTATTTTTCTCACTTACCTCATTTTAGCCTCACTATTATGATTTTTTATAGTAGAATCGATACCAAAACCTGCAAAAATCTAACGATGGCGTGACGTCATGTTCTATGACGTCATAATAGGAGTCACGTGGAGTGTGAGACAAGGAAATCTCAAACTGCTATGTCTACGTTTTTTCTTTTGTCTCACGACGTAAGTGAGTGAGAAATAGCAGTATAGCACCTCGGAGAATAACATATATTCGGATTACTATATTGCTATATCTACTTCACATAATGTAATTAATTGTATAATAGTCAATTTTCATTTGTTATGAATAAGAAAGTATACAGCTTTTTTTAAAGAAAAAACCAGCTTACTCGGGGTACATTTGCAGATATTTTCTATGCAACTTCCTTCCATGTTCTCGGGGCAATCCAAGTGTTCACACATCTCATCTATTCCTCACATGTCTGCACAGACAAACCCGTCTGAAATAAATTGAAACATGAAAGGACCTCGCGAAATCAATAAAATGAGATGAAATTTAGAAAATAGTTTTACTCTGAGTTATATTTAGTTATCATACCTTAAGTGATTTAATAAACGGTAGAATTATTGTTCTTCTTCAAAAACTATTTCTTTTCTGTATTGCGAATAATGCGGAAGGGTTCCAGCTCTATACCTTCTCGAAGCCAAAGTGCTTTTCATGAGCCGCCAAAATTCATGTCAGTAGCACCCTCTGGTTTTATTTTTTTATAATTTAAATTTGTGTATTTACTTATCAGAGAGTAGGCGGTTCCAAATTTCCTGTAGGGTCGATTCAGTAGCATATCCTTATAAAATCTATCTTGGAAATAGCACTGATGGGATGGTGATAAGATGTCAAACTTTTTTAATTTCAATAATATTTTTGGATAGAATGACAAGTTTCCGAAATAGCCAAGTAATGTATCAGTTTTTTCCACAGCACACTGAATATCAATAAATCCGTCGATAATTTACAATTTTCACAATGAGTTCTATAAAATGTGAGTTCCCTTTTCATTCGGAACCGTTGCATTGTAAGCTGTTACATTTTGTTTTTGTTTACAATTACAATTTGGTTTTTAATATTCTTTGGTTTTGAATTCGTGCAAAGCAAATTCAGCTATTAGAGTGCGAAGGGATGATGGTTTCGCAAAGCTTTATAGATTATACAGGTCTTTGACATACGGAACTATCTACACAAATTTTGTCTCGTTGTGTTTTAAAACTATGCGCGCAGCAAAAGTCATATCTTAATTTCATGACGGTACTCCGTAATGAGAATGAATTTATTTTAAACAACTGACATATAAGGTACGTTGCTACACGAAAGAGTGTATGATGTCATGTGTTATTATTCGCAATGAGTAATGTGTATGGCAAAGTTTATTTAAAAAAAAAAGGAAACGAGGTATAGAAAAAATTAAACCTACATGTTTTTTTTCTATTCTCAACAGTCATAAGCAAGTTTTATACGAGCACTTAGTTCTGATTCCATGGCCATACGGCAGTCTATCAATCTTTATTCGAATTTATTTTAACTACTTTGATGTAGCCACATATGTAAACGTCTTCAAATTGAATAGCATCATTTAAAAACAGATAAATTGGCAACATGGACCAGACATGCACGTTTGGGGTACTTAACCTTCGTCAGTGATCCTCAAATCTAAACAATGTAATATGCCAAAAAATATGAAAGTTACTATTTCGAAAAAGCATACCGAAAGACGTAATATGATAGACTTCGTTCTTACACTGGATTCATTAAGATAGTAGTCTGGGATGTATCACTGGGTTGGGTGCACCCCCATTGATCCTCAAAAACCAGTCTAACTTTGTAGCATTTTTGCACTCTTTCAGATGAAAAGTTGTCTCGTCTCATGGAAATTTCCATTGCAAAAGTGGTGTTTTGGGGGAAAACATTTTTTTAGTCCCTGAAAATAGGAAAACAATTTATAACTTTTATAGGGTTGATCTTTTTAAAAATTGAAAAGTGTGAATATATAGTTTTTTATGCTCTTTCTGATGAAATAAGTTGCAAGCTCCAATTTTTATTTTTACTGTGTGTTTTGGGGTGAAAATTTTGAATTTTTGCCAAACTTCACAGAAATTTGAGGAAATTTCAATTTATTCCTGCTTCTCAGCTCCTCAATATTGCATATGATCCTTCAATGATGAATTAAAAACATCTTTAAAGTCTCCTCTTTCAAATGACATATATTTTATTCATTTTCTTTTTTTGCAAATTCCTCGAAATGAATTATTTTATGCAGAAAACTTTATTTTCAATAAGAAATCTCAGATTTCTGTATATTTATTCGAAGAACCCTTATTAATTATGAAAGCAATGATTGAAATGCTAAGCGTCCTGGACCAGACATGCACGTTTCGGGTACTTAACTCTCGTCAGTGATCATCAGTCTAAATAATGTAATAAGGACTAAAAGTGTGAAATTATTATGTCCAAAAATGTACAGAAAGATGTAGCAGAAAGGGTGGGATATGGGAAAGGGGAGGAATTTCAAGAAATTTTGTAACAGAAAATTTCAAATGCGTTGAAGAGACAGACGATCAACCGAAGTTGATCGAACTTGGCTACATGTGCCCTAGGGGACTCTTTGTCAACCAGCAGTGACACTTGTGTGACTTTTCACACTCTTTCAGATATATATGTTTTACTAACATTTCATTAAAAATCAAAGTGTTTTTGAGGAAAACGTATTTTTTTCATTTAAAAAAAGCTGATTTCTGGAGAATTTCTATTGAATCTATAAAATTTCTTGAAATGATAGCAGGAATGTATTTTCAACTGTAATTATTTAGGTTCACTCATGAATTACATGTTTGAAACATAAAAGGTATATTTTCAACTTAATTTTGGGGCAAAATTCCTGGGGATTTTTTGTCTAAAATTAACAGATTTCTGGGAAAATTATATTAATTCATTATCTTTGTTAAAAATATACATTTTAAGCCATTATCATAATAGAAAGTAATCATCTGTCAGATGATTGTGAAATTAAATGAAATAATTCATCAATACAAACATTTTAGGGTAAAATATGCACTTTTTATACAAAAACTACTTATTTTGAGAAAATAAGTACTAGCGCTTTTAATTTGTCTAAATTGATATATTTGAGTTTATTATCTTATTTTGGGGCAACAAACTAATTGATGTGCAAAATTCAATTATTTCTGTGAATATTGTTTTAAATTTATATCTTTTATTTAATCAAAGCAGGAGCGGTTTCATATAATTTTGATATCTTATGACCTAGTTACCAGAATGATATCCCTTAGTTTCAAAATACTTAAAGTTTATCAAAATAAGGGACAGAGAAATTACGAATGTATCTCAGTATAATGCAGAAACAGAAATAAAGGCGCGAACGATGTACGGAAGAACTAACAGTCCATAAATAGAAATACCATCAAAGTAATTGAACTTTTGAAATATATTTTTTGAACTATGTATGATTTGTTAGATCATAAAACAAGATGGCATTCCGCCTAGGACAACATTTCGATCTTAACGTCAAACAAATGTTAAACTTCTTCAAATTCATTATTGAGGAACAATTAAATTTTCAGCATGGAAATGTTGTTCTCATATGTTACCCTCATCCCCAGTCAATAACTGTATAGTAACTTAACATTTGTACCACTTGGTGGACCAGGAGTCCCCGAAGGCACATGTAGCTAAGTTCGATCAACTTCGGTTGATCGTCACTTCAACGCATTATAATCAAAATTTCTTGAAATGTCTAAAACGTAGGTCCTGTACCATCATATCCCACCCGTCCTGCTACGTCTTTCGGTGCCTTTGTCGACACTTTGTCGCACTCTTTGACCATATTAAATTGTTTAGATTGAGGGTCACTGACGGGGGTTAAGTACCCGAAACGTGCATGTTTGGTCCTTGCTGTAAATTTATCTGACGACGTTTTGAAGACGTTTAACACATATTACATCAATACACAATTTTTGAAATATAAAATTATAGAAATAGATAATGAATTCCATGGTAATAGTTTCAATGCACCAAATGCGTATTTTAACATATAATAATGTCACATCAGCTCATCAATGGTGACAGGCTAACGTAGTGTTATAGAAACTTCGGTAATCAAATGTGAATGGTGCATTCATTTTAAGCAACATTGATATCGGTCGGTATTAGCTGTATCACTCCATGAATCATCATATCGTTTTTATCACAGTGAAATAATATACAATTATTGCACTGTGATGAGGTCGATATGATGATTTTTGGAGTGATAAAACCAATATCAGCCGAGGCCGAAGGCTTCATCTTTTATGATGATTTATGGAGTGATAAAACCAATATCGACCTCGGCCTTATAAATGGTTACGTAAATTAGAGTATATGATAATTTATCTTATCATATACTCTTATTAACGTAACCGTTTATAAGCTTTGCAATGGCCAAAACGCGGTCACTTGCAATTCGATTAATCGTCGTTTTGAACCGATCATATTGACGCGTTTCTGGCTTTGCGTATTAGAAGAAAATGACAATCGGTAGCAAACTGTGTGTTTTAAAATAGGAATAATAAAAGATAAAGAAGAGTAAAACCTTGACCTATAAAACAAAATGTTAATCTAAAAAAAGCAGAGCTAGAGAACCAAAACATTAAAGTTACCCTTTCATTTATATGATAAAACAGTTATAGCGCAGATGATTAAGTCGATATGATAATGTATGGAGTGATAAAACCAATATCAACCTCTGCCTTCGGCTACGTTCGATATTGGTTTTATTACTCCATAAATCATCATACCGACCTCATCACTGTGCAATAATTGTATAATTTTGACGTTAATAGATCAGTGAATAAAAATCAAACCCAAAACCCAAAATGTGATTATAAAAACCAAAACCAATACACATACAAATTCTCAAAATACATTTAAGGTAGAGCATCCCTCAGGTCTCAGATGCTCATATTTCCAAAATAACAACTTTTACATTTTTTTCATTTCCATATATTCAAAGCTTATGTTAGACCTGATATAAAAACAAAATATAATTCGTTGTTTCATGATTATACCGAGAACTTAAGCAGTTTGAACTTTAACATTAGACCCTATGGGAAAAGTCAGAAAAATCCCATTTTAGAGGTGATAAAATGTAACTATAGAAGTTTCTTTTCCCAAAACCATATTTGTTTGATAATCCGAACAATATTCTGAAGAGAAAAAAAAGGGTATCCATGCAAATCATTACCAGCAATTATGACCTGAGGGATACTCTACCTTTTAAAAAATACAGATAGGGGGAGATCTTTAACTGTGAAATTAGCGCAACGCTTTAAATGATGCTATTGAATTTAAAGACGTTAAACATTTTAAAAAGATTAGAAAAAAACCAGGTAAACAGACATTGACATCGTAATGAATCTAGTGTAAGAAAGAAATTTATCATATGTTGCTACATCAAAGTTGTTAAGATAAATTCAAATAAAGATTGATAGACTGCCGTATTATGGCCGTGGAATCAGAACAAGGTGCTCATATAAAATTTGCTTATGACTGATGAGTAAAGAACAAATGTAGGTTTTACTATTTCTTTACCCCGTTTCCTTTTTTTCTTCCAAAATAGACTTTGCTGTAGACATTACCCATTGCGCATGATAACTCATGATGTCATACATTCTTTCGTGCAGCAACGTACCTTATATGTCAATTGTAAAACAATTGTTTAAAATAGAATCATTCTCATTACGAAGTACCGTCATGAAATAAATAAAGGTAGGGGGTTTATAGTCTCGTTCGCTTTAGCCTCACGCGACTTCCACAATTACCTCCCTGGCGAGACCTGTACAATCCAGTGCATTCTCAACTCCCTTGGGAGTATACAAGCAGAGCTGCCGCTCAGGCGCTAATGCTTTTCATTCACATTACAAGCTCGTCTCATGTGCCAGGTACCCGGTTTACTCCTGGGTAGGGAGAGTGCAACGTAGTGTAAAGTAACTTGCCCAACATTACAATGGTTTGCAATGTCCGGCGACGGTGAGATTCGAACCCACGACCCATGGATTCGTAGTCCACCGCGCTAACCGCTACGCTACCAGCACTACAAGGTAAAGGTAGGGGTTTATAGTCTCGTTCGCTTTAGCCTCACGCGACTTCCAAAATTACCTCATAGTCATAACTATATGACTTCTGCTGCGCGCATATTTTTAAAATACAACGAGACAAAATTTGCGTAGCTAGTACCGTATATTGAAGACCTGTCTGTCTATAAATTTGCTTTGCGAAACCCTGTCCTCCTCGATACCTACGCTATCTAATAGCAGAACGTGCTTTGTGCGAATTCAAAACAAAAGAAAATTCCAAACCAAGTTGTAATTGTGAACAAAAACAAAATGTAACATGAATGAAAAGGGAACTCACATTTTATAGAACTCATTGTGAAAATTGTGAATTATTTACGGATTTATTTATATTAGGTGTACTGTGGGAAAAAAACTGATACGCAATTTCATCCGATCCCTTGTAGAGACATTAATAAAGAATTCTACAAACCATTTAAGAGGATTATAAGCATTCCCACATGGATGATGCACAACAATAAGCTTCGTGTGTTTGACATATTTGCTTTCCCTGAGCAATTATCTTCCTTGTTCATGTATAGAAGATCGCCATAAAACAATACTGCTTATATATTTTAATATTATAGAAAGTAATTACATGTATCGTGAAATTCAATTTAGAAAGACATAAAATTATCAGAAATTAATAAGGAAACTGTAACACGTGTTATAAATGTCATGTATGATTGTAATGGAAAACTAAAAACTAAAACTCAATCTTAACTTTAATGAACACTATCTGCTTATTGAACTGACAGTTTTTCTAGCAAATGGGATAGACATATTACCCTTTACAGAAGTGCTGGAAAAATTCGATCTGGCACTGTTGATTGTTGCTACATAACTAAAGATAACCTGACGTACGTTTCTTCACGTGAACATAAATTTAGCATGATATTCAGTCATTCTGATTGCGTAAACAAGAGGAATTTGACGGTTTCAATGTTCGAGAAAAATAATCAAGCACCACATTTGAGTTCCTGATAGATAAATATCAGTCTAGGGTGAGATGATCAAGGCCCTCTCGGTTAGGTTTGTTGATCAATCAATTCCATCATACACTGGTATTTTTCGTTCCTGAACTCAAAGTGGTGCTAGACTTGATTGCGTTAAAGTGGGAGGGTTGTGCGCACGTAATCCGGATACCCACACTGTCTGCTACTTTCGTGGTAGATTGCCGTCCTAAGTTGTCCACTTGTCTCGCTGGTTAATGTGTGGTCTATTGTCTTTTGTGTTTCTATGGTATGAGTTTGTGTTCCTTCTCCCTTTTGCGTCTCTTTCTGCGAGTGTCTGCTCTGTGATTTTGCATTTGGTGTTTTGAAGTTTTGCTGTTTGAAATTAAACTATCGAAATAGCATTGAAAATGAGTATTTTTCTTTAAAGAACTTTCACTGATTTAGTGCTCTTGGAGGAAACGAGCTGCTATACATGTATATTAAAGTAATAATTGACATTACGAAAGTACCTATCAGTAATTCAGTCTCAAAGTCGAGGAGGTAAGGCAAAATCACTAGAATTTCCATCGGAACAGTTGCGAACCTCGGAATGAAAAACATTCCGAAGTGAGACCAGATTATGCTCAGAATCTCGCTCTTCTCATACGGGTATTCACTATATGGGTTTCCCATTATTCCTATTTAACCATATGGGTTTCCTATTTTTCATATTTTACTATATGGATTTCCTATTTCTCCAATTCTACTATAAGTGTTTCCTATTTTTCCTATTTTACTATATGGGTTTCCTATTTTTCCTATTATACTATATGGGTTTCCTATTTTTCCCATTTCACTATATGGATTTCCTATTTTTCCTATTTTCCTATATGGGTTTCCTATTTTTCCTATATTACTATATGGATTTCCTATTTTCCCTATTTTACTATATGGGTTTCCTATTTTTCCCATTTTACTATATGGATTTCCTATTTTTCCCATTTTACTATATGGATTTCCTATTTTTCCTATTTTACTATATGGATTTCCTATTTTTCCCATTTTACTATATTGATTTCCTATTTTTCCTAATTTACTATATGGATTTCAATTTTTCTATACGGATTTCCTATTTTTCCTATTTTACTTGAAGGGTTGCCTATTTTTTCCCATTTAACTATATGGATTTCCTATTTTGCCTATTTTACTATATGGATTTCCTATTTTGCCTATTTTACTACATGAATTTCTTATTTAACCAATTTTACTATATCGATTTCCTATTTTTCCCATTCTACTATATGGATTTCCTATTTTTCCCATTTTGCTGTATGGATTTCCTATTTTTCCCCTTTAACTATAAAGATTTCCTTTTTTCCTATTTTACTATATGGATATCTTATTTTTCCCATTTTATTATATGGATTTTCTATTTTTCCTATTTTACTATAAGGATTTCCTATTTTTTCCTATTTTACTATAAGGATTTCCTATTTTTTCCTATTTTACTATAAGGATTTCCTATTTTTTCCTATTTTACTATATGGATTGCTTATTTTGCCTATTTTACTATATGGGTTTTCTATTTTCCCTATTTTACTATATGGATTTCCTATTTTCCCTATTTTACTATATGGGTTTCCTATTTTCCATATTTTACTATATGGTTTCTCTATTTTTCGTCCTCTAGCATCACAGCATGATCAGAAATTTCTGAATGAAATGCGCAAAAATTTGCAAAAAAAATATTACGATAGAACATATTTTTCAATCAGTGAATGAAAGTGAAACACATATCATAATTTGTAATCACGCCGGGGTCTTTGGAGATCTAACCTAGCTCAGGTGTCTACATGCAGGAGTCTTCATTTCTTGATGTTTATGAATAATTCTAATCCATTCGAAAAGACTATCATCTTCTTTATATTCATGATGTATTAAACGTCTTCAAATTGAATAGCATAATTAAAGAACTGATAAATTGTCCATTGTTTTGTATATTCCATTTAGGATCCCTTTATAACTGCATTATGTAGTATTCATTGCAAATAGTTCTTCAAAGTCTCTTTTCCTTCTTATTTCTGATAAGTAGATTGTGCAACACGCCTGTATAAAGGTAATTCCTTTCTGACCTATTAATATCCGATTAAGGTAAAACGTGAGTTTATTCGTGCCTGGACGATACTTGCACCAACACTAATTTTCAACTACGGTGAAATACGAACGCCATTATCAAGGTTTTTGATAGGGATGATCCTATAAATGACAGACAATCACGACTTAGAATCATAATAGATTGCCTTTTCTAGGACAAAGATTACATTTTGATGTCTCAATGGAAGGTATTTCTGTAATGATCAAGGTCATAAGATGCATTTGAATTTATTCCATAGGTCCAGAAAAGGTCAAAATATAATGAAAAATCTTTAAAGACTTTTTAACAGATTGTCATATGACGGGACGTATGTGGTATAATGGTGAAGTCCATATGTCTGTTGGTCGGTCTGTCCGTATGCTTATGGAATGTAATAACTTGAATATGCGTCAACGGATTTTCATGATAAATATACACCGTAGTCCGACTGTGGAGAGGAAGCCGCTTTTTTCAGGTTCATTTGATATGTCGTTACAGAGTTATGGTACTTCTAAATACTGTGAAAATATACTGAAAAAGTTAAAATTCTTTGAAATTGTAATTTTTGATTAAATTATTTCAAATTTATTTACTTAGAGAGGAAAGGATGTTCTTTCATATATGTAACTGGTTTTTAATTTTTTATTTTATTTTTTTTTTTTTTTTTTTTTTGCGTGCGTGTGTGTAATCACATTAAGCCATGGGCAAAGTATAAATGCTTGGAACGCAATAAATGGAATATGGCATAACGAGTATGATATTTATTTAGGGTTTGCATTGGATTACCATTGTGATAGGAACTTTGTTTTATTTGCATAGTCCTATTGTCATAACTGAGATTAACATAAATTTTTAAGTAAGTTGTCAGTATTTGTACAACTCTTGGTTACAAAAAAACGGAGCAAAGTGTCTATCTCCTACTAATTTCTCTAGAAATGAGAATTTCAGAAAAATAGAATTTAATCCAAAATCTTCATGGAATGAATAATTCATAATTAATCAGTACGAATTGCGTGTCTGATCCTAAGTACACAATGGAATTGTTTAGCATCATATCCCACCGATCCTGCGACGTTTCGGTACATTTTTGGACATAATATTTTTCACACTCTTTGGCCATATTACATTGTTTAGATTTAGGATCACTGACGAGGGTTAAGTACCCGAAACGTGCATGTCTGGTCCATGCTGAAATTTTATCTGTTCTTAAATGATGCTATTGGATTTGAAGACGTTTAACATTTTATTTATAGAATAACTGTCTTTTGGAATGTGATTATACTGTGATAACCTACAATGGATCCAGGAATTATGTTCCATAATGCGCGTTAGCGCATTATGAGAAACATAATTCCTGGATCCATTGTAGGTTATCACAGTATAATCACATTCCAAAAGACAGTTATTATATATATTTACGTTCCTGTTTTTCACGCTTAAATGACGTTGAAATACGAATAAAACTCCGTTGCTAAGGCTCTGTTACTACGTACTGTCAAAGTTCAAATCAAGCCAAGTTACTATGACGTCATAGTTCAAACCACGCCACCGCGGTTATACTCCTATAATCACAGTGTAAATTCTATACAAATGAATGGGCATATGTAAATATAATCCGGTAATCAAACTGAACTCATAGCTGTTGACGTACATCTGACATGACCCTTGCAATTTTTGAAAACGTAAGAAAAAGATTGAGAAAAAAATTACATTAAACTGAACAATCATTATCAGTTAAATGATAATCACGAGTTTAATGAATCTAGAAGGTTAAAGTAAGGGTACCTTAAAAGAGATAAAAGAGAGAGAATTATGATTTTTTTGTAAAATAAGCATTTTATTAAAAATTTAATAAAAAATTACCAAAAAATTAAAGCGATGACCAGACATTATGTTTGATCGGTTTCTTTTTGTAATATTGTCCCTATCTTAGCTCCAGTATTTTGATGAAAATGACACACCTATTTTGAGCGAGAATGATCCCTAACTATTTTTGTCCATTATATATCAATAGATTTTCTATGTTATTTTTACAATGTTCTCAGTCTGTATAGAGGAAGCCGCCTTTCGATTTTAAGGCTCATACGATTTGTTGTAACGGAGTAATCAGACCTAGCTTTTTTAAACATTGTGAAAATGCAGTTTCTTCTAGAACATGGGTCCTGTAGTACATATCATACCAATCACGCTACGTCTTTCGGTGCATTTTTGGACATAATAATTATCACACTCTTTGGTCATAGTACATTTGTTTATATTGAGGATCACTGACGATGATTAAGTATCCGAAACGTGCATGTCAGTTCCATGCCACAAATTTACCTGTTCTTAAATGATGATATTGAATTTGAAAACGTTTAACATTCAATCGCAAATCAGAATGATACTGAACATTCTGGAGAAAGGGGTCTTATATGAAATCTTATAAAATCATCGACAGAACAACTTCCTCAATGATGATTTCAGCTGTTTTGTGATAACGCTGACCGAGTAGTTTACGAGCAAGCTGTCTGGCTATTTTGGCGAAAGTCGTCATATCAACGTTGTAGAATTAAAAAGTGCAATTTGTAAATTTTCAGGAGAGAGATAAAACTGTTTTACATTGCCATCTTGCAATCCAAGAGAAAAAAGAAACCATAAAAACTTTGCATTTGAGTATATAGACAAAACGCAACATGTTTTTCCACAAAAAAATCAATATAAATACATAAACTTACTAAATATATTTCATACGACCTTTCATACTCATGAAACTGGTTTTTTTTTTCTATTATTTCCTTCATAAGGCATTGGAATAAGGAAGGTCGTAGCTCACACTTACGACCTTTTAGAGTTAAAATTAAGGCAAATTATGGGTCGTTTCTGACACATACGACCTTTCATAAGTAGGTTTTTCAATCCGTTACCATGGTTATAGTACGGGATATCATTATGAAACTTCACAGGGAGATGGGAAATTGTATGACCTATCTGTTCATAGCAAGAAGTCAAAAAGGTCGTAAGTGTTACTTAATTTTCTTCAAGAAGGTAGAGAGTTGGAACCCTTCGGCATAATTACGACCTTTCAATTCTACAGCGTCGATATTTGGAACATACCATCGAGTACCGATTTAGCTGAAAAACAAAGACGTCATAAGCAGAAGGAGACGGAATGTTGCTATTCATGGAACGGAAATTAGTTACCTTGAAATTGAAATTATCACGCTTGTTACATCGTCAGGTGTTGAAATTGCCGTTTGCGTCGAAAGACAGAAGTATATTCAAGTATGAAGTGGATCTGTCACTCTCAGTTGCTTCCTTGATCTCTAGTTCATGAGGATAAATTTAACGTAATAATAAACATCAAAGTTCGGATTATTGATTAAGAACACGTCATTTATGTATCTGTAGGTATAACTGAACTTAGATGCAACGTACTTTCGTTCTGTGAAGCAAGGTCGGGATATACTCAGCTTTGTATGAACATAGATACATGTCCGCTAAAAGTTGGCCACAAGAGGCGTAAAGAAAAATTTTACACCATTAAAAACGAATATATTATGGCATAGTGATGATAAGTAATACTCTTTTTTTAATGGTTACCTTTAGTTATTATGTCGTGGGAACAATTTATTATGTCGTTGGAACGAGTAAATTAGTTTGAACTTCTCTTGTTTTTATTCGTTCTCTCGACAGTTATGTTCTGGGAACGAATTTTTATTTCTAGGGAACGGTTACTATGTCATTGTTTTACGCTTATATTTTATTCTCATTCCCTCAAGTTATTATAGCTGATCCATGAGTATATAAGTTTGCAAATCAAATGCGTTGTTTTATATCTTGTTATACTAGTATGTGACCAAAAGTATTGAAAGCATGAGATTGCACGACATTTCCTTTCGTGTACTAGTAGGGCCATCGTACCATCCCAATCGTATCATCGTCATCGTAACATTGCGCCATTGCCATCGCATCATGGAGTGATCACCATAGTACCATCGTACTGTCGCCATCTTTTCATCGCCATTGTAACATCGCAAGATGATAGCCATAAGTCTTCTGTATTCACTATATCCAGCTTCTATTTCAAACGTTTGCATATATTCTATGAGACAACTTTGTACATATCGTGCTTCAGATTTCATAGATAATAGAATCAATAAATCAATATATATATTTATAAATATTGATTTTATTTTTCCGAAACTTTGTGACAAAAAATGCTTGGAGCAACTTTGATACGCTCTAACAAGTATGCTAACAATACCAATTGAAACGTAATAAAACTAAATCTATTTGCAATCAACTCAAGTCGAAGATTTTATATCTGATAGATCAGGCGATATGATGCATTAAAGGTCGTCTGTTACGATAGGATAAGCCATCTGATACGATACGATAGAAAATGGTGTCTGAAACTATGTCTAATAGAGTGTATGATACGATACGATAGGATGTCCGATGTATAATGCCTGAATTGCGATGTCTGGTGACCGATGTACGATGTCTGATGCGATAGGACTCGATATAAAAAAAAATAACGTTTGCCTACTGTATCTCATCAACACAATACAAATTCTGACGTGATTCCACGGAGTCAGAATATATGTTAAGGCATTAGGAGTATAATACTCTCCTTCTGGTTGTTTTATTGACAGAAAAATGAAAAACCACGAAGTTGACTGCAGACGCACAACTTCGGCAATGTTCGGGACCATACATTTTCATGGTGAGATGAATGAAACATTAAAAAATATCAAATATCTAAAAATATGGAAGATATGGAAGCAAATAATCTCTAGCCTTTTGACGATTTTTTTATTATACCCCCTAACACCTTAAACTTTATTTCGACACGATGAGCATAGTGTCACAGCAATCGTATGTTAGTATTATTTTAACCATTTGGAATTTTTACAGCGCCGCACTAATTCCTGCAGCTACGCCTACAACGAATTTCGTTTTATTTTTTCTTTCAATAGACCACATCAGAATTGATCCATATAATAGTGGTTTCCTCCATGTATCAATGATGTGATAGGTATTCAAATGTGATCAATGCATCTGTACGATGTTTATGTTCTCCTTCTTATAATTATACTTGAAAGTTAACCAGAAAATTTCGCCAGATAGTCATTTTCGCTTATTTCGCGAGTTATTTGGAACCGCGAAAAATTATTGTCGTGAAAAATTGTGTTTACATATATTGGCATATAAGTTTACATTTTGTTCTTATTGTACATGAGTCACTCTTCATATATTCCGATTTTAAAACATAAAGAGATGTGAATCAAGTTTATTCTTATGATAGAAATAACTAAAACTTCAAAAATGAAAGATGAAAAACAGTGAAATAAAATGTACATATTTGTTTGTAATTATAGAATCGCGGAAAATTGTACTCGCGAAGACACCCTATAAACCATAAAATCGCGAAATTTGATACTCGCGAAATTTTCTGGTTATACGGTATTTTTCTACCTATAAAGATATCATTTTTATTTTGAAGGCGGTTGTAAAGAAGTCTATGTGAGATAAGTCCTGATATTTATTTTATTGGTTCCAATGCTATCCTTCTGCAAATCTGACAAAAAATTAAACAATTTTAGACAGAATAAGTAGACTGGTGAATATTCGTCCTCCTAGACAAGAAATGAGGGGATCTCGAATAACACTCGCTTGCATTACTTAAAACAAAACTCTAAAACGCCCGATGCAAAATCACACAGCAGTCACCCTCCTCAGAAAGAGACGTAAAAGGGAAAGGAACATCAACGCACACCAAAGAAACATAATTGATAACTAATCAATGAATAAAATTTACCAATATTCCCTATTGCTTATCGTATTGTTTATTTTACACACATCCTTTTATGCAGCTATAGCGAATGACTGAACATAGAAGAGATAAAGAAGATCCTGACGACAATCTCAACAGCACTACCAACAGAATCGACGGACCCCCAGCAAGCCAGAGGTGTCCGGTAGGAGCAAGCATCCCCTGTTTCGCTAGCCGCACTCGCCGTCGATGTTCTGTAAAATAGAGTATGTGAATGAAAGTCAAACACAGAATACCAAATAGAGTATTACACCTTATCGTTGTGATGTCATCTGATCATTCCATCCTTCAAAACTCATGTCAATCCGACGTATGGAACAATTTTCACAAAAATACTTACGAAAAATTTCAGGAACTTTTGATCGCTACTTTTTTTAAAAATACAGATATCGATATTTTGTTTCTGAATTTCGATGTAGAAATAATAATACAGAACATGGTACAATCTGAATGGAAAATCTTTTGAACGTTTTATCAAATGACGAAAGTTACGAAAATTCTTGATTTTTTTTTTGTAAGAACTTTTGTGACACTGACCTGAAACCTCAAGATTGATTCCATTGAAATTTGATGCAATGAGAGGTAAATGCTCATGAATCAAGTTGAATACAGTCCACGTCTTATTACATGAATTAAGAGCCCGAAGCAACTTCATCTTCATAAGTTCCATGCGAGGGGTTTGACAGTAAGTGTTTTGAATATTTTTCCCTGACATTGTCGCCATAGCACTTTCTATATAGACTTAACCTTTGACAGTGCATGTATTTCATATATTTTCATTTTCGTGTGTAAACATCGACGGCGGGTGCGGCTAGCCAAACAGGGGATGCTTACCCCTCCCGGGCACTTGGTCCCACCTCTAGCTTGCTAGGGTCCGTCGATGCTCAATTTGGTGCTCTATTGTGAGTGCTGTTGAGATTATTGTCAGGATCTTCTTTGATTTATTAGAAATGAATATATTTTGCGATTAACTATTTTGTACTATGCAAGTTCGTGAATGTCCAGCGGCCAAACGAGTTATTATATTTTGATAAGAATGTTATGATTCATTAAACCATTGGATTATGTATATCAATTTTCTGTTTTCTTTCACTTGGAAATTGATTGAATGCATTGTTGGGTTTCGATTTAATCGATACAGATATTTTTCTGTTTTGTCCTGATTTTGTATGCCTTCGGTATCTGATTTTCTTAATTATCGATTTTGTGCTGTATACAGAGATATGGTCATTATCCATATTTGTCATTACTTATAAAGACCTTATCATGCCATCCAAAAATTGATATGATTATTTATAGAGTAAAAGAGGAAGATTTTGACTTGTGCTTATACGTTTCAGTTTCTCTACATGTCATCGCTTATACCTTTTCAGTTTTGCTACATGTCATTGCTTATGCATTTCAGTTTTGCTACATGTCATTGCTTAGACGTTTCAGTTTTGCTACATGTAATTGCTTATACGTTTCAGTTTTGCTACATGACATTGCTTATACATTTCAGTTTTGCTACATGTTAAATCATGTGACATCATAAGCATAATACATTTGTGCGATACATGTAATCTTTATTTTAACAAAATAAAACCATGATCACATTCCAAGTTTTAGAATCTAGAACATCTGCAGAGGTTATCAACGCAGTGTCGTCTGTTAGATTGGCAGTTCCAGTTACTTAAATCCAGACAATATTGTCGTGTGGTACATGCTGGAAAAGAATAGAGATTTTTAATGAAATTATTAGTAAAGAGTGATAAAATTATTGATGACAAAATATCTTTTGCTTCATAGCAATGTCTTTCAATAATCAGTAAGGGAATGTAGTTAATGTACACAAAACTCAAAATCAGAGTCTAGAATCTTGAAGAATCAAGACTTAACCAAATAAATTAATTCAGATGGTCAGGGACAATAAGCACTGCCTTTTTCCCAACTTCTTCCGATGCCGTAGCCGTAGAGAGAAGATACATGTAAAACCCTGTGAAGATGTCCAAATGGATGTTTTGGATGGTACACTCTTGAATTCCGTCTTTTCGATTTTACAGTCCCACGTTCGATTTGTGCAGGTATCCGACGTAAAAGCATTGTACCGTCATTAAATTCCTTTGAAAACTTCATATATGTAGCCCTGTTTCCCTGAATTTCATGCTGGTTTTCAAACAATTTGATGACGTCACAATGCGATGGCGTCAGATACCTTCACAAATGGGAAGTAACTCTGTATTTCGAAAAGACCTGAATATGTTGTAACATTGTGGAGAACGAAAAGTTATATTTTTCTATATATTTTCATTGTTTCATCAAAAGTTGTAGTGACAAAGTCGATCGTTCACAAATATATATTAAGTTTCTTGGTTAGTCGTGATGTCTTCAGAACGAAGTCTTTGTAATATGAGCTTGCTCTGCAATAGCGTATCAACTGCGAACTGAAACATCATAGGAAGGGTTGAATAGACAATTTCCGAGATGTTTCATTTGATGGCTAGATTGTGACGTCACACACGAAGTACTTGAAGCATTACGTAAAACCTTTCATTAATTATGACGTAACAGTTCAAAAGTTTGTCGAAATACTTGAAGTCCGTAGTCTGATGTGTAAAATGAAGGTTTTTAACGGTCGATCCCGAGAACTTGAAAATGGACTATTGGCCATGTATTTTTCGTGAAAAATAATCTTATGACAATTATGTTTTTTGTCTTTCACTATTTCATAATAATATGTTCGAATATATTAGGTTCATATTTCAAGTAATTGTAAAGTCGTGTACGCAAGATATGACGTCAGGTTGTGACGTAATTTACTCTAGATAACGGAAATAAAGGAAAGCCACCTTATACTAAGCAAATATATGTTATGATTAACATGGGCGTGAACCCTCAACAAAATACATTTGATATAGATTGAAAGATAAATTGAATAGCTATCGTTTAATGTAGAAATTATATTGGTTCTGGATTCGCGCCCAACTTAATTCCATTGATTTGTGCCGAAATTTGGCTAATTTCTTGACATTTTTCAACCTTTCATGTGTTTTTGGTGTTTTATAGCCGTATATTTCAGTACAATTTTTTAAAACTCGAAATGTTTATTCGATATTTCAAGCAACTAAACATTTAACTTCTTTGATATTGAATATGTAATCGAAATGTAAACCATTTGAAAAATAGTGCCAAGTTTCATGTTTACCGAATTTCTTTTTAATAATGATGACAAGTATGGACAAAACGATATCCCTATTAAGAAGTACAAAATCGTTAATCGAAAAATAATCTAACCAAGGGCACACAAAACCAGGGCAAAACCAGAGCTAAGGCAAAGGAACAGAAATAAAAGAAAGCTACCATATGAAGAGAAGTGAACTTCGTGCAAAGGAGTGAGATCAGGTGCCCAGGAAGAGTAAGCATCTCCTGCTTGCATGCAACACCAGTCACTTCAATTCGGTAGAAAGGTCACAATTGGTAACTCCCAATTCGCGTTTCTCATATATCGAAGTATTTAGATGATCATTGTCGTCAAAAGATAACATGAGATGTTAGAATGAAGTGGAATTAATGCTTTCAGTGTTGTTTTTCTTTTCTTTTTTTTTTTTATTTCTCTTTTGAATAGATTAATATATTGTGCTGACCTACTAAATATGATTTCTTTTTTTCTATGAGAAAGCAGTTTGCAACATGTTTGTAATGCGCATTCTGACTTGCTGAGTGATGACAAATCATGATGTACAATACACAATTTAATACACAAATAAAGACACTTGTGTCACAATTAATTGTTTACGTGTCTTGTTAGTATTTCAATTTCTTACCGAAGCTGGTTGCCTCAGTACAGGTACATTGTCCGTCAACACAGTGTAGCTCAGTAGTGTTGTCACATAGAGTATGGATACAACCAGAGGCATTGGAGGTACATGTCTCGGAGTGGACAACAACTATTAAATACATGTATATCGAAGAAATTTCATTAAAACAATACCATCTGCACAAGATTAACAAAATAAATAGACGACCCTCTGTGCTGCTTATAGCATTTCATAAATGAGTTAATACTTATCTGAAACAGAAAAAAATCTAAAATAGAAAAAATTACTTGACTGAAACAGAAATAGAAATTTAAAAAAATTCGTCCTAGAAATGTTACGGTAGTTTCTTACCTCTTTCCGCTTTACTCAATCTTTATGCAATATTATTGAAAAACACAGTTACTTCACGTTTGGGATGGTATCTGACGTAGGCTAATTGTGAAGTCATTAAATTCTATGGAAACATTCCTAAAACTCTGGGAAATGATGGAATAAAATCGGCTTTATCATACCATTTTCGTGACGTCATAATAGTTTAACGTCAGATGCCGTCTAAAATGAGAGATAACTCTGTTTTCGAAAATTAAAGACCCAGTACTAAAAAAGAATTTGGTTGCAAATCATTCGAATATGAATATGCTAAAAGATAAAAAATAGTCTACATAGAAAAATCACTGGTTCCTCCGAAGTGAATGAAAACCAACTTAACTCAGAAGTTAAAAATCATTAATGAATGATTACCAAATGTGTTTGTTTATCTGATTCTAAGGATTTTGATTGGTCGATCGCATTTATTGTGACTTCCATTATGAGATGATAAAATGTCAAAATTGACCGGAACTACTTTCACACTAACGCAAAAGAAATCAAGAATTGTCTTACGCATGAAATAAACAATACAAATGGTCTCAAATAATCCATTAAAACTAGAGACAGTTCCATTTGTCGACTTATAAACATCACAGCACAGGACTGTGAATGTTTGCAGAGATTACATCGGTTGCTGCGCGCATGATTTGAAAACTGCAACAAGTGAACATGAACGGAAGCTTGTTGACGGATTTATTGTGTTCCAAGGGAAATTATGATTGACTAGAAATGCATGAAAAAACTTGTCCTATATTTGTTTGAAATCACCGAAATTAATCTAATACACATGAATATAGGATGAATAAATTTGAACGTATTGAGCAAAAGCTAAGCAATCGCGACTTACCAAATGTGTCGTGCCGATTTCGTTCTGATTCCTAAGAAATGATGTACAGCTGATATTCTGATACCTGTAGATCTTAACAACGTGTTCTTTCTGCACACTTAAGATCTACAGGTACAAGAAATGCTGTCTGAGAGTCCGTATAAATCCCAACACAAATTGCTTCATTTTCTACTTTCAACTGTCATGTCTGCTGCCTTCAGTAACACTGTGTAGCATCACGTGACTTAAGTTGGTGAAACCACGAACACAAAATGGAGACATACCGCTCGTTTCAAGGAAAGAAAACAGGTACTGTGATAATTGCGTTGATTCAATTTTATCCTTTTCATAGCTGATGTCCTTGTAAAAGATGATATTTTGATGATTCTTTGTTTGTCAATCAAGAAACCATTGTAGTTTTTACAAACGAAATATGTTAAACACAGTGTTTTGGTGGTTTCCACGAAAATAACTACAACTTTTGTCACAATGTTTGTAAAAACAACGGCGTTTTACTCACTAACGATTTCATGATAGTAAAAGTACCATTTTAGACAAAGATATAGGCTATGAAAAGATAAAATTTAATCAAAGCAATTATTGCAGTTCCTGTTTTCTTTCTTCCAATTGAGCTTTTTATTCATTCGTGGTTTCACCAACAAAAGTCACGTGATGCTACACAGTGGGTAAACAACGCGTCACAAAGTACGTCATAACAATACAGTAGTAAGTGCAAATAGGTAAAACATGCTGAGGCTCTGAAGGGGGAAATGCTTTTTTTTTTCGAGATTAAATGCCGGCTTGCTTTACATTTTCCTCTCCAACATTTTTGTTGTTAGAGAACTAGTTCGTTCCAATTTAATATTTTCATACGCCACGTACTCAATCGTTTATTTTCCTTAGAATCTGTACGAATTCGGAATAAATGCATATGTTTGGTAATAAGCAAGATCGCAAATGCAGTGCGTGTGGTGTGTCCGTTCTTATTTTTTTTCATTTAGTCACCTTCCTAAACCATTGTTCAAAACTTGGACATCTTTTCTCCCCAAGTAAATTGATGACGTCATAACAATGGAGAACAATCGAAGAGTGCGCGCGAACATTCGTAAAGTGTTATTTAGGGTCCGCTCACCGCTTTTTAGAGTAAACCCAAAATGTCCAGGGTGGAAAAGCTGAAATAGGGGAAATAGAGTGGTTTTGAAAGGTGGGTTGAGAAGACCATTATGAAGATAGTCTATAATGGTAAGATGCATATTGTAGAGTATGCCTGCTTTGTGTAAGAGCAATAAAAATTTTAGGTCACATGACATATTTAGTCTAAATATAGATATTTTAAAAGGCGTACCGGATTTTCCCTGTTTGACAAGACTTCATAAGGGAAAATATGAAGTTTTTGGGTTTTTACACATTTTTTGAGTTACATGTGTTGGAAATTTTTAAAATTTGGCTAGAATGGAGTATAAGATAATAGCTTTAAGGAAATATAAGCATTATTTCTGAAATTTTTCCAGGAGACCAGAAACAATACACAGAAAAATGGCAAAAACCATGAATTTTAGGCCAATTTTCTGAACCTTTTTCAGTAAAAATGTATGATATTTATTATGTATAGCAATCTTAACATGACCTTGAGACTAGTATCATATAAAAGCTGTAGATATAACGAACAGATTGATATATAGTATAATAATGTGAAATAAATAGAAATAAAATGAGATGACGTCAAATTATGTATGATTGCGCAATATTTCTGTGCCGCTTGACCGGGTAAGAGAAACTGGTGAGCGGACCCTTAGAAGTATTTGCAATCTTCCGTATTATAAGTATTGAATGTTTAGTTTTGCCATTTTATTGGATAATGAAATGTCACTTGTCCTATCACAAATTTTGCGTAAAACCTCTTTGCTACTCTACGCGGTTTTACATAATTTGCGATACGGCAACTGACATTTCATCATCCAATAAAATGGCAAAATTAAATATTCAGTTCATAAATATTGACATTAAAAACCATAATTACAATACATCAAAAGAAAATTTATATTAATTAAACAACCAATTCAATAGTCAAATGAATAATGGATATAACGTTTCTTACCACACACGCAGGCTAATAAAGAATACTGGAAGAAATGAGTAGTTTCATTATTAGAGAGAATATCTCTTAATCCGAGAAATGTAACAACTGCGTGATATAATAGGTTGCTTTGCAATTTATATTATCGCTCTTTGTGACATTTGATCTTTGATTCACCGTGTTATTGATAAGAATAATGTTTACTGTATATTACCTTTATCTTAGTTTTATGAAAAGAACTCTGAGATTTTTTCTCCACTTCTTTCTTGTGTAATCATTTACTTTTCAAATTAACAACGATTCTAACTGTTAAAAGAAATTCGGTTATACTGTAAAGCAAATAAATTCTCAAGTGACGTCACCACGGACGACGTGTTTTTAGAATGTTAAGAAGCACGAGGGTTTTCGAAAAGTCCGTAGACAACCGCAATAATTCGGAATATGTGAAAGAAAGTGTACAATTTTCTTACAATTAAATTTTGAGGTTTGTTGTAAAAATCCATATTATATCAAGGTAATTGAAAATGACATCATTTATGAGTTGGTCTTTAATTATGTGCCGTGACGTTTCGTGGCGCAATACGACAATAGAGATATTCAACATTGTGTACACGCGCAGAAAGTTGATGTATATACTTCTTATTCTATAGTATTTGGAAGTTAACATACTGAAATTTGAACTCGTTATGGCACATTGGTATTTAGATATCTCTGATACAAGAAGCGCCATCAAGGCGTATTCGTGGTAATGACGCGTTCCTGCATTTTTGAAACTACATGGAAGATTGAACTTTACTCCAAGCTAATAAAAACTCTACAAAAGACCTATAGTAGAGCGATCCTTTTAATAAAAAGAAGCTTAGTTTTTTACTTTAATCAACATACCTAACACATGCCTGAATTTGGTCTGATTTTTTGGCTGAATACCCCTGCTTTCAAGAACAGCTATTGCAAAAGATACATCATGGTCAGATTTTGTTTATATTTGATAAAATCGTCAATGCTATTTTGGACATATGTAACTATATTTAACTATGCTACTGAATCGACCCTACATGAAATTTTCAGCAGCGCATTCTTTTCAAAATGCATAAATTGAATTTCAACTCGTAAAGAATATAGGAATTGGAATTATCCAAGTTGTTTAATCGTTTTTTTTTTAAATTACACATATCTCAAAACCCTGATTCAGAATCCAAAAGTAACAAACACAATACAAATCGAAAGCCACAAGCAGAATACAAAGATGTAAAATACAACAAACAGAGACAAGAAAACATCTATGTTTCCATCAATTGTAACCCGCGCAAAATTGTTCTTGATTACGGAATTCATAATCATAGGGTAATATCAAAGGGTACTGTAAGCTCACAAAATACATGTTTCGCTACGGAAGCCGACTAGTGCCAACCTAAGTGAAATTTGTAAGTTGTAATAACGACTTAGTATGTCGTAATTACAACTTACCTATCACGAGATAGCTAAGGCGTAATTACTACTTTTAAAAATTTCACTTAGGTTGGCACTAATCGGCTTACGTATTTCGCAAAGAAAAGGAATAATAATAATGGTATTTCTATCTTCCCGATATATGTATTTGACCTACTTTTATCAAATTTTGAAATTCGGCATAACTGTATGATGGTTAGTGATAAGATTTTCACATTTGCATTACTTGAGACAAGACCTTTCTGATGATACAAACATCGTGACTTTGACATTAGATTTATGTTGAAAAATTAACATTTGTCAAACCTTTTAAATGGTGAGTGGTAGGACTTTCATATTTCATATGTGTTTTCCTTGTGACAAGACTTTCCATCGAGTTTTTTTTACCTTGTTACCTTGACCTTTGGCTTACTTTGAAAAACTTTAATATTAACTCTTTCCAATTGAGTATAACCTACCTATTAGAACGAAAGGAGGTGACGTCCAACCAGCAGCGCCAACAGAAAAACACCAAAAGCATACGAAATCAGCATGAGACGAAAAAGAGACATAGTTTCTAGTGTCATTCTACATTGTAATTGAATGGCTGTAGTCAAGACAAGACATACTTACCTGATCTGTACATCGAAATGTACATCGAGACAATCACCGAATTTGGCAGGTTTCCAAGGAGCTGTTGCAACGGGTGTTGCATGCAATCAGGAGACGCTGACTTGCCCCGGGCACCTGGTCTCACTTCGGCGTGTTGTTCATTCCGGGGTTCGCAGACGTTCCGATGGGACGATTTAGCCTTGCCTTCTCATCTTTAAGACTGAATAACTGTAAGGCACTTCTTTGATGTTTATTCATAGTTTATTTCGTCAAAAGTACATGATTATAGGTATATACGATTTACGACATAGAAGCATGAAATACAAAATACTACATATAAACAAACGATATCAACTGCAAACCGGTGCCGACTTAGGACGACCATTTGCTACACAAGTAGCAAATTTGTGTAGCAAATGGTGTGGTTATCCGGATTACGTGCGCACCGCCCTCCCACTTTTCTGGTTACCGAAGGGTCTCGAAGAACGCACAATTGAAGTATAAAACAACCTCCTCACTGTTAGATGACCTCACACAAACAAGACAGCAAAAAGCAGGGGCCCAAGCAACACGGATGTATATGTAAATGGTTATAAAAAGGGGACATACGTTATACAGTCCGTGATCTACCGGCTGTAGAGAGCTCATGCATGTTATCACCTGAGGAGTCCAACTGGCATTTAGAGAATGGTGTTAATGCTGACAAAAAATATACACGTGGGCATTCATGTTTCACGAGTACAAACGCAATTTTCAACTTTCTTTTCTATAGTATCCCTTATATGTGCTTCCTTCGAAGATTGACACAGAGGCATCTATGGTATATTGATAGAGGTCCAACGATATTGATTCACAATTTAAGTGTTTGACACTTTTTAATTTTTTTAATTTTACGCTTCCAGAATGTTCAGAGAAATGTATTTAAGAACTATAACTCGTCGGGCTTATGTTTTTGTTTCTGAATAAGTAGATTAAATCCAGAAAATATCAGTTCCATTCTATATTTGTAATTTACTATAAAAATCTGAGAAATTCCAATCGAATATTTGTTAGCAAAATCTATAATAAGTATCCGTTTGTCCATAGAAAGCGAGCGTCTGAATTTTCATACTGTTGGGAGTTACTTAGAATATGATGAAGATACGAGAAATATTTGGCATGCTCTAGCAGAAAGCTAGGTCTTCCTTAGAAATTTGCTCTTCATATTGAGTCTTTGAGGAATACAGATTTTTCCCCTTACTAGATGGTATCTGACGTAAAACCATTGTGACATCATGAAAATGGTATGATAACGTCGATTTTACACCGTCATTCCCAGAGTTTTAGCACTGTTTCCATAGAATTTGACGACGTTTTAATCAGTCTACGTCAGATACCGACTCAAATGGGAAGTAACTCTGGTTATCGAAAACAGCGAATATTCACAGTATCGATTTCCTCTACTTCGCCCTTCGAGCATCATTGATGAGACCTTTATGGTTGAAATCCCTTCAATAAACATATATTTCATATAGTGATAATGTCATGCATACCGTTTATTTTAACTTTTTTTTCCTCTTAGAGCAAAAGTTTGTTTCAGTCCCTCTTTTTGTAATGGAAATAAAAGAACAATTTTGTAATGTATATCGTATCAGTGTTTATAATTCTACTTTCAACAAGTTATGTACAGTTCGTGTTTCTAGAATCTTGTACATCTGCAGAGGTTGTCAACGCAGTGTCGTCTGTTAGACTGGCAGTTCCAAGGACTCAAGACCATGCAGTCATCTCTTGTTGTGCATGCTGAAAATTTTAAAAATATATCGAGTAACAATACTATCTGTAAAACATACATGGATACTCACTTCATCATATATTTGAAGACTTTATTCTATATAAGTTGATTTGATCTGTTCCATTTGGTAACTCTTGGTTAATATTGAAAACTACTTATCGAACGACGATTTGTCCAAGTCTTTCTTTCATATAGAACTTCTTCATATCATCGCTAGACTTGCATTCTAGACATGCCAAATCCGACACTGACGAGGGTTAAGTATCCGAAACGTGCATGTCTGGTCCATGCTGAAAATTTATCTGTTCTTGAATGATGCTATTGAATTTGAAGACGAGTAACATCACAACTTTTTACGTTACTTCTAACCGTGATGTCATAAGTCTGCTACGACGCCAAAGTTAACAGTTACATCAAATCTTGTGATGTCGCGTCTAAGTCAACTGCAGTAATGTGAAAATCGTCTGTTGGGTCAAGAATATGATTTCAATACTACTGTTGATACCCTAGGCTTACACCACGGCGGCCCAGAACGTAGCACACCGTAGCATTTTTGTCAGTTTTTACCTTGGAATTCAAGTTCAAGTTAGGTCTCGTTACGTTTTCGCAAGATCTATCAAGGTATGCGTGACGAACGGCGACATCTGAATTCCGGCGACCTGACGGCATACTACGTTTCAACCCACGATTGGTTACGGAAGTTTGTACGTCTCTTCACGACTTGCTACGTTCTGATAAGGCCTGTCATGGTTTGTTACGATCCAGTCAAGTTGAACACGTCTATCAAGTTCTGTCAAGGTCCACTAAGATTAAACATGACCGCCGGGAAAAGGAGGTATGAAAAGCTACACAAAAGGTTTGGCTTGTTATACTGCTTGTGTGACCGTGCGTACCGTGCGCACCGTGCAAGACCATAGAATTTGAAATAAAACGCAACAAGCCGGGGCGTACCGCGATTGAACGTTACGAAACGGCTAACACACTTAACTCGTCGTGAGAAATCGTAGCAAACCTTGATAAAACGCACATCTGCCATCAAGCAGTCGCAGCTAAACGGGAAATAAACGTGACAAATCGTAATGAAACTTCACTAGGACCGTAAGCTGCCGAGTCATACTGTTGCTTCCTGTTCCGTTACATATACTGTCCCAAGTTGTATTACGGTCGGTAACGAACTGCCAAGTTTCGTTGTGTTCTACCCGTTTTTCTACGGTATCTAAAGCAGGTTATCTCCACCGTGGGCCTGCCGTGACAAATGTTTTGACAGTTTAAACATTTTCCCCGTCAGCCTCGCCAAGCACGGCTAGTTACGTTTGTCGAAACCGTTCTCCTACGTTGTCTCATGGTCACCATGTTTCGTCCACGGTGGCTTGAAACGTGGCCTCCTTGGCCGTGGGGGTCATTGTGTAAACGGGGGATTACTGAGGGCATGATGTGTTCACTAACGTAAAGATTAAATTTTCATTTCAAAATGTGATCATATTGAAGTGACGCTGACACTCGGGCACTATCCCTTTTTCTTCCAGAGCATAATATTTACATAACTAGTACATTTCCTACTTTGAACTCCAATAAGACAGCATTATATTCCAATAAATCGGGTTGCTATTGTGACGTTACATCCAAGTTTTGAATGTAGGGAGAATTTACCAACGTTATACTACTTTTGATGCTGTTATTCGCTGTATTAGCGATGTTCGTGCAAAAATAGGGTGTCTTATATTTTGCGAATATGTAAATTAAGAAATAATTGTCCTACTTTTGGTGATAATGGATGTATAATTCTGGTTGACACTAGGGCAAATTTTCCGTAAATCCCAAAGCATGTAAAAATAAATACTTGAATCATGAACACCCAAAGGAAAAATTTGCACGTGAGCCAGCCAGACTTATACACCCATCAGAGAATACCAAAAGTAAGACAGTCACTTCCTAAGTACTCATACTAGCGAATCAAAATTAATTGATAGATACTCTTTTCATACGTTGAGAGTATGTTATCTATATAAGGCACATCTTTCGTATGTTACTCACAGAAGTCTGTAGCCTCAGTACATGTACATTGACCGTCTACACAGTGGATCTCGGTGGTGTTGTCACATATGGTGTGAATACAGTTGTTGGCATTGGATGTGCAGGTCTCGGAGTAGACGAATACTACAAAACGTCATACAAATATATGAAACTTTACGCAGAGGTATATTTTCAAAATCATTCGACATCGGTATAGTAGTATGTACAGAAAATCATTTTTTATCTTTATGATCGAAAAATGCTTCTTTGTATGGAGGAAATTTGTATAAACGCTACTAGAATGAATTAATGCAGCGCGCTCCCATATGAAAGGTTCAAAAACAACAAAATTATGCTGTCTGATTATGATCCATTTATTGAAACTAATTATTCCGGAAACATTTAATACATCTTCCAAATTTTTTCTCACTGAGAAGAATTGTATAACGCATTAGATGTATCTGTAAAACGCTAAGTTCCGTCGATGAAATACATGTATATCTGAAGAAAACGTGTGATTTTGCATAGCTGTCAGATACGCTAAACACTGAGGACTGTAAGAAATTTGAAGTGTTCCAACTAGTTACCTTCTTGAATAAAATTTCAAACCAATTTTAATGCACCAGACACGAGTTTCGGATGGCAACTATAGCTACCAATAACAGACATACAACCACACGATACAAACACAGAGACAATGAAAATACTCCTACAAAATAGACTGGGAATAAAGACTCTTTACTGAAACACGAGATACAGCACCTAACAAGAGGAAGAGACCAATTGATATTATACTGTAAACGTGACAATTTTCAAGTAGGGGTAATTTTCGCGCTTTTCGCTATTTTGTTATTATCACGAAAATAACTTACGCGTGAAAATTACAACCAGTATAAAAGACTAGAGGGATTACTCCCGATTTTGCCAAAATTATCCCCACGTGTATTGTTGCAATGGTCATTAACGAAGATTTCCCACAGCGAAAATAACAGCGTCTACAGTATTCGAGATAATTAAAGCGTATAAATGCAACTCAACAATCACATTTAATTAAGCTTGTTAACATTATTATCCTATACTCTAATTTACGAAACCGTTTATAAGCTTTCCCAATGGCCAAAACGTGGTCACGTGCAATGCGATTAATCGTCGTATTGAGCCAGTCATATTGACGCGTTTCCGGTTTCTATAGAAGAAAATGACAATCGGTAGCAAACTGTGTGTTGCTGACATGATTGATCATGATATTTGGTTAGAAAGAAATGATAAAAGACGGAGACAAGTAAAACCTTTCACTATAAAACAAAATGATTATCTGAAAAAAAATTGAAAGCGAGCAGTGCTAGAGAAGCCGGCAAAACATTGTAGTTACCCTTTTCCTTTCCAGTTTTCATGTATATGATAAAACAGTTATAGCACAGTGATTTGGTCGATATGATGATTTATCGGCCTCGGTCGATATTGGTTTTATCACTCCATAAATCATCATATCGACCTCATCACTGTGCAATAATTGTATAATATTTGATAACAGTAATATATGATTAGATCAAGAGAAGAGGTAGTATTGACAAATATGGATAATGACCATATCCCTGTATACAGCACAAAATCGACAATTCAGAAAATCAGAAACCGAAGGCATACAAAATCAAGATAAAACAGGAACCAAAGCAAACAAACAAAAACCTCCACCACATGAAAAGAAGCGAACTCCCGATATGGGAATGAGACCAGGTGCCCAGGAAGAGTAAGCATCTCCTGCTTGCATGCAACACCCGCCGCTTCTATTCGGTAGAACTGTCACATCCGGTTACTTCCATTTCGGAAGACATAGAGTACAATCTTTGTTTGGATGGTTCAATTGGTCTATGACAGAATATCATCCACCATTCTGGAGAGTGGGACATCATAGTGTATGACGAGTTCCCCATATCGACCGTAGAACTTCCTTAGTGACGATGTCAGTCGGTCACAAACATATACCTGACTGAGAAGCTTAGCTGAAAGTCGCCTAGCTCTCAGAACAAAATCTGTATATTTGGTACTTGCTCTGGCATAGCGTATCAACTGAGATATAAACACGCCATAAGCAGGCGATGAAGGGATGTTGCTACTCAGAAAAGGAAAGTTTGTAATGCTGAAATTGAAGTCGTCACGTTTGTCATAGAGTGAGGTGTTCATGTGACCATAAGTGTCGTAGGACAACATAATGCCCAAATAGGATGCTGAATTATTTGTCTCTGTTGTTTCTTTGACTTCAAGCTCCGAAGGATAGATACTGCTCAGGTAATCCGCGAATTTTGGATTATTGATGGACAATACATCGTCTATGTATCTGTAAGTGAAGTTGAAGTCAGAAGCTAAGTATCTTTTCCCTACAGAGACCAAAGATTGAATGAATTCAGCTTCGTACGAGTAAAGGAAAATGGCAGCAAGACATGGGGCACAATTCGTCCCTTTTGGAATTCCGACAATTTGCTGGAAGACCTTTCCTCCAAACACCACAAAAATGTTGTCGATCAGAAAGTTTAACATCTCAATAATATCTGTTTCAGAGTACTTATTTTCAGAATCGGTCTTTTCTTTTACAAAGTAGGTTTTGTCATAGTTAACAACAATAAATTTGTATTTGCGATTACTGTTCTTACTAGTAAACGCATTACTTATAATTTTTGCGAGTCTCTCTTTCAATTTAGAATGTGGAATTGTAGTGTAAAGTGTCGAAAAACCAAAGGCTTTGATCGAATGGACTCTACTAAAATGAGTGGATTTCAGATGTTCTAAAAGTTCCTTCGAATTCTTTAAAATCCACATCTGGTTGATTCCACTGCGAGAATATATTTTCGAACAATATTTTTGAAGCCCAGATTTGATTTCAGATAAAACTTTGGTGAATAAGATCGATACAGTTTTGGTAGAACATTTTGAGGAACTAGCGATGAAACGTTGTTTGTACGGATTCTTCTGCATTTTAGGTATGCAGTATAAGTATGGTAAATCTAAATCTAATGTGTTAGTGTTGAAGCCAAAGGAAGCAAGAGCTGATTTGTGGTTATCTATTATTTCAGAGGCAGAAAGGTTGTTGGGGTGTAAGTGGGATTTCCAGGTGTCGCATTTAAACCCAACTCTTTAACTAGACTGTCGAAATAGTACTTTTTGCAAGTAAATGTGTAATTATTTGAGGCTTTGTCCGCTGGTGTGATGACATAATGTTCTTGGAGGTAGGTGAGCTCTGTGATAACATCAGGGTCTTTAAATATAGACACGAATCTGGTGTTCACAGTTGATTTTAATCGGTTAATTCTAGATAAAAGTAACCCTCTGATGGAGTATATTATTCTCGGATATATAAATTGATATTGTCATCATTTCTACAGTTCCTGGTTTAAGTGTACAAAGTTAAAAATAAGGACACGGGAACAACACATATTTGTACAGTGACCTTAGAAGCTTATTTATCTGAAGCAGAGGATGGTTGATACAAGGATGCTCATTAATTTCAATTTTTAACATACTTCACGCTATTTAAACAGTCAGTGAATGAAGGTCAGACGCAGAACCCGAAATTGGAATACCAAAACCACAATTAATAGGCTTACAAATTCTTGAAAAAAAATATTCGCTATTTTCAAAAACCGGAGTTACTTCACATTTGAGACGGTATCTAACGTAGACTGATTATGACGTCATCAAAGTCTATGGAAACAGTCCTTAATGTCTGGGAAATGACGGTATAAAATCGATGTTAACATACCATTTTCATGACGTCACAATGGTTTTACGTCAGATACCGCCCGTAAGGGGGAGAAACTCTGTATTCCACAAAGACTCAATATGTAAAACAGAACTTTCTAACGAGAAAGAAAGAGCAAATAAACATGCAGACAGTAGACAATCACAAAGCACATAAAATAGAATTAGTGTAAATAAAGGATGATCGATCTCCAACAAGACTACTTCGCAGAGTTCAGAGCATAACACATCTGCACAAATCAAATTAATTTGTTGCATTAACTCTTGAAGACAAAGTCATCGTGCAGATACATGTAAGATTAAGAAGATCCTGACGACAATCTCAACAGCAATCACAATAGAGCACCAAATTTAGCATCGACTGATCCCTAGTAAGCTAGAGGAGGGACCAGGTGCCCGTGAGGAGAAGCATCCCCTGTTCGATGTTCACGCACGAAAATGAAAAAAATCTACAAAGCATACACTGTCTGAGGTTATGTCTATATAGAGTTTAATGGATTATGGCGACCATGTCAGGGAATACATTCAAAACACTTACGGTACAACCCTCGGGGGGGGGGGGGGGCATTTTTTACGAGCTCCACACGGTATAGGGCATAAGTGTGACACAAATGGGATAAAGAAGATATCAAAAGAATCACGCACTCTTACTCACAATTTGATCAATATAAGTATTTGAAAGTCCTGGAGAGCTTCTTGTATTTAATACATAATGCACAAAGTTTCCAAAACCATTTATTATATGAATGTCACCATTGTTGAAAAAAGCATATTACTCTCTTTGTCTAGATACCTAAGGTTTGGACACATAAACGCAACAAACGACAGACATCACAGAAAACCAGTCACATCACAAAGGACAGACATTACAGAAAAGCTGTCACATCACAAACGACAGACATAACAGAAAACCATCAATTCAAAAAATTATTGCAAGCTGAAAGAAAGCAGAGAATCCCTCTCAAGACTCGATTGCAGAAAAACACCAAAATACGATTGCCTAGACTGGCTATGCAAAACAATAAACACCAACGGAACAAGGACGATTAAACAATAAAAATCTATAAAATCATGATAGTTTATTAACCTTCTAGTGACCTCACACTGTTTTATAGGTTTGTATTCATAGTGATACCTTTGTCCATATTATGATTTAATATCGCGCAAATATGTACCGGTAATATACTGTATAATGGAAACCACCAATACTTTTTAATGTCTGTAAGAATCCTATATTCATGCATTTTTCCCAGAAGATTATCTGACTCATGTCAGATACAAATACCCATTTTGAAAATAAAATCATATTTTTGGACATAATAATTTTCATACTTTTTGGCAATATTTCATTGCTTAGACTGAGGATCACTGACGAGGGCTTAGTACCCGAAACGTGCATGTCTGGTCCATGCTGTAAATTTATCAGGTTTTAAATGATGCTATTGAATTTAAAGACGTTTAACATTTCTATCTTCATTCTTAAAACAAGGACAACATGAAACACCAATGGGACAAGGGTGATTAAACACTAAAAATAACAAAAAAGTTTTTAAACTTTAAGTAGCTCACACTGTGTTATAGATTTGTATTCAGTTATACCTATTGAAAGTCGAGCAAACATGTACCGGCAAATATTGTATATTTGAAACTACCAAAACTTCGAATGTTTTCGAGTATCTGTTAGAATTTTTTTCCAGAATACTATCTGCCTGATATTAGAAACAACTGTTCATTTTGAAAAAAAAGAACTCTCCATAATGACAATCATATTGCTATTTTAGTAATTCTTCAAACGAATGTCTTGAAATCGGATAATTAAGGTGGCTTCTTACCACAAACATAAGCCAGTAAGACAAATCCAAATGTTAATAAGACCTTCATCACTATGTCTGGACTATGATCAACTGAAGACTACACTCGCGGTCAAGAAAATCTCTTTGATTTATATATCCCTAATCTCTTTCATTTCAAAGATAAGACGAAACTTCATGTCATGTAGTGACCTATTAATAACCTTTCTAATGAAAAGAAAACGCTTTATTTTCTCATTAAATCATAGACTTGGATTTTTTTTTTCAATATCGGTTACAAAACTTTGGTGAAATGTTGCATCTTTTTACGTAGCTTGACTGGAAGCATCACTGATGAGATTTTAATATTTGAAACACGTGTCTGGTGCATGAAAATTGGTTTGGAATTTTCTTCAAGAAGGTATATGGTTGAAACACTTCTGTGTTATTTCTATGTTCTTGCATCCTATTAATTAATCGAAAACTTTTTTTTAAGTTCAAAATAAGTTTAGTTTTTTTACCAATTTAAATTGCAGTATAGTGTATTTGGATAATATACAATACGTAATCACAGATTAAAAAACACATAGTTACGACATGTTATCATGGTAACGGCATTAAACAATCTACTAGCTAAGATAGTGAGGCATTTGCAAAACATAGATTTTATGCAACTATATTCTAAATACTCAATATTCGAAATAATATTTGAAATATTTACACTGGGCAAAATGAAAGTTTGATTAAATGTAAACGTCTTCATATTGAATAGCATCATTTAAGAACAGGTAAATTGGCAACATGGACCAGACATGCACGTTTCGGGTACTTAACCCTCGTCAGTGATCCTCAAATCTAAACAATGTAATAAGCCAAAAAAGTTTGAAAGTTACTATGTCGAAAAAGCGTACCGAAAGACGTAGCAGAATGGGTGGGATATGATGCTACAGGACCCACGTTTTAGAAATTTCAAGAAATTTTGATAACAGAAATTTTAGAATGCGTTGAAGAAACGATCAACCGAAATTGATCGAACTTGGCTACATGTGCCCTCGGGGACTCCTGGTCCACCAGCAGTGACACTCACCAAGTGGTATAAATGTAAACGTCTTCATATTGAATAGCATCATTTAAGAACAAGCTGTACCTAAGGTTAAAGTCTGATACATGAAATTTAACCTGTGTACCCTATATGTATATAAAGTTCAATGTGTTAAAGTTTAACCAATAATGTATTCGGTGTCTTCCTGTTTTTCCCACTTTTTAAAAAAAGGTATATGAAAGGTTGGAATTGAGGTGGGAAGAACAGGAATAATTGCCTTAAATATGGAACTACTAAAATCACACAATTAACCAATTAGTGGTAAAAATTTACCTGTGTTTCGATTGAATTTATTTGTATATTTTACTTAAAATTTGTTCTTCCCAACTGATTTCCAACCTTTATTTCTGACTGTATTTTGCATATTTCGATATGATAAATGACCTTAAAGAAATCTTTTAATTCGTATTTTTATTTCTCAATGATTAGAATATATAATGTGATAACAAATTATAATGAACATAGCACAAGGATAATACACAAAATAAATACATAAATACATACATAGCACTACACATGATTTACAAACATGTTTATCAGTACAAATCACAATATAAGCACTTTTCATTGTCTAAAGTATATCAGTTAAAGCAATCATCGCATATTTATTGTCAGTGTTAGAATATGTAGTGTAATACCAAATTATAATGAGCAAAACACAAGGAACATATACAGAATAAAGACATAAATATACACATAGCACAAGATATGAATTACAAATAAAGAATGTATTTATTTATATAAGTACAGAACACAACATAAGCACATTTTATTGTCTATTTTTTGGTCAGTGCAATCACAAATTCACATATTTCAAAGCACAATCACTAATTAATCTAGTCCAAATGAAGTAGGTGAGAAGCTGCGTCCGCATAATCCATGAGTCTGATGTTTCCAGCGATGAATCGTCTCTTCAGTGTTGTCAGTCTGGCGTCGATCCGTTTGTACTTCTTCCTCTGCAGCTTCCTGGTTCCGCCTGCTGATATCTGTACGCGATGGGCCTCTGTGACGGCTTGCTCCTTCTGAAGTAGGTCGACGACGGTGAAGATGTTTGGATGTCCGTGAGTTAACTTCTTGTTGATTCTGCTATGCCATCCCTCTATGTTGTTGGTGGTTCTCGGTCCCTCTGTGTTGAAGTGGTTCCATTCGGCGGGTTGGTGGTTCTCGATCCAGTAGTCCGTTACATAGTCGGCGAAACGAGTGACATCTAGATGGTGGTCCTCTATTTCCTCCAGCGCGTTGAACCAAACATCTTCCACGTGGCGTATGGGTATGAGTGGTAGTACAGCTGCTCGTCTGATGAAACGCTGGATATCCTGGTCCTCCTTGTAGGGTACGGCGAGTCCTAGGGATTGGGTCTTCCTCCAAATACATTGTGTGAAGTGAAAAAAGCAACCTCTCAGCTCTGTTGAAGGGAACACGGTCTTGATGGCTTTCCTTGCTGCATTCTCAAAGTCGGCGAAGAATTCAAGTGGTCTGAGTGGTAGTCGTCGTCGGAGGCATTCGTCTTTGAGTAGTTGAAGGAAGCGGGTGTAAATGGTCTCACTCTTCCCTGGTAGAGGCGCAAAGACGAGTGGGTAGATGGAGCCGTCGACATCTGCGTGTAGGGAGTAGAGCTGAGTGAATAGGTTTGGTGACGCGTAGAAAGTGCCGTCGCCGTAGATGATCTCTGCCCTGGAAAGGTGATGAAGATTGTCGTCGGTTGCAAATATGAGTATACGCTCTACGTCTCCCTCGTCTGCGAGTAGGAATCTTTCCCCGGCAAGAGTCTCTGTCCAGCGTCCGTCGAGTTGTATTTGGTGGCGGGTTAGAGGAAGGGTTGGTCTGGTCTTGCTGCGTGAGTGGTAGAGTGCCGTCTTGCATCCCTCGAATGTTGGAAACGACTGCAGGATTTGGTTGTGGTCTGGGTGGTCATCAATGAATTCCTTGCTTCGGAGTGTGGAGAGCTCTTCGTCGTAGAGTACGGGTAGTGGTCTAGAGTCGTCCTGGCATTTGCGTTTGAGTCCACGGATGATTGAGTCGGCTACAAGTTGATGTGGGCTGCTGCCGTGGTTGTGTGAAGTATGGCCAAGTTTGGTGATGGACTGTCCATTGGTGTTGATGGTAGCTTTACATCCTTTCTCTGCGCAAATCCAGTACCTGCGGTCACCCTTGGTGTTTTTCACCTAAAATAAAAACAAAAAATGATATAAAAAGGTGTTTTTTAAAAAGATTGTTGTCAATGAATTTTGAAGCGATTCTTGAAAAAAAATTGTACGTTGCATACCAGAATTATTATACATCCACGAACACCAAAAGTTACTAAGACATTCGTTTCTTATACATGTATCTACACTCGAACTGAAGGGGACTCCCTACATGTTCCCTTTTTGAGATTTATCATGTACTCTAATATAAATAACTGCGTAAAATCTTTCCCATTGGCAAAAACGCGGTCACGTGCGATGCGATAAATCATCGTATTGAACTGCTTCCGGTAATATCGGCGTGTTTTAGAACAAAATGGCAGATGGAACAAACGGAGTGTTGCTGACATGACGAAGCGTAATATTTGGCTGTATTTTTAAACTATAAAACTTAAATAAAATAATTAAGGGTATAACGTTTTTGATACAGAATGTTTTATCTAAACAAAAGATAAAAAGAATGTACAAGCAAGCAAAAAAATTTTCAGTTTCTTTTTCGAATATTCATGTTTTTAATAAAACAATTATAGCACAAATGATTCGGTCGATATGATGATTTATGGAGTGATAAAACCAGTATTAACCTCGGCTTTCGGCCTCCGTCGATATTGGATTTATCACTTCATAAATCGTCATAACGACCTCATCACTGTGCACAAAATTGTATAATATTTCATTTTAATCTTCATCATAGCATTGAAATACTATTTAGTAATGTCGAAGGGTTCCAACTCTATACCTTCCTGAAGAAAATTCCAAACCAATTTTCATGCACCAGACACGCGTCTCCAACACTAAATTCTCATCAGTGATGCTTTCAACGGAGCCACCAAAAACAACCTCAGAAGCGCCCTCCCCAATTTTTTTTAATGTAACATTTCATTATTCTGACATTGTTTCTATCTGAAAATAAAACAAAGCAAAATGTGATGGAGATGCAAAGAGGGATGGAACCAACGTCTACTTAAACAAAAACTTCCCAGCCCGGTGCACTGACCACTATGTCACGAAGGAACTAAAATATTCGATATTTAACTTGAAATTTATGACATTTAAATTGACTAGACTACAGGTTAAGTTTATTCCATTGAAATCTTTATTTCAGGGATATAAAAAAATGCATACCGTCATTCTCGTTAATATTTGAAACCTCCATCTATTTGCACGAACATCGCTTGTAATACCTGTAACAACGTCAATCAGTCGGACTCCTCGGGTGATGACATACATGAGCTCGCGGCCGCAGAGCACGGATTGTATTACGTACGCCCTCTTTTTATATCCATTTACATATTCATCTGTGTTACTTGGGCCCCTGCGTTTTGCGGTCTTGTTTGTGTGTGGTCATCTGACAGTGAAGAGGTTGTTTTACATCACACTTGTACGTTCTTCGAGACCTCTGGGTAATCGTAAAAGGGGGAGGGTTGTGCGCACGTTATCCAGGATAACCACACCTTCTGCTATTTCCGTGGCAGATGGCCGTCCTAAGTCGGCACCGGTCGCCCATTGGTCTCGTTGGTTTATGTGTAGTCCTTTGTGTTTTATGTTTCTGTGTTGTGCGTTGACGTTCCTTGTCCCTTGTTTGCTTTGTGTTTTTGCATTGAGTGTTTTGGGGTTTTGCTGTGGGTGCTACAACCTGGTGTTGTTGGAGATCCCCTCCTTTGTTTCATATTCATTATCCCTACTTGATACTTAAGCGAAACCTCACAATAGGCAACATGAGTATTGGAAAAGGTGGACGCACAGACAAACCAATCAAAACGACGTCTAGTAATTACAGACAGGATAATTGTCCAATGATCTTTTCCACACAATAGTGATAAAATGAAGCCCAATACTGTAAGATATAAACAAAATGTATTTGTCGAAAAATAAGTTGCATGAACTGATATGTTTTGTCTCATTACATCAATATTTTGGTTTATAAATCTACTTATCACTGTAACGCGGTGGTTTATTAGCACATAATTTGGAGTAGGGACGTACGGCTGGTGTCACTGGTCCCTTATTCATTCATATATTGATAACAGTGTAAGAATATACAATTACATATAAATATTCAACGTTCCTATATTTCTGCATATTCATTAATGAAATTTATCGTATGAAATCGACACCAGGAACATATTTCCTTATTATTGCAAACAGTTTCTGTAGTCTAAATTCGCATTTATAATTTCCATTAGTTTGACGTATATTGCGAGTTTAAGATTCGATATAGATATCCATGGATATGTATTTGAAAGCAGTTCTACATTTTATTTTGTCAATCACATCCTGAATTGTTTATAGATCAAAACATAACGGAATTGATCCTGTTATCTTGCGGCATGTTCTATTATTGAAGTAAGTGCTGAAGTAAGATTTGTTTATAAAACTGTGGTTGAGCAGTTAAATTACTAGAGTTAGCAATGTATCTAAAGTCGTTTTTGGAGTTTAAGTTAATATTCAATTCCAATTTTTCTGATGAATAATGAAATGACCGTCAAGGAAATATCTTGCTCCGAAGTAAAGTCATTAATTGAAGTGTTGAAATGTCGAAACATAGGCTAGATTTAGCTCTGAAATCAATGAAATGCTTCTCGAAGGGAGTCTGTGTCATGTTTCAATGATTTGATGGGTGCGGCTAACCAAACATGGGATGCTTTCTCCTCCCGGGAACATGGTCCCACTTCTAGCTTGGGGTCCGTCGATGTTTAATTTGGCGCTCTATTGTGAGTGCTGTTGAGATTGTCGTCAGGATCTTTTATATTTTATCGTTCTCCTTGTCTCTGTATGTTTCTTCCCTTATTCTCATTCGTGTGATTTCCACTGTAATCACTACATGTCCTCATGTTGGTGAGCTCTTCCGTTTTTTCTACACTTTGCTATATATGAAGATGCCATGAACACCCATATTCATTCTCTATTGCAATGTCATGCTCGCTAAATCTTTCTTCCAAAGGACCTCACTTCTCTGATTCCTGTATTCATTTGAGAAAAGGTGGGATTCCAAACCCGGCAGTTTATATTAAGTTATTACATGGTACTTTTAAATATATCTTGATACGGAAATGATAAAAATATTCACTTTTTTGTACATAACACATGCAAGGACTAATTTGGACAAAGGAAAAAAAATAGTATTTCCTTGTTTATTTCCTTAATAAAGAAATAGCTTCAATTATAATAGTGACATGCAATTGGTATCCAAATGACCCTAATTTACTAGAAAATACAATAAGTAATTATTATATTCAGCATGTCTGTATGATTTATATTCATATTTTTCTATATACAAATCTATTAAAGAGTTGAGAACAAGTAGTTTTTTCTGTATAGATCAACATTTTTTATGAAGTTGACTGACCGGTCTTACAATGACGTATTAGGAAATTTGTTGACCCCTTTAATCCTTATTTCTTTAATACTTTTCATTTTAATTCTTATAGAGTGATTGATACTTATAAGGCAAATGAATTACTATAGAGCTGATAAATATAACGAGAAACACTCAATCATGGATTTTTTTTTTTTTTTATATTTCAAGATATTGCATTATTTGTCAACATTTTCCCTTTCCTTTTCCAAACGTTTCAACGGCTCTACCTTCAAAGAACTCCCTCTCTAGGTTGTTTTGCAAGTCATCAACTACATGTATCATGTCATCATCGCAATGAACGTGTTCAGTTGCTGCTATCAATTTCTGAATAAATTAAAATTTAAATGATATTCTCGATCAGGTTTCGGTTTCAGCGACTACGGCAAACCACTAATACACCCGAATGCGAAAACACAGAGGGGACAGAAGCAAACTACATGACACCAAAGTGACAATAAAGATTACACAATTAACATCAACATTAACATAAGCAGGAGATGCTTACTCTTCCTGGGCACCTGGTCTCACTCCCATATCGGGAGTTCGCTTCTTTTCATGTGGTGGAGGTTTTTGTTTGTTTGCTTTGGTTCCTGTTTTATCCTGATTTTGTATGCCTGCCGGTTTCTGATTTTCTGAATTATCGATTTTGTGCTGTATACAGGGATATGGTCATTATCCATATGTGTCATCAAAGGACGACATTAAGGCACTTAACACATAAGACTACACATAAACCAACGAGACCAATGGGCAATCAGCTCCGACTTTGGACGATCATCTGCTACATAAATAGCAAATGGTATTGCTATCCGGAATTCATGCATACACTTCTCCCAGGCACTTGTCTGATCACACAGCAGTTTTGAAGAAAGCATTTCTATAGAAATTCAAAATCCTCCTAAATTCGTTTATGAAGTCATGCATTAAAGGCAGGTTGTGAAAGGAGCTGTTAAGATAAGACGTGGAATATTCCCTGAAAAGTAGAAATTCAAGAAAATCTTCGTTAAAAATGACAAGTAACTTGGTCTATATATGAATCTTCTGCTATGATGGATATAATGTTCAAAATGAGACTGGTTTTTGGGGTTAAGATAAGCATAGAAAGCAATGGACAACGTTGGCGTTTTTCTACATCATTGTTCCCCCTCGGTTCAGAATTCCACTTCCACCAGAGGTATATATCAATAAAACAAATTTTCTGGCCAACTGGAGTTCTGAACTGATGGGGGGGGGGGGGGGGGGCAATAACCCACATGCCAAAAACGAAAAAGGGGAGATGGATGACTATTTGATACATATTATTTAGAGCGGTAAAATAGATTAAAATTGCCATTTACAGTATTTCTTTTAATATCCACAATGTTTTCAGAGTATTCAAATATCTAAGCGTTAGGAAGGAAATAAACGAGAAAGTTGTCTATCTCTACATGTAAACTCTGTGTATTTTGCGCCTGATAGCTATATATTTGGCTGACAATTACGAAATAAAATCCTTTTTTCCAGTTTCCGGATTGCGCATTTTGTCGATTATATTGATATTTTAACATCAAGGTTAATTTCTCTCATCCAGTTTTGATATGAAAATGTACCGACGCATAACAAACATCTAATTTTTGTAAAATAATGCATTTTTGTGAATTTTTGCCCGATATTTGACGTTTATCCAAATAAAGACCAACTAGGAATCTTTGCATACTTTGCATTTTTATCCTGACCAACGTTTTCCAAAAACATAGGGACAGCGCACGAAGATAATCGAATGATTTCAATGTTAAATGAAGTCCTTTTCTTAATAGCTCCTTTCCAAAGTAATATACTCTGTTGCAGGTATGGATCTCAATTTTAGAAGAAGATGTAAATAGTTTTGCATATGTCAAGAAAGTCTTATAAACTACCGGTTTATGAATGCGGAAAAGCGTATTGGTAATTCTTACTTTGAAAATTCAGTACATGCTCTAGAGTACCGGATGAGCCGAGATATGTACATGCAAATACTGTGTGGTGGTAGTAAAAAGGCATCATCGTCAAGTCAGGGTAAAAAAAATGAGATGTTTTATTCACAATGATATACCTATTCGGCTAATTTATTTGATATTCTTTGTGTGAAAGTCTGTACCTATTTTAGCATTTCATCAGTTATGCATTTTATTAGCTCTTATTAACGGACATTTTTTCAAGTTAACGTACTTCGGACTCCGGACTTCGCACTTTAGAAACGTTAAATCAGAACACATATGGACGAAATGACAATGGACAACTTTCAATATGTATTTCTACAAATGAAAACAAATAAATTCTTCACGCAGAGTACTATATGTTAATTGGTATAGAATTTCTATTTTGCGTTTGTGACAAAGTCCCTTCGAAATGCGATGTCCGAAGTCCGCGGGTATAAAAAATGTCCATTACAACATGTCAAAGCAATTTCCAAAGTGTAAGTGATAGGCATTCATATTCATGTATATTAAGTTAAAATGGTGGATTAGAGTCATTCTATTTTTGAATTTACGTGGGATAAGCGGAAACTGCAAAGAATATGATTTTCCATACTCATTACCTTAGCGCGATTGTCCATTCACTCACCCCTTTATAGAGATATCTACAGATTTACTCGTTCTGAGACTATATCTATCAACCATATGTTGTCATGTGGGATGAGAAAAGCCCACCCGAGGGGTCTGGTTCCTGGCAAGGGAACGAGGCTTGTCGAGTTCCCTGACCAGAAACCAGACCCCGAGGGTGGGTTTTTCTCATCCCACAGACAAACATATGCTTGATCGTTTTTCTCCCATTTCTAGGGGCCTTTATTGAAATTCCACGAAATCATGAAATCGTCAACTTTATCGAATTCGAAAAATAAAGGAATATTCGTTTTCAGCGCCCTCAAAAATTGGTTTATTCTAAAAGAATAAACCGGAGTCCTTAGCCTTAATCGGTTTCATAGGAATTAGAATGTGGAAAACGGAGTTTAAAACGACGTTTTTGACGAGAGGTCGCCGCTTTAGGTGCAAAAATCATGACGTCACAATGAAAAATGACGACGTCAAAATATGGATACGACCTATACGGCCGACGTCAAAAATCACGCGAGGTGCATGTGGGATACAGTGACCCTACATGACGCGTCCCTATGGGCAAACTCTATCCCACATGGGGGCAAATGGGAGAAAACTCTGTCTCGCACACTCGGATATTTGTCTCTAACCCCCTTTTGTAATGAAATAGACGTTTACATAGGTTTAGCAGTGTTTAACGTCACATAGAGCAACAATTAACCCAAAACAAGCAATGTTTAAATCTGTATAAATATTCCACAGGGATTGTAGTTGAATCAGTTTTTATTTGCTCTTTCGACTTTTCAGCCGCATGCCTTTTTCAAGAACAGTTAATCACAATTAATACACTTAATAAACTTCAAGTCACGGGGAACGATTTGAACTGCTCCACATTGCAATAAGAAATACGTGTTTATATTAATAATAAGTGTTCCAACTCTAAACCTTCTTGAAGAATATTTTAAACCAATTTTCATGAACCAAAAACGTGTTTTGAATATTAAATTCTCATCAGTGATGCTTCCAGCCAAAGCGATCTTCCTAAGAGGATTGAGAGTGCGCTGCAGGAAATTTCCTGTAAAGTCGATTCAGTAGCATATCCAAAAAAACTACGTTCCAAATATCATTGGAGGGATGGTGCTTAGATGTTAACCTCCTTTATTTTTTATGATATTTTTCGATGAAATGAAGATAAATTTATAAAGGGCAAAAACAAAGCTACTTTCATTCGACAGAGCTGGAAAGAATAAGTTATTGAACTGAACAAACATCAAGTCACAGGGAGCGATTTTAACTGCTCCACACTGCAACAAGTTCATTTTCTTGAAAAAGGCCTGCGTTCTAAAAGTCGAGAGAGCAAATAAATAAAGAAGCAATGTTAATTCATGAATTATGTGAAAAATATATGGGTGAGAGAAAATTAATCAATCACCCCTTGGTACAAATGACAAATATGGGCAAAACCTTATCCCTATTAAGAAGTACAAAATCCTTGATCGAAAAATCATCTAACCAAGGGCATACAAAACCAGGATAGAACAAGAACTAAGGCAAAGGAACAGAAATTTTTAAAAAATCTACCCTATGAAGAGAAGTGAACTCCCTGCGAAGGAGTGAGATCAGGCGCCCGGGAAGAGTAAGAAAGAACTCATATCAAAGATTTGCAACGTCCACGACTCGGCAAGCCTCGACGTGGACTGCAAATCTTTGATACTCGGGTGGGATATTCCCTGTCCCTATACAAAGGTGATAGATTATATTAATCTAACAGTACACTGCAGCTCCACACTATCAGTGAGTAGTGATAAAGATCTATGTAAAACCCCTTAAAAAATATAGCTGCTATGGATTGGTTTCATATCACTAGAGTGGACCAAATCGGCTATTATTATGATTTACCACTGAGTATGAGATTCAAATTTGATTAAGTAAACTTCTAAAGATCCTAAGTAGTTTTAATGATCTGCCCCCCCCCCCCCCCCCCTCTCCAAAGTCCAAATTTCAAAATGCAAAATTTTGAGAATTTTCTTCGATAAAAATTGCAAGTAACTTGGTACATACATCAATATTCTGTTAGATTGGATAGGTTTTTTTCAAAATAGAACCGATATTTGGGTCAAAATAATTCCTGTAGAAATCAATGGAAACATTTTCTACAACATTTTTCCCCCTCTGTTCAGAATACCACTTTCAATTCTTCTTTATCTCATTTCAACAAAGTTGTAGATTAATAAATCAATTGGGGGGGGGGGGGGGGGTGGCAATGTCCCACAGGCTAAAAACGAAAAAGGGGGATGAATGACTATTTTTGTGTAAAAGAATTAGTCTTAAGAGCGGAAAAGTAGATAAAAAATGCCCTATTTTCTCTTGATATATCATGATTGAACAATCTATTCAGAGTATGTTCTGAGCAAATCGTTAGGAAGAACTTAACAAGAAAGATGTCTGTTTCTATGCCGTTTGTATTTCGCACACGAAAGCTACATAATTATGTGACTGAAATAAAGTACGAAATAAAACCGGAATTTTCTCAGTTGCCGGGGTCATTATTCTTCGTAGTAAAATTACCCCCGGCAATTATTCTACGGGAAAGGGGGTGATTCCTCTCCCGTAGAATAAGTATCACCAGCCCCAAGAATCGCACACCCTTTCGTGAAAAATATTGACCCCCGTAGAATAACGACTCCCTCTAATACATTATTTTTCTCACTCCCGTATCGGGATTTCGCTTCTTTCCATGAGGTGGAGGTTTTTGTTTGTTTGCTTTGGTTCCTGTTTTGTCCTGATTTTGTATGCCTTCGGTTTTTTATTTTCTGAATTATCGATTTTGTGCTGTATACAGGGATATGGTCATTATTTATATTTGTTATTTCAGTGATTGGAATTAATTATTTGACTAATATATGTGATAAATAATAGATGCAGACAAATAACACCTTTACGAAAGTCGGTATGTGTTATTTTGAATTTTGTACTTTCTGATAAGAACGAATTTTGTCGTTATTTTAAATGGAGATCATTGTACACTCGACGCCTAGTTAAAAGAGATCTTTTGTCTATTCAAATGTGATACACATGTAGCCAAGGTCGATCAATTTCGGTTGATCGTTTCTTCAACGCAATCTAAATTTCTGTTATCAAAATTTCTTGAAATTTCTAAAAAGTGGGTCCTGTAGCATCATATCCCACCCATCCTGCTACGTTTTTCGGTACCCTTTTTCGACATAGAAACTTTCATACTTTTTGGCAAATTACATTGTTTAGATTTAGGATTTAGGATCACTGATGAGGGTTAAGTACCCGAAACGTGCATGTCTGGTCCATGTTGCAATTTTATTTGTTCTTAAATGATGCTATTCAATTTGAAGACTTTTACATACTTACATACAACAACTTTTCAATAGAGATCCGACATCGACAACAATTTCCAGGTGTTTGGAGGAAAGGTCATTCAACAGATTGTCAGCTTTTCAACGGAAAAAAATATTGAACCAAACTCCTTGTCGACATTGTCCTACTTTACTCTTGCGAATTCATTCAATCTTTTGATACCTGTGGGGAAAGACACATATAGTTCTTAACTTTAATTCACATACAGAAACATAAATGATTTATTTTCCATCAATAATCCAAAATTCGCACACAACCTCAGCACCATCTATCCCGCTGAACTTGACGTCAAGAAAACCACAGAGATAATTGATTCAGCATCCTATAATTCCTAGCTGGACATAATGCTGTCCACCGACAATGATGGTCACATGGACATCTCACTCTATCCCAAACATGACGACTTCAATCTTAGCATCATTTACTTTCCTTTTCCTTCATTGCGTATATACATTGCGTTTCTGTATCTCAATCAATTGATTATGAAAGAGCAAGTAATAAATATACAGAATTTTCTGAAGGCAAGGCATCTTTCAGGTAAGCTTCTCATTCGGGTATACGTTCATAGTCACCGAGGACGTTCTAAGGTGGATAATGGGAACTTGTCATACGCTATGAAGCCCCATTATCTAGAATGGTAAATGATATTCGGTCTTAGATCGATTAAACGTAGAAGGATCCGGATGTTACATATTTGCCGGAAACAAGCGATGGGATTTGAATGCAAGCGTTCGAACATGCAAGTCGCTTATTTTCATATGGTTGAAGGTTTTGTTTGTTTGCTTTGATTCCCGTTTTATCACGACTTTTTATGCCTTCGGTTTATGATTTCAGAATAATCAATTTTGTATATTAAAATGTATACTGGGATATAATTATTATCGATTTTCATTAAACCCGGTAATTCGTTATCATGGTTATAACGAGAAAATTATCGTGGTTCAAGTCCCCTCCTCAATCTCTAATTCCAAGCTTATTGGATTCCTGAATTTTTTTCCCAAGGTTTTTGCTTTGATTGATTCAAATATGCTTACTTAACCCCGCATGTGTGAAAAAACACGATGGTGCGATAACGCGATAGTTCAATGGCGATGGCGGGAAAGTGTGATGGCGATAGTTTGATAGTACAATGGCGATGGTGAGATGCTCAGTAATGCACTGTTGGACATTTTTCAAGTTGACGTACTTCGGACTTCGCACTCTGGACTTCGGACTTAAGGGGTCATATAAAAGAAATCAGATGCAGCTAAAAAAAAGTGAAATATGAACACACATTAGAGGAATTGACCGTGGGGAGCTTTAAATATGTATATTCACACATGAAAATAAATAATTTCTCATGAAATTTAAACTGGATTAAGTGGCATAACATTAACAATTTACGTTTTTGACATAGTCCCTTCCAAGTACGGTGTACGAAGTCCGATGTCCGCGAACATGAATAATATCTATTACTATCGTATTATCTCGTCAACACCAGTGCACCATCGAACTATCACCACCGTACTATCGTAATTTCGTACTATCGTACAATCGCACTATCGCGCTTTCATTATCGCACTGTCGTACCATCGCTCTTTCGACCTAAGGTCGATAGTACGATCTTGAGATTTTGAACTTCACGGCGCTATCGGTTGCAAAAACTAAACATTATTGGTTCCTTCTGTGCATTTTTTTTTCTGGAACATGCTAAGATCATCTTCAAATTACTTCAATGTTTGAGCAGAATTTCATACATGAGATTGACTAACAGTTCCAGAGAAAATCAGCAAAATTATATATTAGTACTTAAAATAGCAAAAACAAAAATCAGATCTGCCATACGTATCTTGCATGTCGACATTGGTGCGTCATTGGTCACATTTTAGGACCATTCTTGCGCATCTCCTTATCTAGTACTCATTGAGCTTGAATTTTATAGATATTTCAATTTATTATGGTCACTGTATCATTTCTGACTCTATTTTAGACTTTAATTCATTACACACCTAGAAGCGGATAAGTTTTAAAATTTGATCTAAACTGAATGATGCATGCGTAAGAGAAAGCTTCGCGGTAATTTCTATAAAATTGAGATGGAGGTACATTTTTGAACTGTTCGGATTTCTCTGCCGTAAGTAATTACCCATGAATTTTGTTTTACGTATGGAATATTATTGATTTAAACTGTTTCATAAGGTAAAGCTAATGGATGCTGAAAATTATAAATTGTTTAAATTCCACCCAAAATAAGGCAAATTTTACGGCTTTCACACTTTTTCAAGAAAAGCAAAAATGTCCCTATTTGTGAGCATTTCTTCTCTCTTATTTGAGCACGGACATATACTTTTTCTTCAATCGATTGAAAAGTCTTCCCTAGGAGCACATGTTACTGTGCAGTGTTCCCGCTAGGCCAAAATAGAAGGGCGCCGCGCCCTTGATGCCCTTCCTCGCGCCCTTGATGCCCTCCATTGCACCCTTGATGCCCTTTTGTTGCGCCCTTGATGCCCTATTGTTGCGCCCTTGATGCTCTCCCGTTTTCCTCTTGTTCCCCTTCTCGATCCGCCCTTCAAGTTTCGATTATGTTGTCCGTTTGCGGTAATTAATGCATTACCGTCTTAAATATGCTTTGTTTTAAATACTTTGCTTAATTGAATTGTTTGTACAACCATTTAGCACCTTAACGATTAGCACAAACGACTGCCTAATTAAGATGTTTTGATTAAATACGCAGGTATACTTGTACAACTGGAAGATAGGTTTTATCGATCGCGCGCGAGATTTATTTTAAAAAAATTCACTTCATATTTTGACGTTTTTTTAAAGTTGACCGCACAGTGCACAACAACTACTGGTAACAGCATGACTTCCAGAGAACGTTAGCAAAGATTGAGAATGAAAAGTCAAAATTTATCTATAACTTCATTGTTAAATTGCGCCAATATAGCCTCGAGTCGTTAACAACGGCTCGCGACATATATACACATGAATCCGTCTTGATGAATTTATACTGTTTAATTTCTGATGTTAATGATGACATTTTACATGTACATTGCATCTATGCTTTCCGTCTCAAAACTTAAGTTCCCAAGCTAAGACGGACAACTATTATATATACGAGTATTCGCGTGGGTCCGTTTAGAAATCGACGATAAGTTTATCTATCGTCTATTTTTATTCACTTAATTTTTAATGCACTAAATACGAGTAGAACCAAAGTCTTTTTGACCGCGGAAATTGCTCTCACAAAACACGTACCGACGTAATTCACGGTCTATCAGCGTCAATACTTTCAAAGATATTCAATACACAAAATAATCATGACCATAAACAGATAAGTACGCGAAAGAAATTAAGAATATACATAGAACTTCTTCTTTAACTCATAGACAAATATACATTGTTATGCAGATGACTACCGCAGTCTCCAAAAAACTGGTAACACAAAAGAGGAATTTTATAAAACGGAAAACCAAGGACGCTGGTTTCGTTGTACAATGTACAGGGGATGACAGAGTCAGTTGCATCATAACATTTATGCTTCTGTAAACGGTCACTATAGGAAAGTAGTCTCAGACTTGCATAGCAAGTACATGTATTACAGACTGAAACAATAGAACTTGTGAAATTATGATTATGTTTGTACTTTAATTTGGTTAATGAAGATGCACTGCAAAAGAAATAAAGTGCCATATTTGCAAAAAAAAAGAGCTTATGCCTTATAAAATATACTCTCCTTTGACTTCATAATGCAAAAATGTGCCCTATGTGCCCACCCTTGCCCCCCGCACGTGCATGATGTGCCCTCTTTGGCCCATCGCACGCAGAAGTGCCCTACCTGGCGCCCTGCCCTTTTTGTTTTCTAGCTGGAACACTGCTGTGGGTTTGAAAAAATCGTTGAAATTCAGTATATCTGAAATTTTGACCTTAAATTGGATGAATTTCGTTATTTTTCAGTAAAATCGAGAAAATCTGCATACTTCATTCAATATTTTTTTCCTACAGATTATTTTGACATGCAACTTTTAATAAGTAAGCATATGTATCAAGTTGTGACATCCTACATGTTAGATTAGATGTCAACGTACAAGATAATTATGTCAATATGGAACTTGATTACGCCAACATGCATGTCACCATTGAAGATATTCATGTTAAGGCAAGTCATTTCTGAATGAAGGAATTTCAACGATTTCAACGATTTTATAAAAATCATATGAAAATATAGTATTCGTGTCAATTAATCATTTTATGAAGGAACATTTATAGGTCCGTGATGAAAATCAAGATTTTTGCTCATTTGAAAAAAAATATATGTAAAAAATACAAAAAGTGTATAAATTCCCTCATTTGATTTTAATTCTAGTTTTCTGTGTTAATATACAATACAACAGGTTAGAAACTTTGTATAAAACTTAAATTTGATCAAGTTTTACCGTAGGTACCAAATTCACCGATCATTTAAACTTTTCTCGATTTTACACAAAACTAACGAAAATCATCCGATTTAATGATCTGCACAACAAAGACAGGAGTGGCATTTAGAAAGCACACGACCGACCTACTGTACGTCCGTTGAATTATAATGTTTTCAATTTATTTTTAGATACAGGACAAATAAAAATATGTGATTAGAATTGATTTATAAGTATTTTCACTTGTTTCTTTCTATTACCGTATAGGTATGTCATATTGATCTTGTTATTCTGGAAAAATACAATTTAAGCAAATAAAATTAAGATAATCATGTATCCGCTACTCAATGAGGGATATAGACGGAGAAAGTAGGTTGGCACAACGTAAGTGAAACTAGTTGCCAGAGTCACCTAATGCTCGACTGCATAACATAATGCCTTTAATGACAGCCAATTTCTTAAGCTCACTTTTTTTTTCTCCAATTCATATATTTATACACAATTGTATACTCGTGTAGCACCTATAGGTTGCTCAATATTGGCCTCTAAAGGCAAAATCACTCAAGCAGAAAAGGTAGGTCAAGGTTATTCTATGAGAGTTTGATTTAAGATACATCCAACATGTAACTTTGGAACATGTAGCACTTATACTTTGCTCAATATTGGCTTTTAAAGGCAAAATCACTCAAGCGGAAAAAAGTAGATCAAGGTCATTTTATTGAAGTTTGATTAAAGATACATTCTCCATGTTAGTTTGGAATATGTAGCAATTATACTTTGCTCAATATTGGCTTTTAAAGGCAAATCACTCAAGCGGAAAAAGTAGGTCAAGATCATTTTATGAAAGTTTGATCAGAGATACATCCACCATATAAGTTTTGAACTTATAACACTTATACTTTGCTCAATATTGGTCATTAAAGGCAATATTGCCTTGTTTTCCATGGAACAATTTCCATGTAAGTTCCGTGTAAACTGCGGAGTATTCTCCTATGGGTAGATACACGATGGACAACTAATCAACAGAATACAGTGCAAGTACGGAATATAAGTGGCGCTTAAGACGCGGTGTCATGCATATTATTAGAGTTAAATCAAAGCTTTGAAGGAACTGATGGCGAGTTTCGCTTCTTTATTTATGAATGATATCAATATATTTATGGGATATAAATATACGTCTTTCGGTACATATTTGGACATATCAATTTTCACAATTTTTGGCCATATTTCTTTGTTTAGACTGATAATCACTGACGAGGGTTAAGTACCCGAAACGTGCATGTCTGGTTCATGCTGCAAAATTTTCTGGTCTTAAATGATGCTATTGAATCTTAAGACGTTTAACATTCATGAACCTTATCAGTACCAGACGTATAATTTTTCTTCGTGTATAGATCTGCATATCTGTTCCGGTTGAAATTGTTCTAGTGTGCTGTGTGTTATTCAGAACTTTTTAATCGGTCCAGATTTCAAGGTCTACTAGTTACAAGTTACAGGCTTCAGCTTATCTGAATTTTCGTAGAATAATACGATTAAATGAATTGACAAATCATATTCCACATACAAAATCACATTAGTGTTCATATAAAACAAAATTGATATATCACAATAGTTTTAACTCCGAAAGATACTTAGGAATTAGCCAAATAAAAACATTTTCCAAGAACCACAATCGAAAGGCGTACAAATTTAAAAAAATACAAAAAAGAACTTCCCCAAGCGAAAACAAAATAGAACAAACGGACGGAAATAACGACACAAGCCCCATAGAAACGCGAAGAACAACTTATCTTATGAACCATATCCATTGCAAGTGTGGAAGGCATTGTAGAATGCATTGCAGGCGGCGCTGTTAAAGGTCGGGTTTCTCAATCGGGTGGTCATTAATATGCATACCTAAGTGGAGTAGGCTTGGTAGGCGTGATAAATTGCTCACGTTCACTCAAGTGATATTCCTAGAGTCGTGAGCGGTGTGCGACATCAAAGACATACCAATAGGTAAACTTGCTTATGCTAAGGAGATACCCCAATGTATCATCCGTTTTATGCTGTCAGTTAATTATTTAGAAGGGTAATGGGGAATTAAATGGGCAAATTAAATCGTGATCAGAGATGTTAAGTCTAAAGCGGTCAGTGAGGAAATGACAGAAAGTTTCCGGCCTTTAAAACGCGTTGCGCTGTTTATTTCCATATATCACATTAATTATGTAACATATCTATTGCAAGCATAGTATCCAAGCAGGAAGGACACAAAAGAAAGCCAAAATCCAAATTCAAATTCTGTCTTAGTATTACCCACAGTTTCGCTGCTTGGCAACGGAATGTCCTAAATAAATGGTAAGTAGCGCCACCCTGAATAAATGCGATAAAGAAATAGATGTACTCTAGCTATACATGTAATTGATAGTTGCAATTTCATTTATCCTAAAGCCCGCCAAACATGAAAATTCCTTGTGGAATTTCCCATAACAAAATAGAAATACAGCGAACATTAAAATAATACAACAATCACCTTTAAGATTTTTTTATGTTTAAATTATTTTTAACTAATCCAAAATTTCAGACTGACCAGAAGAGAGTTAAATCTATAGCACTTTAGATGTGTGCTGTCCTGCATTTGAATAGATTCAACGCAAAATATTATGTAGTTTGAGTCACGCGCAACACTTAAAATCATATAATATACAGGTTCGAAATTCGGTGCGGGACTGGAAAATAACGGTCGTTGTCGCGTTATACAGGTTGTCGGTATAGAAAAATCGCTCAGGAAGACTAAAAATGGTCGATTACAGCAGGAAGTTCCCGAGAGCACATGTAGTCAAATTGGATCAACTTCGGTAGATTTTTTCTTCAACGCATTCGAAAATTTCTGTTATCAAGATTTCTTGCAATTTCTAAAACGTGGGTCCTTTAGCATCATATCCCATCCATCCTACTATGTCTTTCGGTACATTTTGGACATTATAACTTTCAAACCCTTTGACCATATTACAGTGCACGAGAAATTCTATGGGTAAATTAAGCCGTTGATAAACTTCATTATTCTTGAAGTTTTATTTTCATCGAGTCCTCAATGCCTAAGAAATTTAAGAAATTTAATAAAAAATAATTTGATTTAATAGCATTTAATACATAGCCCTATTTGTCAAAGGCTCATGCCCTGTTCACACGAGTGCGCATTAAATCTGATTCGCATTAGATTTGATGCGCTTTATTCTAATGCGAATTGGATTCGCATTGCGTTCACACGACACATTCTAATGCGCATTAGATTTTGGTACATTTGCGCTGAGAGCCGTATACTTTAGATAGTGAAAGGGTCAAATGCATGCCGGTGTATTGTTTTGCTCATAATAATTTACCTTTTCGTAAGTTGGGCTTATGCATGCATTGCATGACGTCATTGTGAGATAAAATGACGTCATAATATAACGTCACTCTACGCACGTAAAGAGACACTGTAATTAGAGAGCTCATTGTGAATGAAATCAAGTATTTTTACCCATTATTCTATGTTTCGAGGTCCAAGGGTAATTAAAAGTGCCCCGTTATGATAGAAATGTTACTATAGAATTCTAGTAAATCATATACGCATGCGCCAGATTTAATGCAAATTAGATTCGCTTTGCGTTCACACGACAAAATCTAATGCGCATTAAATCTAATGCGAATTAAACTAATGCGCATTAGATTCCTCGTGTGAACGCAGTGAAATCTAATGCGCATTAAATTCGATTTAATGCGCATTAAACCCGTCGTGTAAACAGGGCATCATAGTTCTTATTCACGATCCAATTGACAGTATGAAAGCGATCGCACTGTAGCTAGTTGAGTACCGTGAGCTAAACGGCGCTGTGAGGAATCGTGTAATACAAAGGACGAAAATATGACAATGTCAATAATTTTAACCAATAAGTGATGGATAAATTACTATCCTTTCCTGCTCGTTATGAAACTAGGTCATTGAAAAACAATAAGATTGGAAAACCAATTATATATAACGCTGTTCCTACTTCAAGGATGGGCGAACTTTTCCCTATTCTAGTCATTCTTGTTGTTCCTAAATAGTTCAAAATACAAATATCTCAAACGTAACTTCCGTGCAAGAACCTATATGTATTTGACCATAATATCTATAGTGTTCCATGACGAGGAAGTTTTGTATTAAGTCACACATCGCATCCACTCGTACTAAGTCCAACAGGAAACCCTTGATAATCAGATTCAGTCAAACATAAGATCATCACAATTAGGTCGGGATGAGACACATTATACATGAGGTATAGGGCAGTCAGCCATGTTTGTCCTCTGTTCTGTTTTAGCCTTCCTTGGGCTTCTGGTTAAAAACAGTAGCTCTTTAACGGGAGCTAATATTTGCCAAACTGACAAGTAAGTAAACTTTTCGATAATACATGTATTTTTCTTAATTTTCTCTATGCAGTTAATTATACCTAATTATTATTATTGAAATCTGTGGCATGTTTTGCTTTATATTTTGATGTAAGGATTATATTTAAATCTTTACATAGTTTTTATTCATATCCAAGAAAAGAGTATTTAGAAAGGAATACCTACATGATAACAAATGCAGATAAACTAAAGAAGAAAATGCCAAAAAGGATATATATCTACTTTAATTGCACAAACATCAGTCTTCAAATTGGGTCCCTTGGTTCAAAAAGAAAAACGAAACGAAGTGTCAAACGTCTTCAAATTCAAAACAGATAAATTTTGCAGCATGGACCAGACATGCACGTTTCGGGTACTTAACCCTTGTCAGTTATCCTCAATCTAAACACTGTGATATGGCCAAAGAGTGAGAAAATTATTAAATCCAAAAATGTACGGAAAGACGTAGCATGATGGTTGGTATATGATGCTACAAGTTTAGAAATTTCAAGAAATTTTCGTAACAGAAATTTTCGAGTGCGTTGACGAAATGATCAAACGAAGTTGATCGAACTTGGCTACATGTGCCTTCGGGGACTCCTGGTCCACCAGCAGTGACACTCACCAAGTGGTGCAAATGTTAAATCTTTGATATGCACATGTGTATCGGCCTTCTTGACAGAAATAAGACAAGAGAGCGCTAATGAAATGAATTATTGGCGGCTTATGAAAAGTATTTTGACTGAGATTTTGATATTCGAAACACGTGTATGGTGCATGAAAATTGGTTTGAAATTTTCTTCAAGAAGTTTTAGAGTTGGAACACTCCTTATTATTTCTAACAGCGATGCACCAGACTTGCATATGAGTCTTCAATAGTGGAAATTTAAGCCAAAATGAATAAATGTAGAAAAAGAATTTGGTATGGCGCCCCCTCGAGATTATTTTTCATTCTTGATACATATTTTGTTGAGAAGGTTAAGGTTACATTTGTGTCATACTTATGCCCTTTGCCGTGTGGAGCTCGTAAAAAAGTTCCCCGCGAGAGGTTTGACAGTAAGTGTTTTGTTTTTTGCTCTGACATGGTCGCCATAGCACTTTCTATGTAGGCATTACCTCAGACAGTGCATGTATTCTAGATATCTTTTTATTTTCGTGCGTGAACATCGACCGCTGGAGCGGCTAGCCAAACAGGGGATGCATACTCCTCCCGGGCACCTGGTCCCATCTTTAGATTGCTTGGGGTCCGTCGATGCTCAATTTGGTGCTCTATTGTGAGTGCTGTTGAGATTATCGTCAGTATCTTCTTTAACTCATTTGAAAGTAAGATCTATAATATATATGTCAATATTGACAATTGAAAAAAATGCACATACCTATGCTGCAAAAAAATGAGAAAATGAATAGGCTATTGGATGTTCTTATATCAATATCAATTTAAACAAAATCATATATCGGCACATTTGTCATACATTTTAGGTTTTAGGGATTCTCACTCTTCATGCATATAGTAGTATTCACTTTTTGGTTTTATATAGAGAATAAGTGTCTTAATTTGTGTTTTGTTACGGGTATACAACACACAGCAAGTGCATTTATCGTACATGTAATGCGCGTTAGCGCATTTCATGCGATAAATGCACTTGCTGTGTGTTGTATACCCGTAACAAAACACAAATTATGACATTTATTCTTTATATATGCACCACAGTTGTCTATTTCATTCTTGTTTTCTGAAATTGCGTTTTCTAGGTAAAAGGGTGACGTTAAAATTCAGGTCACCGCGGGCTCAGTTTGTAGGTTAGAACAGCCGTCGCGGCATGTTTCTTTAGATCTTATGCATTGTGACGTCACGAGTGTTAATATACGAATTGCAGCACGTTTTTTTTTCAATAGTAACATCTCAGGGAATTACATTGGTTGTGCATATATAATACTTTGGCATAGAAAATTGATGAGACATTTTTGCTGAAATGGGCATATCGTACTATAACTATAGAATTATATGATTCAAAATTGTTGTTTAAGAGTTCATAAAAAAAACATATAGACCAACGGGTGACAGGAACTGCGGATAGCCATTCATTACATGAATCGCAAATGGTAAACGAAGTGCCCCAACTCAGTTGCACAAAGTACCTTCTGGTCAAATAATATCAGTGACGTTGTATTAGAACTTTTCACAATAACTACGGTCTAGTTGTTTTTGACAGTAAAATAATTAATAGTACTTGTATTGCAAAATGACATTAAGGACAATAGATGTTTACCTCTTACGTTACCTCATAACCAGTACTTGTCGTCCACAAAATGATAGACACCCTGTTATTGTGAAAAGTCTAAATTTACAAGAAAAACAAGAATTCATAGCAGTATGAGCACATTAGATTCTAGATTTCACTATGAGTGAATGGCTTCAAACCTATCATTGTGTGATAACGAGGAAAGACGCCTTGATTAAAATTATGGCATTTGAAACAACCTGTTGTAGAAAAAATTTCATTTGGAGCCTTATATCCTGTTTGTTATCTTCCAAAGAAGTACGAGTTTGGTGGAATTTGCTTAAGAGTGCACTTTATACCTTAATTTCAATAGTATTAATGACTTCAAAATTCAAGTGCGTAAAACTAATTCTATGTCGAAGCCTTTCAAATTGGTAAATTTTGATAAATTGTGATAAATTAATAAAATAAAATGCCTTTCAAATTGGTTAATCATTGATAAATTTTGAATTTTCTTTATGGCGTGTAACTATATGATGAATATTTTGTTCATTTTATTGAATCTTGTCTCATCTTATTGATTACGTTTTTCAAGTTCCCAAATTATTTTTTTAAATTAACATGTAAAATGAATTCTAAAAAATTATAAATCGCTAGAAATAAACTTTTTTATATAAAGAGAGGCTGTTTTTGCTGGCGAATGCATATAACTTCATTACCATAGATCTATATACTTCCTTTTACAAAAAGTGGTAACCGTTATATTTTCAGAAAAGTTTATTTATTTCTTGAATCAAAATTAATTCTCATGAAACAAGAGCAAAATTCGCACTTATATCAAGTAATAATTTTAAAAGTTCATCATTTCAGTGGCCCAGCCTGTTGTTATAATACGTATGAGGTAGATGGACGGTGCGTTGGTGAGTCAGTTTTATCTTTGCTCTGTACATCATTGGTTCAAACATAACTACATACTAATAACAAGCCATCATTCAATGAAATAAGGAAATTGACCATTCAACCCACTTCATATGCTCAGTGTCGTGATGTTCATATTCTAAGTCACATGGATAATATAACCAGTATTACTAGGTTTCATTATAATTGAAATGAGTATGTTGAAGCATTTATTATCACGTGTATTCCAATTATGAGCACTCGAAATATACAATTGTATCTTTTTCCTAATTGATCATCGAATGCGGAAATAAGCATTGAGGAAAACAATCTTAACCTGATTTTTATGAAATTAAAACTCATTAAAAAATATAAGCCCTTACAAAAAAAGTAATCAAACGAGAGAGTTATGTATGTTTGAGTTTTAATAGTCATACTAGATAGTCATACCAGATAGTCATACTAGATAGTCATACTAGATAATCATACTAGATAGTCATACTAGATAGTCATACTAGATAGTCATTCCAGATAATCATACTAGATAATCATACTAGATAGTCATACTAGATAGTCATACTAGATAGTCATACTAGATAATCATACTAGATAGTCATACTAGATAGTCATACTAGATAGTCATACTAGATAGTCATACTAGATAATCATACTAGATAGTCATTCCAGATAATCATACTAGATAATCATACTAGATAGTCATTCCAGATAATCATACTAGATAGTCATACTAGATAGACATACTAGATAGTCATACTAGATAGTCATACTAGATAATCATACTAGATAGTCATACTAGATAGTCATACTAGATAATCATACTAGATAGTCATTCCAGATCATCATACTAGATAATCATACTAGATAGTCATTCCAGATAATCATACTAGATAGTCATACTAGATAGTCATACTAGATAGTCATACTAGAGTTTGCAAATAAACATAGAAGATGTACAAATCAGTTATTCAGTCTCAATGTCCAAGGCAAGGCAAAAAATCGTTTCAATTTCTATTGGAACATGTCGCGAATCTCGAAATAAAAAAAGGAAGATGCTTCTTCGCATATCAAACATCTGATTGAAAACATGTATGATTAACATCTTCAAATTCATTAGCATCATTTTAGAGCAGATAAATTTACAGCATGGACCATACATAAAATGCTGAGGTCATTCAAATACTAGTATTCAGATTAAGATGTTTCCAATTTCTCCAATCATTCCAGTAATGTGGTAATCTATCTTTTGAATTAAAATCATCAAAACAAAGAAAGTAAACTCGTTATCAAACAGGCCAGATGAATATCTTGATAATAAATAAGGTATGTTTAGACTATTGATTTTGATTGGATTTGAATTGTTTCTCGTATTTCAGAGTGTCCACCCGGATATTACGGTCTTAACTGTAAGACACGATGTAAAGCTGGCTTTTATGGACAGTCATGTAGATCATGGTGTAACTGTGAGAACCAATATTGCGATGCAGTTTCCGGATGTAAGTTCAAATTACAATTTTGATGTATATCTCTTTTTTTCCCTTTTTCTTCTGATTTTCTCTTCTTACGTTGCGTAGAACTCGTCATTATGTTAACATTCTCCAAAGAGGTCCATTGTTCTAAAAGATCTTCCTTCTTGAACTGTTTTGCCCTACAACTTTTCTTGCTGTCGATAGTAAATACTAATATATATTGTTTATTGGCGAGCATTTCCCTCGCCCCATGATCGCAAGGATACATGTACAATAATGACAATCCTGCTTTTAAAAGTATGGCTTAAAGACACATTTTCAAGAACGGTAATTGTCACTAAGGAAATGACTAGAAATATATTCCACTTCAAATTTTTGAACGGTTACTTCATTTTCTATATAAAAAGTAACGTCATTTTCAAATCCATAAACGTTTGGATGTATATCTGTCTGATTATAAAACAGTTTGAAAGTTCAAAAGTGGCTTTTATTTACAAATAGGCTTAAAGTTCTTAATCTTTGTACATCAGAAACAAATTAAAAGACATCCATATCTATTTTCCAATTTTGATGAATTGAATTTCAGGTAAAACAACCACAACAAGTACCACTACTACCACTACAACACCAAAACCAACCACAACCAAAACCACAAAACCTTCAACTACTCTACCTAAAACCACACCTAGAGCTTCCATTTCTATCTCTACTCCAGGTATAATCCCTGAAGGAATTACTGATGATTCTGCAGAGCTCTACTTTTCAACAGAATCTTCAAGAACAACGGCCGATGCAGTGAGGAATGGAAGTTTGCGTGGTGCTCAAAGAGGTGTTGATAGTAACGCTATTCAGCAAGACCAATCATTATCTCCGTCACAAGATATCAATCTGTCGACCATCATAGCCATTGTTTCGAGTGCATTGGCCGTGCTTCTTATTATTGCGATTGCCATTTTGCTGATCAACAATAAAGTGAAGAAAGCAAAGAAAAGACAAGACAGGGGACGAAGAAATGAAAGAGCAGCTATTTCGGTCATGAGTAAAATATATGACGAAATCAATGACAGCTTGGTACGGCCATCCTGTTCAAATGACGTGCAAGGGGCAGAAGCGTCTGCAGACGCTGGAAATGCAAAATATGAAACAATAGCCAAAATGCGAGGAAAGTCAAATGATGCAAAAGGTTCGAGGGGAAGTTATGAGCTTCTAGATGAGGCTACCAAAAATGTTAATGTTAAACAGTTGAACAGAGGTAGCTACGAACCTCTAGAAAGCGTTGCTAAAATTACAACGGATTATGAATGTTTGGATTCAAGTATTGAGGAGAAGGATGAAAAAGGTAGAAAAGGAATAAAGAAGGGGAGAAAATCAAAAGGTTCCAAAAAGATTGATTTGGACTCAGATAATAAGCCTGTATATGCGCATGTCTCGAAAAACACCATGGAGAGAAAGGCAAGTGAAACCAAACTTACGGCTCCGGATGATTATCTTGAACCGCCATTGTTGCCACCTGCTAGATTTTATACAAGCTTAACAAAGAAGGCTACTGATGGTGAGGATTCAACCGTACATTATAATGAGGTTTGTGAGGATGATAATAAACCATTACTTATTCTAGAGGTTGATGCATCGTCAAAACGGCAACTAGCTAACTCAATAGTTAACGAATCGTACGAAATTCCTCCTTTACCCAAGCAAACTGTTCAATCTGAAGGAAGTGATACAGCAACGAGCGAAAATCTCGTGCTCAAGGAACAAAATGATCTTAAATTATCTTATACGGTTCAAGAGCCGGTGACCGAAAGCAAAGAAGAAACATCCTGTGTAAATGAATCTGAAAGCAATATTGAAAATTATGATATTCCTCCCCCTAAACTTATGAAAGAAACGAAAGGATGGTCTCAGGAAGAAACGAGTGATAAAAACAATGATGTTGTATCACCTGATTTAAAAAGTACCCATTCAGCAGATGAAGGTGATGCAAAAAGCCTGACTGACTATGATGTGCCGCCACCGAGAATCACAGCAGATCAGGAAGACCCTGCTGATTATGATGTACCTCCCAATAAAATACCATTAACACCTTTATCTAGCTTGGGGAATGGAACAATTTCAAAAGGAGGGGAAGGGCTAAGTGATCAAGTTTCAGATTACGATACTCCTGTCGGTGTTTGCAAGAATGATAATTATGATGTTCCTCCTGTTAAGAGAGTTTGATATAATATGATGGCAGAGTGTACATTTTTACTGTAAATATATGTGTACAGTATTTTACATTTTGAATAAAGTGTGATTCAACACAAATTATTGTCTATCAAGACTTCAATTTAAGTGTCGTGTTGTCTTGGAGATGATTAAACACTACACATGTACGTTCTTTGATACCTTTTGGAAACCTGAAAAGTGGGAGGATTGTGCACACATACTAGTAATCCGAATAACTACACCGTCTGCTCCCTGTGTGACAAATGGCCGTCCTAAGTCGTCACCGATTGCCCATTGGTTTTGTTGGTTTATGTGTAATCTATTGTGTTTAGTGTTTCGTGTGTCTCTTTTACGTCTTTTACTGTACTTATCTTCTCTTTGTTTTCGCATAAGGTGTTTGCTGTGGGTGGTGTTGCAACCAAGTCTGGTTGAAGATCCCCTCCTTTCTTTAACACAGTAGACCAATATCTAAAGAATGGATGGTACCAATTACCTGACTGAATGCCCGCATCATGCAAACAAGTTGTGAAGTTTGATATAAGCACTTTTCAAATGACTTTGACCTTTAAAAAATTACCTTAAGTATGTTTTGTGACCTAGATCGCCTTTTATCTCTCAAATGGAATCCTGAATAAATGTGACTATAATCTAATTACACCTGTATAAGTTGTCTTTAACTAAATATACTTCAAAAAATTATACGTATATTCAATGCAACATCCTAGTGTTGTTGGAGATCCCCTTGTTTGTTTCAAAGTAATGTGTGACTAACAAAATCCCCTATTTTTTAGTTAAAAATTTCTCGTCCACGTATAAATAAAAAGTTCTCAATATCCATAGCGTATATATAAAGAATATATACATTTTTCTAACATTAGTATTTTTCATACTATTAGACAAAGAAATGGACTTTTAATGAACGCACTAAAACATTATATGCAGAAATTTATGTTGTGTAACAACATCCTAATTGACAATTGTGTGAAATATTATGAAGGTATTATTATGAAGGCTATATGGAGGTATTATGAAGTAATATGTAGGAATAAGGAGATGTGAGCTAGAATGAACTGATGGACGGACGGATAGACAAATAGACAGCGACTATTTGCTATCAATGTGGACAAATACAGATTTTAATGAATTTGTAAAAGAATTTATGCAAAACTGCAATTACCTCACAGAACGAATACATTTTATACTGCAACATATGGTCCCCTGGCTTAAAGTCAAACCGATTGTGACCTTAAACCCTTACCTTTTGAAAAGAAAGTACCGGGTAATGGGTTTTCCTCTTTGATTAACAGCAATCTGTATACAAAACTGAATCCCTGTAGGATAAAAAGAATTTTGTCCTGAAACCATGTTTTCCATATTGTCAAGTGACCTTGAACTTTGGTGTTTGATAAAAAAGAAAGGAGGGGATCTCCAACAACACTGGCTGAAAGAGACGCAAAAGAGACAAGGAAACCCAACAAACACCATAGAAAGACCACACATTGACCAACGAGATCAATGGGCAACCGATACCTACTTAGGACGGTCATGTGCCACGCAAGTAGCAGACGATGTAGTTATCCGGATTACGTACGCACAACCCTCCCATTTTTCCGATTACCCAGAGGTCTCGAAGAACGTACAATTGTGGTGAAAAAACCCTCTTAACTGTTGAACGTACTGATGAACATACAAACAGACAATATGGCGTAGGGGCCCAAGAAACACAGATGGATATGCAAATAGAAATAAAAAAAAACAGAAGGCATGCGAAATAAAGTCCGTGCTCTGCCGGTTGAAGCGAGCTCATGCATGTGATCACCCGAGGAGCCCGGCTGACAATCAGAGAGTACAGGTGGTCGGGTCCATGTATTCTCTAAAGAGGTTTCGACAGGGCTTGTCATTGAGTTCTGTCGTCACAGTCAGTTAGAGTGCAATTCCTAAGAATGCGCTGCAAGGTTGTAGATTGGTACAGTACCAAGCCAAATGTCCGTCTGGTGACAGAAGATCATATCCACGGTCTTAAACATGTTTGAAGTTTCTGAATGCGAAAAACTTGACCTAAAAGTTTCTAGGTAAGGGCCAAAATCGGCCCAATTTCAAAACTGGGACAAACATTGAATATTGAAAATACAGGATATACAGAGTATAAATCAATTTAAATTTTGAGAATCGGACATCCCGTTGCGATTCTACACTAATTTGAAGACAGGATGGTCAGCTATATTATACACTGATTTTGACGTCATATGACGTTACGATCACATTGTATTTGTAACATTGTCTGTACATAGGTAATTTGCTGCTATATTCTAAAACTATTTAGGCTATTAATTGTGTTGATAAACTATGATATAATACTAGTATATGTACATGGTAGGTTTCACTATAATATAATGAGGGGTAATTGGGACACCCCTTTGTTGACGTATGGAAATCTTAAGTGATATATTAATGTTAAAATAATACTTTTCACCAAGGCCTTTTAAAAGTATGTGTATTTCCGGTAACCAGCAGACCGTATTTAAACATCCCCCTTTTCCGGTGTAACGACGAATAATGACCCCCGTCGAATAATGACCGGGGGGTCATTATTCTACGTAGAAAAATGACCCCCAGTCGTAGGATAATGAGTCCAACCTGTAGAATAAATACCCGGGGAGTCATTATTCAACGTGTGGGATATAGAAAAATGACCCCCATAGAAAAATGACCCCCCCATACATGTATATTATTGTGGTGCCAGCGAAGCAGAGCGCCACTTAGGGATCACTTAGCCCGTCGTCTGTCTGTCTGTCTGCCTGTCTGCCTGTCTGTCCGGACTTTCATATTTGGCATGTGTGTATATACAAGACCTTTCCGATGGTAATATATATTTTGAGCACGTGACCTTGACCGCGACCTTTGACCTAAATTTGGAAAACTTTAACTCTGCACATAACTTTATTACCATTAGACGTAGGGCTTTCATATTGGGCAAATGTGTTCCTTATGACAAGACCTTTTCGATGATACTATAAATTTTGAGCACGAGACCTTGACCGCGACCTTTGACCTACATTTGAAAAACTTTAACTTTTTTCAACTCTGCACATAACTTTGATATGAAATGGACAGAGTACTAACGATGGAATTATATTTTAGTTGCTAAAGAGAAATCTCGAGCAGGCGCGGATTCAGGAATTTTCGTCAGGTGGGGGTGGGGGGTGTCAAACCTTCCGAAATTTTTGACAAGCAAAAAAAAAAAACACACACACACACACACACATACGAAAAGGGGATAGGGGGCTTCAGTATCTATTGCTTTAGTATGGTCGAAATCTATTTTTGCCATTGAAACAGTTTACAGACAATACTTTTTATAAATATGACATCCCGCGTTTTTTCCTCCATGTAAAACACATTCGAGATGATTGTTTTAGCTTTGTAAAATGTGCAAGTGAAGTCACAATGGGGGGGGGGGGGGTATGGGGGTCCTTCCCTAGAAAATTTTTGGTTGAAATGGTGTAAAATCGTATAATGTTAGACAAAATAAACATGGAAATAGCACTTTCATGAAAGCCAGGGATATGTGTGTATGACGGGAGAAGGGATAACCCTTTGAGCTTTGAAGTGATTCGGATTTTTTAAATATTTACAATGTTTGGAATACTGGCGAGCGGAGCGAGCCAGAAAAAAAAATTAAGTTAAAAAAAAAACCTTTGGACCCCCTCTCATACCCATCAAATATCCACACAAGACCCCACCTCTGACAAATCTGAGGGGGGGGTCCGGTCCCCCCCCCCTCTGGATCCGCGCATGCCCGAATTAAAAAAATTGTTTTGAAGCCACTTCATAGTGAATGGGAGCCGATTAAAATTGTATTTGATAAGAGGGGGGTTTCAGGGTAAATCCGAAGATGGTAATAAAAGGAGAAAAAAGAACGAGGAAGAAGAGAAGAAACCAGAGAAAAAAGAGGAGAAGCCCCAGCATGAATTTTTCGAATCTAAATCTGACGAGGAACAATATGTCCCAAAGGAAGATCGACGGCGTGGTTCTTATGAGTGCAGTGTTAGCGATAGTGATACCATCATTATCGGGGAGGAGGAGGACGTCACATTGATAAACTTTTTTCCTATTACCGGAGAGTGGCAGACAGAAAATTGCGATAAGTTTGATTTAACCGTGAAAAATGTGCACGACAGTGGCAGAGGAAGAAAAATAAAGATAACTTCAGAACCAACAAAAGTCGCATGTATGAGGGGTGATGGAAACTGTCTATTCCGCACATTCAGTTTCGTTTTGTCTGGCGTACAGTCGTTCCACAAAACTGTGAGGGAAAAAATAGTGTCCTATATGGAGGAAAACAATGACGTCTTTTCGAGAATCGAAAACACTCCGATGGAAAAATATCTTTCGGCGTCAAAAATGAAAAACCCTGGAACCTGGGGGACTGAGTTGGAAATAATTGCTTTTGCATCTATGTGCAATACACCCGTCCACGTGTACTGTTCGGCTGGCCATGGTGAGTACAAGTGGTTAGTCTACAAGCCTGCAATTGGACAGAGCTTATACAACCATTCTGTATATCTCCAAAACATCTATGGCCATTTCGAACCTGTTCTCGATGTTAGGGAAGAGGTATACACAAGGACACCCTACATGAAAATCGCAGATTACCTCGACAAACGTCTGCAGAATTACGTTGCACAGGACATTCTAGAATCCGCTCTGGTGAACTCCAATATAGACGAGTTGAAGGTGAGATCCATCGAGGACATAGAACCTCCATATGTGATTACTCGAAAGTTCACAAACAAGTTCTGCACGCCTTGCAAATTCAAAGTGGACCCAAACATCTTTAACGCCCTATGTGATTGGGCTGACTTTGACCAGTTTTTGTAACTTTTCAGACTTCCGAACAAAAGCTGTAATGGTGTCTTTATGTCTGATTCAGAGACCCATCCGTACAATTGCTTCGTTAAAGTAACTTTTTTAAGTATTCAAGATGAAAACGTGAACAAGCAGTTCTGTTTTATACGACATCAGAGACGTTGCATATGTTTATAAGGAGTTTTATTTACACATTTAAATATAATTTCCCCGAAACACATTTGGGCAAAAGCAGTCTCACCTGAATTCAAACACTTTCCAAACCAGCAGTGACATATAGTAAACCTTATTCAGTTCAACCATATACACCTTAAATATATTATACCAAGCAACACCTGCCAGATGGCCAGATGACTTAATTGCGCAAAAGTTTATGCGAATGTTTAAATTGAGATGGAAAGATTTTGAATCCATTGAAGAATTAAAATGTTTACAAGAAATTGAAAGAGAAATCGGGGGGGGGGGGGGGATGTCTATGTGAAGTGTAAGTTAGTTTTTTCCAAGTTGAATATGATCTACTCTATGGCAATTTTTGGTGCGGCTTAGTTTTGTATTTTTATGACCATCACGTTTTGTGCTAATTGTTTTCGGTGAAATCAAGTCAATGCTTATGTCATGATATCTCAACGTATATTGCTAACATTATACTTACACAAGACTTCGACTATTTCAAGTTTCAATTTACATAATTTATGTAAATGACTTGATTAAAGTACATGTATTTTAGCCTTATATTTTGTATCTTTACTTTGCCAAGTCACATATTGTACAGATTCGAGAAGATATTTAATTTTACATGTCGGGTTTTACACATATCATCTTTGGTGTCACTCAGAGTCAAAAATAAGCCCTCTCTGCAAAGTGAAAATAAGATGTCCTCCATGCCCGAGTCACTCAATTTATAAGGGATCTGGATCTGTGACGTCACAGTAACGCCATGGACGTATATTTTTTACGAGCGAGTAAACAAAGAATTTTTTAGATTATTTAGGCCGATTTGGACAAAAGAAGTGTGGAAAAAACAAATGAAACTGCTATTTGACTCACAGCGGGATAAAGGAAATATGTAAAAGAAACACCGAGGCAGTGATTACGGATTACAAAATAAGAATAAAATGTTGATGCACGGAGACAAGGAATGAACAAGAAGTGAAACTTCCCGACACTTTGAGCTTTCGAAATAAGGTACTGTACATATTCAATTGATGAATCCAGATAAGAGAAAATCTATTGATACATTCTTTAAAGCCCCCGTAAAAATGCTCTCATTAGACAAGATCTCCGAGATGTTAAAGAAAGGCTAGACCAAACAGTTAAGAGAGATGAGATCGAACTCTTAATCAATCAGATCGTTAAGACTTTTGTAAATGAGTGTAAGAAGGACATCGAAGAAGAGGTGAAAACCCGAGTTCAACAATTTCAGTCCTCATACAATAACGAAATTCAAAATCTCAAAGAGAAAATTCAAGCAATAAATCTGGAGAACGAAAATCTGTTGACTAAACTGAACAGATGTGAACACGAGAATGCCGCCTTGAAACAGAGAGTCAAAGAAAACGAGGGTAAGATAACGAAAGCACTGATCCAAAGCAACCACAACGAGCAGTATTCCAGAAAAACTAACATCAAAATAATTGGATTAAAAGAAGAGAGATCAGAAAACACAAAAGAAGTCGTCAAGAAAGTTTTTTTAGAAAAGGGCGGAATAGAAGTCGAGGACAACGAAATTACTGCAGTGCATAGAATCCCAGGGAGAAGGGAAGACCATCGTCCAATTTTAATCAAATTTCGGAACACCGACGCCAAGTCAAAAGTCATGCGGAAAAGAAGAATGATAAAGGAAGCAGGCGGGGGAATAAGGCTAGTAGATGATGTCACCAAGATGAACACAGAACTCATTACGAGACTCAAGAATCACGATAAAATATCAGGCGCTTGGTACTTCAATAGCTACGTGTACGGTCAACATGGAAACAAAAGAATTCGCTTTGATATCTTTGACGATATCAACAGTAAAATAGCAATGTCAGTTTAACTTTAAGAAAGTTCTTATGTATCTTAAGCTCTGTAATCTGTAACTTCTGCTAGAGATAGGTTGTCAGACTTTGATTACTCCTTTTTTTTCCCTTTTTTAATTTTAATTATGTATGTTTGTGAATCCTTTTTACTTTACTTATTGTCGATGTATGAATGTGGTATGAATGGAACGCCAATGGAATATCAATACACAAAATTGCCTTATGCCTACAGATAAACTGAAAGTTGTTTCTGTCAATTGTAGAGGATTAGGGGACCAGAAAAAGAGAAAGGATGTCTTCCGATTTTTACGTGATAAAAAGGCTTCTATTTACTGCTTACAAGATACCCACTTCACAAATAAATCGGAAAAAGTTATCCGTATGCAATGGGGCTACGAAGTATTCTCGAGTTATGGGTCTAGTGACTCAAGGGGGGTTACGATATTGCTTAATAATAATTTCGAATACAAAGTGGTCGACTGTATAAAAGATCAGAGTGGAAACTACATTATTCTTAACATAACTGTGGAAAACAAATATTCCCTCTTAATTGTTAATTTGTACGGTCCAAATCTAGATTCTCCTAATTTTTATAAAGAAATTAAGGAAAAAATAAAAGATAGTGATTATGAACATTGTATTATGTGTGGAGATTTTAATCTAGTCTTGGATTACGACAAAGATTGCCATAATTACACGAGACAAAATAATGTAAAGGCCTCAGACGAAGTAAAGTCAATGTGTAATGAATTATCAATCTGTGATCCCTGGAGGATACAAAACCCAATATTAAAGAGATACACATGGTCCCGTAAAAATCCAACTAAACGAGCTAGGCTCGATTTTTTCCTTATATCTACGCCCCTTTTAACAATGTTGGACAGAACTGATATTGAACCGGGATACCGCACAGATCACTCTATAATCACACTAGAAATTAAAATTTCGAACTTTATAAATGGAAAAGGTTTTTGGAAATTTAACAATTCGCTATTGTATGATAAATTATATGTGGAGAAGGTAAAAAATGTAATTCGCCATACGAAATATGAATACGCTCTACCAGTGTACAACCTCGGGAACCTCGATCAGATTGATAATGCAGAGTTGCAATTTAGTATAAGTGACCAGCTTTTCTTCGAAACGCTTCTTATGAAAATAAGATCCATGACGATACCATATGCAGCAAAGGAAAAAAGACGAAGGTCGCGCGAAAAGTCTGAATTGGAACATGATATAAAACAAATACATGAAATGATAGACAGAAACGAAAATATCCAGAGTAACATCCAAGAAAGATTGGAAGAACTTGAACAAAAATTAGAAAGAATTAGGAAGAAGGAACTAGATTCTATGATTATTAGAAGTAGATGCAAATGGATAGAACAAGGTGAAAAGCCTACCAAATACTTTTTGTCTTTGGAAAAAAGAAACTTTATTAACAAAAATATGGTGAAGTTAACAAAACCAGATGGCTCTGTTGTTACCGAACAGAAGGAGATTCTAAATGAAATTAAAAGATTTTATGAATCACTTTACCAATGTAGAGATGACTCGTTAGAATCAGTAAATATAGAGAATCTTCTACGTAACAGTAACGTGAATAAAATCACTAATCAAGACAACATAGATTTAGAAAAGCCAATATCCATTGAAGAAGTTTCACAAGCTGTTAAATGTTTAAAAAGAGATAAAAGTCCAGGACCTGATGGCTACACAGCAGAGTTTTTCAAATTTTTCTGGCTTGACTTAAAACATTTACTTTATAGATCAGTCATAGAGGGCTTTCAAAGGGAAGAACTATCAATAACCCAACGAATGGGGATTATCTCAATCCTTCCAAAGGGAAATAAATCACGAGAATATCTTAAGAATTGGCGACCAATATCTCTATTGAATATAACATACAAGATAATCTCACATTGTCTTGCATCAAGAATGAAAAAGGTCCTTCCATATCTTATAAATGAAAACCAAACTGGTTTCATTAAAAACAGATACATTGGAGAGAACACAAGAGTCCTCTATGATGTCATGAACGAATTGGAAAATCAAAACAGAGAAGGTCTTTTCGTCATGATTGATTTTGAAAAAGCCTTTGACTCTATATCCTGGAGATTTATGAATCAAGTATTGAAATTCTTTAAGTTTGGTCCCAATTTCATAAAGTATATTAATTGTCTGAACAACAAATTTAGGCTGTGTACAATTCAACACGGTGTTTCTTCTCCTTTCTTTACAATTGGCAGAGGCTGCAGACAAGGTGATCCTATTTCCCCTTATATTTTTATACTATGTGTTGAAATACTAGGTATACTTTTTCGAGAGCATAAGGAAATTAAAGGCATAACGATTAATAACAAAGAAATTAAGATAAGTCAATATGCTGATGACACTGGTCTATTCTTAGATGGTACACAAAACTCACTGAAACATTCACTTTCCTTATTAGAACAATTTGCAAAATTTTCAGGTCTCAAACCAAATATTGACAAATGCAGGTGTGTTTGGTTAGGCTCAAAGAAACATAGCAACATTAAATTATGCACTAACACTCCTCTTGTATGGTCAGATGAACCTTTTGCTTATCTAGGCATCATTTTCAGTATTAAAACTTCATGAAATGGTTGAACTTAATTATCAAGAAAAACTCTTAGAAATAAAGAGACTAATTTCGAGTTGGTCAAAAAGAATTCTAAGTCCAATTGGAAAAATTATAGTTATTAAAACAATACTTATATCTCGTCTAACTCATTTATTTATAACCCTTCCAAATCCAGACAGTTCTACTTTAAAAGAGCTCGAAAGAAATCTTTTTAAATTTTTGTGGAATAATAAAAATGATAGAATATCAAGAAAACAGATGTTCCTTAAGTATGAGAAAGGTGGATTAAGAATGATTAATATTCAAGCCTTTAGTAAATCTTTAAAACTAAGCTGGATAAAACGTTTACTGACAAGAGAATCAGTTCTGAATGATCTATTCAAAATATCATCATCAAAGGAAATAGATGAAATTTATAAATATGGCCCAGATTATTTGAAGACTTTAGTAAACTTAACACAAAATGACTTCTGGAAAGATATCCTTAATATTCTTTATGAATTTAGAATGCTTCTCTTCAGAAAAAATGACAATGACAGAGATAGTAACTTTATATATCAAGAAATTTGGTATAATTCTAATGTTAAAATCAGCCAAGAAGTCTTTACATATAGACTTTGGATTAGCAAAGGTATTACCTCTATTTATCATTTAATTAGTGACAGTGGTATGCTCATGTCGTATCAAGAATTTTGTGAAAAATATGATTTCAATCCACCTTTTACTCTTTTCTATGGCTTAAAAAATGCCATTTTAGAAAAATGGCCCTGTCTTCGAACAGACAGCTTTGAAATAATGTTACCTAATTACAATGAGTACATAGAAATAATAATTAAGAATAAAGATAAACATGTTTCAGTCTATGATATATTTCTGTGTTCATCTCAATCTAAACAAGAGTACATAGACAAGTGGTGTTTAGATATGAATGTTGATAAAGGAGAAGTTTGTCATGATTATATCAATAGTTTACCTTTCCGTATCACAAAAGATACAAAACTATGTTGGTTTCAGTACCGATTGTTACATCGCATAATTCCAACTAACATTCTTTTGCACAGAATGAGAATAAAAGACACAACATTGTGTTCTTTCTGTAATGCTGATGAGGAAACTTTATTACACCTGTTTTATTCTTGTAATATTGTACAGGATTTCTGGAAAGATTTCTCAGAACTCATTACAGGACACACAGACGTCTCATTAGGTCTTGAAAAAGAGACGATAATCTTTGGGAAACAATATAGAAAACACAACGACTGTATCAATCTCTTACTGTTACTAGCTAAGCAATTCATCTTTACGCAAAAGCTTAAAAACAGTTCCATCAATATTAATTCGTTTATGTTTTCATTGAAATACTACTTTGATTTGGAAAAACGTATATATGCAAAAAATGGGAAAACACTAAAGTTTAAAGATAGGTGGGAAATGTTTAATGATGTTTTATCATAAGTATCATCCATTGGTGGAATGAATGTGTATGAGTGTGTGAATGTGTCTTTTATGTTGTAAATATCAAATTATGCTTTGTAAATTACTCAATGAAAAAAAAAAAAAAAAAAAATTTATAAGGGATCCAAAAGGCCACATATCGTGCACCTGAGTACAATGTGCCACCTTTGTTCAAGGATCGACAGGGACGGCCATCTTGGCTTTAGAATTTGCCCAAAAACAAAAATTCGGAAGAGGACAATAAGATCTGGTTTCTAGTCAAGTTTCGTTGAATTCTGTTCAGCAACTCAAGGGGAGAAGTTGTAAATGTCTCAGCCAATCAGATACCTAGGCGGCTATCTTGGTTTTTCGATCGGCCTGAAAACACAAACTTAGCAGAGGACATTGAGATCTTGCTTGGTGTCCACCAAGTGTCGTTGAATTCCCCTGAATGGTTTCAAAGCACAAATCATAAATGTCTGAGCCAATCAGAGGCCGAGGCGGCCATCTTTTTTTCCGATCGGCCTGAAATACACAAACTCGGTAGACATAAAATTGAATTCTGTTCAGTGGTTTCAGAAGAGAAGTCGAAAATATCTTAGCCAATCAGAGTCCAGGATTGCCAGCTTGGTTTTTATCAGAGTCCAGGATTGCCAGCTTGGTTTTTCGATCGGCTTAAAATACACAAACTAGGCAGGGGACATTGAGTTCATGCTTCCTATCAAGTTTCCGCAAATTCAACTCAGCGGTTTTGCTGACATGTCAGTTTTAGAAACTGAGTAAACTCAATGTAAGAGGTATCTCTCTTCCTCTGCAAATCACAGGCAGTAAACTCTATATTAATTAGTGAATAATTTATTAGTGTTAAATCAATATTTTTGAAATATTTATCACTAATTAATCAAAAATATTAATTTATCACTAATTAATTATTAACTAATTAATATAGAGTTAATTGCCTGTGCTGCAAATCTATCAAGCAGTGCCTAATACATTTAGTTGAAAATGGTGATTTAGAAAAATTTGTTAAAGATCTGTAAAGCAAATCTGAAGAGAAAAAACAATAGTATATGAAGATAAAAAGGAAGAGATCTGACTCAGTCCTATGACAAAAGCCCCTACACCTAGAGAAAAATCCAAAAAGCAACGTGACAACACAAAAAAACGCCACCAAAACATCGATTACACAACGATTGCGGACCGGTCAGTTGGAGTAACAACAGCAACCCATGCACTGGTGTGGTTAAACCGGTTTACGAGCGCTCAACCTTTTAAAAGTTTAATTTCATTTGAGCAGTACACAAAAGAAACAAATTAAATTTTTGCAATTATTCTTAATTGAGATAAATGTATATATTAATAATTCAATGATAAGATTTATTTTGTTGGACTGCTATGTAATTCAGTGTCACAGTTGGTGCGTTTCCACTTATCAGGGTCAGGGTGGCCATTTCTGTTTTCCGATCAGCAACAAACCTGGTAGCGGACGTTGCGATCTTGATTTCTGTCAAATTTTGTCGACTTCTGTTCAGTAGTTTCAAAGGAAAGGTAAAAAATGTCAGCCAATCGGAAGCTGGGGCGGCCATCTTTGTTTTCCGACCGGCTCGAAAAACAAACTTGGCAGAGAATGTCGGGACCTTGAGTCCTGTCAAGTTTCGTTGAATTGCTTCAGTGGTTTCAGAGGAGATTTTCTCAGCCAATCAGAGGCCAGGGCGGCCATCTTGGTTTTCCGATCGGCCAAAAAATACAAACTTGGTAGAGGACGTTGAGATCTTGCTTCCTGTCAAGTATAGGCGTCCATTTGTTTCTTGTCTACAAATGTACAATCTTTCAAAACAGCCCATATGCATGAACAATGAAGAGTAATTTAGCATTTTATTGGACAATTTAGACAGTCTTAAGTATAAAAGAGGGGGGTCATTATTCTACGAGGGTCAATATTTTTCGTGAGGGTGTGTGCAAATGACACTTATTCTACGGTCGAAAAATGACCCCCACAGTCGTAGAATAATGACCGGGGGTCATTTTTCTACGTAGAATAATGACCCTCGGTCATTATTCTACGGGGGTCATTATTCGTCGTTACACCGGCTCAATTTTTTTTCTCGTCCGATTCATCCCCAAAAGACCAGCCCAGATGAAGAAAACGAAGCCCCCCCCCCCCTTTCGAACAAAGTCATTGATTCAGAATTGTTTCAGCTTACTTTGCATTCTGATGTCTTTATTGTGTTTGAATTGCGGATTTAGAGGAATATGGGTGGGCTCCGATACCCTCTTTGTGGTGGTCAACATTTTCTTTTCTGATAGAAATCTTTTTTTCCCTTGTATTTCAAAAATTCGCTGGCTAGCTACCGCTCGCAAGTTTCAAGAATTACCTCGCATGTGTCCATTTCAACACAATTGATCGTTGATCGATTGATCGTTGGCTATGTACAGTACCGCTCAGTAAGACTTTTCTTGACTTTTATCTCCCAAGTTTCCACTATGAAAAGCCAAAAACATCAGTACATGTTCTAACATACCAGGTGAGCTGCAAAAACACCGTATGACGGTAATTTAGAACATAATCGTCAAGCCAGGGAAATTTTTTATGTTGAATCCCATACCATCAACCATAACCAACAACCCTGGGACTATATACATTTAAACCATTTTTAAAATTCAAAAAATACCAAATTTAGGCATGAAATATATATCAAAGCAATAGGAACTTAAATATGTCAAATACACAGTGAAAGAGTGTGCAAAACAGAAAAAATGAAAATGGAAGAAAACAATTGCTTTGTCAAAAATGAAATTAAAGGTACTCAGATGATTTAAAGGTGCATAAAAAGGTGACAAAATTGAAAAAAAAAATGAAAAAAGGAAGAAAACGAATTGGGGTGTCGGTGCCGGGACTTGAACCCACAATTCTTGGGTCCATGTGCACAGTAATCATATCTATTCATATTCTAAAAAAATTCATACAAAAATTCCAAAAAAAGAAGATTATGGCACGTAATGTATATCAAAGCAAATAGTAACTTTAATATGACAAACATGCACTAAATGAGGGGACAAAACTACGCATTTATAGAGTTATTCAAAGAAACAGTTCAAAAATGAGCATTTCTGACAAAATCCAAGAAGACGTCAAAAACGCGTCATATATTTGACTTCGGATTGGAACCTAAAACAACAACACTTGTTAAGACATCCTTCTAGATCATTCAGATGTTTTCGTTTTGTCGATATGTGCTTCGGTTCTGAAGAAGAAGTTTGTGAAAGGAGGGTACCCCCTGTGACCTACTTTTGCCTTTGGTGGCGCCTCCTTTTTATGGATCCGGACGAAAAACAATAACACTTGTAGGGGACCATGAGTACTTCATTCCTACCACGTTTCATCAAAATCCCTTCAGTGGTTCTTGAGAAGAAGACGAAATTGTGAAAAGTTTACGACGGACGGACGGACGACGGGCAGACGGACAACGGACGCCACGCTATGACAATAACTCACTTAAGCTTCGATCGGGTGAGCTAAAAATGGTGTTTCTGTGTTTGTAACGCTTGCCTTGTTCAGAATCAATTCTTGTGGATAAATAGCATTTTTCATACTTTTCAACAGGATTGCCGATACTAAGAATATCATCCAGGTACCTAGAAGTACCAACGAAACATTTCAAATCATCATGTTTTCTTTGCTTTTAAAGATTTTGAATAAATTCTCTTTCATACATGTGTTAAAATAAATCTGCAACAAGAGGCGCACAATTAGTACCTATAGGGATCCCTACAACCTTTTTGTAGAGATTCTCACCAAATCTTACATAAATGTTGTCCAAAAGGAAGGACAAGGTAATACACAGATCCCTATATGTCCATGATTTTTATTATTTGTATTCTGCATCGGAAAAAAAACTCTTTGTTTCAGCTGTACCAATATAAAATTTCCCCTCTCGATCAAAAAAAGAGGTGCTCTATATATCCTTGTTAATCTATTGCTGACTTTTCATAACTACAAGGAAATGTAGAAACAAGCAAGTTTGACCATGACTATTAACATTTTTACCTCATGAAAAACAGTTGTGAGAAGAACGAAAGGCAGCTCCCACAACAACAACAACAACAACAACAACAACAACAAAACAGAAACACTCAGATGTGAAAACACAGAGTGGACAAACACAACAACAGACACCAAAGGAACAAGGAAGGCCAAACACAGAGTGGAAAAACACAACAAGAGACACCAAAGGGACAAGGAAGGCCAAACACAGAGTGGACAAACACAACAACAGACACCAAAGGGACAAGGAAGACCAAACATAGAGTGGACAAACACAACAACAGACTCCAAAGGGACAAGGAAGGCCAAACACAGAGTGGAAAAACACAACAAGAGACACCAAAGGAACAAGGAAGGCCAAACACAGAGTGGACAAACACAACAACAGACACCAAAGGGACAAGGAAGACCAAACATAGAGTGGACAAACACAACAACAGACTCCAAAGGGACAAGGAAGACCAAACATAGAGTGGACAAACACAACAACAGACTCCAAAGGGACAAGGAAGACCAAACACCAACGACGGCATCAAGACATTAAACATAAAAGACGACATATATACAAAAAACGAGACCAATGGGCAACCGGTGCTGACTTATGACGGTCATATGCCATGTTAGAAGCAAAAGTGTCGATTTATGGATTGCGTGCGAACAACCCTCCCACTTGTCCGGTTAACTAGCGGTCTCAAAAAACGCACAATTGTTATGTATAATACTAGAAGATTCCTCATTGTAGGATGACAACACAAACAAAATGGATAAACGCAAGGGTGAACGGGGAAAGTAACAATTAGATGAATATGTAAAATGTTTAATATGATATCATATCAAAAGTCTGGAGCGAGCTCATGTATGCAATCAACCGAGGAATCCGATCAATTTTCATAGAGGACAGGTGGTCAGGGCCTTGTCTCTTCTGACGAGGTTTGGACAGGACACGCATGAACTCCCGTTGTCATAGTTAGTTAGTGTGCAGCCATACGAATGGGCTAGTACAAGGCCGTGGATTGGTCAAGTACCATGCAGAATGTCTGAATATTTCCTATAAGCCATATTTATCCAATTATTATAAAAGGAAGAAGGGAATCTCCAACAACACTCGGTTGCAGTACCAACAGCAAACAATGGTCGGGTTAGCGCAGTGGTAGCATGGCCGGGTTAGCGCAGTTAATGCATGGCCGGGTTAGGGCAGTGGTAGCGCGCTCGCTTCTCACCTCTAAGGTCCCGGGTTCGAATCCCAGATTCGGCGAAGGGTCTTATGTGGGAGGGTACGTGGTTCCCCACCCAGGCCTCGGTAGGAGGTTTTTCTCCGGGTATTCCGGTTTCCTCCTGCTCCTTGGACCCCCTCACGCCAACATCTGAGCCAACGTGAGACATTAATATAAGTTGTGTAACTTGTTTGTTAAACGTTGTAAAATAAATAAAGTTTAATTTTTAACAGCAAACACCAAAACAACCCATGCAAAAACACGGAGTTGACATGCACAGCACGAGACGAAAAAGGAATAAGGAAAATCAAGAACAACACAGTCACATCAAACACAAAAAAACACAAATAAACCAACGAGATCAATTGGCAACTGGTGCCAACTTAGGACGGCGATCTGCTACGCTTTCCTGGATACCAAGAGCTCTCGAAGAACGCACAATTTTGGTGTAAAACATCCGGCTCATTGAATGAAGAAACACCGTTTTCCAAACATGTCAAGTTTTAACATAGACATTCGGACATCAAATTCAATAGGGATCAACCTTGTGTAATTATAGCAATATGTGTGTGTGGTTCATCGTAGGTCAGGAATTATCTTAATGAAGTGCAACATGCTTTTTAATGTAATTTTCCATAAATGTCAAATTTTACCTTGACCTGTTGAATCAACATTTCCTGATTGTCAATCTACATGTACACTGCAGATCATGGCTTACTTGAGTTACCGTGCGGAAACGTGAACAAACAGATCGATGTTCTGACAGACATAATGAAACCAGTACGCCCCTCAATTTTGTTGGTGGGGTATAATCAGTAATTTTTGTGTTACCCTTCATACTAGTAAATGCATGTCAAAAATTACTTCGAGTGAGGTTACTGAAAGGTGTTTATGCTGCTTTCCGTACATGTCAAGTTTGACATAAATTTACCTTTTGACCCGAGAATCAATCGTACTGTTCATTACTGTTGGTCAAATTCCTTTGAATGGAGGCATCACTGATGATGATTTAATATCCGAAACACGTGTCTGGTGCATATAATAAAAATTGATTTGAAATTTTCTTCGGGAAGGTATAGGGTTGGAACACTTGCGTATTATTAAGAATTTCTTGAGTTCGGATACGGTAATGCTGTTAATTGCAGTTTACCAAACATATCAATTTTGACCTTGCCCTTTGACATTTTGACCGCAAAATCCATGGGGTTAACAATCTGTGTGTGAAGTTCCATAACTTTAGTTCAGTTATTCAATGATTACTCTTGTCACGGAGCGGAAATGCTCCTTGCACAGCCAATTGTGCCTCATATGAAATTCATGTGAAATTTACATGAACTTTACATAAAAGTTAACTTGAAATTTATCTGAAACGAGCACGAACATAAAATTTACAGTAAAGCTTTTACATGAAATTCATGTGAAGTTTCTGACATGTAGTTTATGTGAGTTCAATTTCGCATGAAGGTCACATAGAAAAATACATGTGAAATTCATGTGAAGAAAATTCATGTGAAATTCATGTAAGATATTTTTTTCAAATAAATCTTATGTGAAATTTATATGAATTTCACATGAACTTTCATGTTAAATTTACATGATGCTCATTTCATATGAATTTCATGTGAGGGACAATTGGCTGTGTAATGCTACTTTCCATTCACGTCAAGTTTGACATTGACCTTTGACCCTTGCATGTTATTCATTAGGGAAACGTCTTTCCTTAGTGGACAATCTATAAATCTGTGAATTACTGTTGCTCAGTAGTAGTTTTAAAAGTTGTAACACGGCAATGTTCGTTGACTGAGAGACGGATATACATGATAAAACAGTACATCCCTCAAATTCCTTGGTACGGGTTTAATTAGAAATTTAGCAATACATGTTTAAAGTTTTATGTTGTGTAAACTTTTGCCCAATCCTTTTTAGCTCACCTGAGCCAAAGGCTCTAGTGAGCTATTGTCATAGCGATCCGTCCGGCGTCCGTCGTCCGTCGTGTGTCGTGTGTCGTGTGTCGTCTGTCGTGTGTCGTGTGTCGTGTGTCGTCTGTCTGTCGTAAACTTTTCACATTTTCGACTTCTTCTCAAGAATGGCTAAAGGGATTTTGATGAAACTTGGTAGGTATAAAGTACTAATGGTCCCCTACAAGTGTTGTTGATTTTCGTCCGGATCCCTCAACAGGTGGCGCCACCACAGGCAAAAGTAGGTCACAGGGGGTACCCTCCTTTGACAAACTTCTTCTTCAGAACGGAAGCACGTATCGACAAACCGAAAGCATCAGGATGATCTAGAGAGATGTCTTAAGAAGTGTTGTTATTTTTGGTTCCACTCCGAACTCAAATTTTTGACGCTTTTTTGACGTCTCTTCGGACTTAGTCAGAAATGCTAATTTTTGCACTATTTCTTTAAATAACTCAATAAGTGTATGATTTTACACACTCATTTACTGCATATTTATCATATCTAACTTACTTTTTTTCTTAGATTGTCATAAAACTTGGTAGGTATGAGGTACTCATGGTTCCCTACAAGTGAAAGAATTTTGTCAAGATATCCTCATTTGGATTTTTACGGAAAAACATTCATAGATACAATGTAGGTTTTCCATACCCAAGAGTAGTGGTTCAAACCCCGGCAGGACCCCACTTTTGCAGTTTTTTTTTCTCCTTTTTTTTTATATTTATCGTTAGAATAGAAAGTGTGAAAGAATTCTGTCAAAATATCAACTTTTAGATTTTTCATGATTTTTTAAACAGACAAGCTAGTTTGGCTTTGTGTACTTATTTTCGTACGTCGAAATAACTCAGGCACACATGCAATCAAATATATACTCTGAATTTATTTTTGAGATGTTGACTTTTTCCATACATGCATATTATATAACAATTTCCCTATATAATGATTATTTTCTCCGCTTTATTTTTGTATCTATGGTAAACAAAGTCGCCATATATCTTGTGTTACAGATTTGATTGGTTAATTCCTCCACGCCCATTGAATAGTCACGGTGGGTAATCTCGCAACGCAGAACACTAGGTTTATCTAAAATTTCGTGTATTACAAATTATTTTTCACAAAAAGGGGAATGTGATGCAGTGTAAGGATGCCTTAGATACGAGTTTTATCGAAAGTAAGAGAGGTAATATCCTTTTATAAAGCCTAAAAACTATCGGCATGATTGGTGTAGATGAAAGTGAAAGTAGAACGCCGATCGTGTTGGTGCATTATAAAAAGCTATAATATCCACCTTATTTTGGATACAACTCATAGTTAGGGCGTTGTTACACTGCATCACATTTCCCTTTTTGTAATAAATTATCTATTTTGCGCAAAAATATTGAAAAATAAATTGTTCTGCGTTGCGAGATTACCCACCGTGTTAGTACTGTACACGTGATACATTTCAGGAGATTAATAGATGATCTATCGTGCAAACAAAATTGTACTGCCGGTATTTAATAGATTTTATTTAATGTGCATATACTGGGAACACTTTCATGCTTGTTATTATTCATGTACTTGGAACAATTCCATACTTGTCATCATTTATAAACTTAGCTCGAATTTCCTTTGTCTTAGACTCTCTTAGATGAATTGTATACGGACTGATTTCTTGAAGAAACATCTAATGAGTAATCCCTTCCCGAGGATTTTGAGAATGTAGTGGGGTTCTGTAGCTAAGGGGGGAACGATGCCCCAGAGACAAAAAACTGAAAAAGGGAGGGTGGGGGGGCTTTTTACAACTCTGTGTTTAAGGCCATAATATAAGCAAAATTTGATTTTTTTCCCTTTTAAAGTCATTCATTTATTTATTCTAAACATGTTCACATGAAATGCACAAGATTTTGGAATGAAATAAACAGGAGTGTGCAGTTTATTTCTACACAATGTGTATTTCACGGTAAAATGCCTACATTGTAGTCAATGAATACGAAATACAACGATATTTCAGACTCAAGATTTTAAAATTTATGGCAAAAATTGATACCAGTCTTTTGAATTTAATTTCTAGTATCTTGTTCAGACTATCATTATGTTTTAAAGTTTATAGATATCCATATTAGCCAGATTGTTCTTAATTTTCAACGTTTTTTGATCGATATTAGCTTCTTTTCAACATGGCTACCCCCTACTCTTTAGACTGTAATTTAAGTATCTAGAAATAAGCTTACCAAAATAAAAGTTGTATGAGGAATCTCCAAATACATTACATTTTAGTAATTATCAAGTTTTTCTTGCATACAGATCATTATGTAGAAGAAATACTTGACGAGATTCAGGACTAAATACAGCCCTTATCTTATCAGCTCCTTTGCTGTTATATTAATCACACTTTATGCCATTAATATAATGCTTTCATACAGATTCTGTGCCAAAATATTTTTTTGGATTTTTTTTTTACATGACTTTAAGGATGGACCACACTAACAATCACCATTACAATGTGCATGTATTCAGTCATTCAGCAAAAGTGACATGGTTCTCAGGGGAGCGATATAGGCCCACTTGGGCCTCTTGTTAGATTATTTGAAATAAAATACATGTATGATTATAAATTAAAGTTTTATCACTGTAGGTCACAGCACTGCGAGTTAGCGTACAGAACGCTGTTAATAAAATTATGTCAAATTTGACCACAAATTTTGAGCCAAAAATCGATAAAGGGTTATGTTTTACGTTCAATACCGTAAGTAAAAAAACTACTTCCGTTTGGTAATGGTAATGCTTTTTCCAAACATGTTGTATTTGACCTTGACCTTTGACCCCAAAATTTATGTTTTCTATACATGCACGTAATCCAGAAAGCCACACTGTCTGCTACTTGCGTGGCAAAAGGCTGTCCCAAGTTGGCACCGGTTATGCTAGGTTTACACTTAGCCACGATGTCCTACGATGTCTACGATTGAGCAAAATCGTGGTGATCCACGATTCTACAAATAAAATTGGTCTTCGCACGCTCTCCGACGCTCCATCACGCTCTGATACGCGCTGTAGCGATTTGTTACGATTGTAGATAAGATATGTTACGATTTGCATCCCGTTCTCTCAAGCTTCGTTACGTTCCCTTACGATTACCAAGATGAGCTATTACGCTTTGCCACGCTCTATCACGGTTCCCTACGCTTATCAAGTTTTGTTGCGGTCTGTTACGATGCAGGACTACGATTTGCCGCGATTTAACACGATTTGATATGAAATAGACAACCAGTTTCAATACCACTTGCAATATCCGAACAAGATTAAGCTTAATATCAAGGAGATGAACATTTTATATCGCAAAACGCAGGAAATGGCATTGATGAACCTTATTTGATCTTTCTTTTTTTCGATTATTAAAGTTAACATTTTTTCTTAAGCAATTCAAATCTTTGATTGCGTGTATATATTTAACTCGTTCGAAGACAATCAATGCAGCACCTCACTGATTATTGAGACTTCTTTTCTTAGCCTTCTTCATATGTTAGAAATTGTTGCGGATGTTTAAAACACTTTTAATCCATCAAAAACAGGTTGTCTTATTATCATTTTTATTATAGAAATATTGGAATCGCAACGAATCTTGTAGATCGTGGACTGAATCGTGGAAACCGTAACAAATCGTCAAAGAGCGTGAGTGAAATCGTAGTGGACCGTAGGAGAACGTGTTTCACCAAGATCTCCTACGATCGCATATTACGATCTGTTGCGCTTTGTCAAGATCTGTTACGCCCTACTACGCTCCATCACGTTCACTACGCTCTCCTACGCTCTCTCACGATGTAAGGATCAATCGGGACAATCGTAGCAAATTTTTTGAGAATCAAAAATTTTGCCACGATCTCTGCGATCTCCTACGATCATCACGATTCCACCACGCTCTCTTACGATCGTCACGATTCAATCCCACGCTCTCTTACGATCTCTACGATTCACCTCAATCGGGGCAATCGGGGCGATCGTGGCTAAGTGTAAACCTAGCATTACCCATTGGTCTCGTTGGGTTTATGTGTGGTCTTTCGTGTTTCAAAATTATATGGTGCGAGTTGGTGTTCCTTGTCCCTTTTGCGTCTATTTTTGCATTTTGCTGCGTGTGCTGCAACGGAGCGTTGTTGGAGATCCCCTCCTTTCTTTCACTTTGACTTTTCTATCCAAAATCAAGTAAGGATCCTCAAAGGGTGTTCAGTAACACCTGTGTTAGAAGTGTAAAAATCAGTTGTTACACGTTCTGTTGTGGAATTGCTGTTAAATGTCGTTTTTCATTCATGTAAACTTTGACCTTGACTTTTGACATTTTAATCCCACAATCAATAAAGTTATTCCTTGAGTCCTCTGCAATCTATGAAGAGGCATCACTGTAGATAGATAAAGTATTACTTGAGGTGTCGAAAGGCTTTTTAATGCTGTTTTCTACACACATCAAGATTGACCTTGACCTTTGGTTCCATATGTATATTTTCAACCCAACCAAATTTTATCAAAATCCTTTCAGTCATTCTGAAGATGTACATTTTTGTAAATTCAAGTCAGACAATGGATGGTTGGCTCAATGTGAGCTTAAAACAGAATTATGAGCAAAGTCAATCCTATACGATTTTCAAAAAGTAACTCAGTTTCAAGGAATCAAACACAAGGATAGAAGTCAACATTATCAGTATTTTAAGTAAGCAAAACAAATACAAATGTAATATTGATCACAGTTTCTATTTAATATCAAATTCATTTTCAAATAATATATATTTCATATGGCAATTCAGATTCCATTCGTTTTATACAAAACAAATAAAAAATAAGTTCATACTCTGAAAAACTGCAAGTTGTAATGTAAATTTTGTGTTTGATCTAACTAATGATGAAAATGTGAAAAGAGAACATGAATAAAATTAATTTACTACAAAAACAACACAGCACTACATTTATAAAAACTGAAGATAAACAAAAAAATCTCAAGAACAATAAATTAAACTACAAGAGATCCACATGATCAGACAGATCGATGAAATAAGCTTAATACGTACCAGACTTTTTTCATGTTCAGATCAACATTGATTGAATTTTCTACATACTATACTGTAGGATGGCAAAACAATCATAATGTTAAAAAATTGGTTGAAATCCAAGGAGGCATTTTCCTGCCATTTTCCCTTCAAAATCCTTTATCGTTGCATGTATTTTATATATCAAATATAAGATGAATAGCAAAACAATCCCTGAATGGGAAAACTAATAGCATAAACTTGTTGTTTTTTAGAAGAATTTCTAGAAAAAATAACACCATGTATGTCTCAAAATAGAAAAAAAGAAAAAAAATCCAGCAATAATATCACTGCCTGATTCTCATATGTGGACTTGATAAAAATAGAATCAACAGGTATACCACAGGGTTTGATTTCACCTTGACCTTTACTGTGTCTTTGGTGGAAATTAATTGACATTAGAACGGTCAAGGTCCAATCAGACCTCTGAAGGTTATCTCAATTAACATGCAAAAACAGAAAAAGTGAAAAAAAAAACTTGAAATAAATTACAACAAAAACAAACAAGATTCACATCAACAAATGTTTCTGAAAAACTTAAAGAAAAAAATCAACATCAAATTCATTCTCATCCCTGAATATGAGAAATGCTAAATATACATAAAGATGTATTAAATGTACAGATAATTTTATTCATATATTGAAGAAAAGGAAATATAAACATGCATGTACAGTGTACATCATGTAAATCAGGAAAGATTAGAAATGTATACAAGAGCATCCATGTCCAAAATTTGACAAAGCACCCCCTCCTCAAAGTAAAATTCAAATGAAAGTTGGTTTATATAAATATCTGTACATTTTCTAAAAGTACATTTAATGCTCACTCCTGTCTCAAGTTAAAAACTCATTCATATGGAGCTAAGTCAATCTGTATAACTATAAACATTTGTTCTTGCAATTTTTTGTCAAGACATAAAGAATAGTTCATGCATATTCATGCACAGTTTAAGCATGTAAAAATAAACAAGGCAAAATATAAATAATATCTAATAGTGTATAAATGTATACATATACAATGTATATGACAATTGTATATACAGAACTATTAAATTGCTTAACTAAGTATGTATGACTATAAAATGCATGAGAATACATGTATGTAAAATGTATGAATTTATTATATAAAATTCAAAAAATGACATTTTGGTCCGACAAGAGGTTGAATTGAAAATTGTGTAATCAAAATACAAATGTATAACTAAATGGGTCATAAATAGACATTTCATCTCTTCTACTTAAAAAAGTTGAAATTTCTAAAAATCTATAACAAGTATATTGTATAACAGATCCTATAAAAACATATCCACACAGTCAACATGCGTGAAATTTAAAAAGCTTCTCAATAACATGTCTCTTGTATATCATAAATAATAAATAAGTCTACAGTGTACCCCATTCTCATTATCATCTCTGAGTATTTTTGAAAGAATTTACTCACTAATAATAATGCACCAAATGAAATAAATTCATCGTAATGCTAATAAATTAATTCAACTGGTATCAATCACCATTGAAAAAAATTCAAATGCAAATCTTAACAACTCTTAATCAAATACCATAATAACATATATCACAATCTTTAAATGCTGACCTGATCATTGTACTTAGATATCACACTACGCTTTCAAAAAGAAATAAAAATTTAGAATTTAAAATGAAAATTTGCCTAATAACCTGGAGCTATACTTACAAGAGGCACTGCATGTTCGTCGATCCATTGAATAAATTGGGGAGAATAGTACTTGACGAGTTCCATCAAAGTGATACAATCAGACTCGGAGCTATGAGAATTTTGCGGAGATTTTTTAAACGTTCTTCGATATATCTCCTCGAGTTTGTTTGAGAGTTTTGGACGTCCTGTAGGTGTGGTTGCTAAACTTCCATTCAATTTTCCCGTTGGCACTTGAGCTGACTTGGTAGTGACTTGAGTTTCACTTGAAGACCCAAATATATTCTTGCTAAATTTTGAAAAATTAGCTTTAGTGAGCAAAGAGCTCTTCAGTCCTGGGAATGTATTGAAATTTGGTTGAGAAACACTTGAAATGGTGCTGTTATTAGAACTGTGTATGTTCCCATTCATTGATTCTCCTTCTTTAAATCTCAGAGCCCTACATGCGTTGCTAGAAATTTCGAGTTCCGGTTTCTTTTTCATTACGCCAACAGGGGTGCCTAGTTGGCACATTGAGGTTGAAAGTGCCAATCCTGACATAGGCGTAAGGCAATTTTCTTTCACATTTGCGTGGCCGTTTGTGACTACAGATTCAGGGGTACTAATTTTAGTAGAGGTATTCGACGCCCCAGCAGACTGGGGAGTGTGACATTCGGTGGGTCTCGGTGCTGATTTAGGACTAGAAAATATATCGTTACATATAGAGCTTGATGACTCTTTGGTGCAGTTCAAATTTACATGACATCCTGCATTATACGATTCTCCTAAGGAATCATTAAATTTCTCAACTGCACTGAAAAAGTCTTCATGAGAAATGCTTCCTTGAGAGTCAAACAGAGATCTCTGGCTTTGCAACTCTTCCCTTTGATCACTAAAATATGGAACCTCCTTCTTAGTATCATTGCTGCTCTGCTGATCTTCTTCAACATTTGATTCTCCGGTTTCACAATCATTACAATTTGTTTCGAAACTTTTATCATCGGACATTTCAATGTCAATAGACCGTGTGGACATTGAGGAGTTGTTCAAAGTATCGTCATCACTGTCACTATCACAGTCTGAAGCAAAACTCAGTTTCTTTTTCACGGATTCTACGTCACATGTTGTACGCTTACTCACAACGTCTGACTGCATTTTCATGCTCGATCCTACAGGTTTATGCCCAACAAGACTTATACTACCTCCGTTTTCAATCTTAGCCTCATCACTAGATTTACCTGCAGAATCAAATAAGCGTTTTCGCACAGACTTAGCTTCTATGGGCACATTGTCAAAATCTGGATCACATTTGCGTTTCACTTGTCTGACTCTACCTTTGATGTCAAGAGCTTGCTCTGGCACTGCCGGGATTGGTTGACCTACTGGTGTTTTGTCTGTTTGCGCAGTTGGTATCTGCACTGTCAGGGGACTTGCCGCTTCAAAATTTGATTCTCTAAAAGCCTCTAACGAATCTGCACAGAGAAGTGACTCTGGCAGGGAACATTTTACTTTCTTTAATTCGGCATTCAGAAGTTGAAAATCGTACCCATTCCCATTGTGTGCTATGAAGCAGACAGGCTGTGGTAGGCGAGACAAAAAGATTGACATCATGGTGACAGAATCCGAATCAAACGCTGATTGGCTCTCAAGCATATCATTATACAATCCTGTAATAAAGAAATTAAAAATTTAATCCATGATGTAGATGCTTCAACATGTTTAAGGTATCCGTTGTACAATTGAGTCATTTTACATAGCGTGTTAATCATCTCCATTGTAAAGTATGGTAAATTTTATGCCTGGTAAGGTACTATAAACTATATATTTTCTGAAAGGTAATGATGCCCTGAGTTCAGATATAAGACTCCCAGGTCTTAAAAATCAAAGGGGAAAAACTCTTGTACAACTTTGTAATTTTGCATATGTTGTATAGAGAAAATAAACAATTTAAGTGCTTCGTAAGTAATTCCCCTTTGTTTTTCTGGCCCCAAAATTATTATTTCTGAGCAGTGGGCTTTATAACCTTTCAAAAAATATATAGTTTATAGTACCTTACCAGGCATGGAAAAATGACCTATTGTACATCGGATACCTTAAAGTGATTGATACAGTTATAATCTTTGGGTTTCATAATCATATATGTACATTTGTGCTGGCCATGTTATAACAAGACTTTAATTTATGATCAAGCATCTAGTTTGCTCCCTGATTCCATTTGTCAAGTTTGTTAACTCTTTGAGACGAATTTATACAAGAAAAGACTGTTCAAAAATAGATAGGCTGTGTGTTACATGTTTGACCCTTAAGATGTGACCTTGACCTTGCAGGTGACCTTGACCTTGTAGATGACCTTGACCCACATTAGATATTGAGTCTCATCATACTTGACCATCCCTGCAAGTTTCATGAATGTACAATGCAAATCAATCGAGTTATAATCCTTTACGTGAAAGTGTGACGTAACCAGAAAGATAGACAGACAGACAGATGCTGGACAAAGTGACCACTATTTTGTGATTGCTCTTGCATTGCATGCAACATAAAAAGGGAGCAATGAGGAGACATGATTATCTAGGTTCTCACTCGAGTCATTGTAATCTGAACAATTTTGTGATAAAAGGCCAATCTGAAAGATAAGATGTGTAAATTTAATGTCATTTTTAAACTTCATCGTCATATCTTTGTTTTTTCTGCTACATGTATTTGTAGAGGGTGACAAATTGACAATACAGTCTTTTGTCAGCTTTTAATGAGAACCCACTCAGATAAAATTTGACTTTCTCGATAAATAAAAGACCAAGATGTCAAAAGGTGCCATCATTTTCGTTATGGTCTTTTGTTTTTGTATACTTTGACCACACAGCATGACATGTATGATGCAGAATGCATGAATTATAACCTGGGTTGTAAAATTGAATCATTCATTCATACATCATTTACATGCATGTACAGTACAGTAATTTATCTGAATGTGGATCAGTAAAAATGCAAATCTCTGTACCAGGATGTATCTACATACCTAGCCATCATTTCTAGGCATACATGTATCTAGTCAAATTCTGATACATGTATCTTGCCTACAAGCATAAGAGGGGGGGGGGGGGGTGTCTATGGGCTATAGTTGACTTAAAGGTTCTGAGTCTCTGACTCAAGACAAGAAGGCACTGAGTTAGATTCTAACATTACAGTGACTATCTGTACAGTATTATGTACCCTAGGCTACATAAGGCAGTACATCATCTCTCCAGTGTTGTACATTATGATTTTTAATGTATACACCCGGTATCTCATCAACATGTCCTACTCCTAGTAACTTGTAAGAAAGAGAGAAAGACTTTTACAGCAAAAGAAGGTAATGTAAGTGAACAATCTTTCCAAAATTCTAACATTATGCAGAAAATTTATCAGAACCTTTGAATGAAGTCCAATATTCTGAATCAGTTAACAAAATTCAGCTTACAAAATCATACCTGTAACATGACTTGCATGTGGATGGATCATTTTATTCGGGTTGAAGCACAATGTCAGTTTGTTTTGGACTCTTGGTGGACAGGCCCTTCTGTTAATGTCCAGCATCTCTTCCCTTTGGCAAGCAACCATACTCATTTCTGTGATTTTTGGCCGCTCCCCGGGGCCCAATAAACCAGTGGCCTCAAAGTCCAAAAAGACGAAAGAGGCCACTTTTTCCCTGGGAATCGCCATTTCTGAATGACGACGCGTGTAGGTCTGATCCTGTTAAAGTTAAAGGGATAAGTACAAATACAATCAAACAAGTCAGAACAAGTTCCGAAACATGAAAAATTCGTCGGCTGCACGGACTTGTGTCCAGTTTTACAATATGTTGGCCATTTTTCAAACATTAAACGTTATAGTATGATAACTACCATATTCTTCATAGCATATTGTTTATCATCTGAGTGGAAAAGTATCTTTTAAAACGAAAAATATTGTCTAAAATGTTTGTTTACACTTACACATTTCTCTTTAACAAAGGGGAATCCCGAACTGCATTGTGACGTCATTCAGGGTAAAACTAAATGACAAAAGCGACACGGGCTGTTCAAGAAACGGATTTTCTGCTTCCCGAATGGAGTTTCCTCGTAAAGTCGAGTGTTCACTACTCCAGCGCGAACAAACAGCTAAAAAAATCTCTGAGAATTCGGTTTAAAATTAGTACAATACAATTTTTTTAAGTATAGATGTTTACTTTAAACTTCCTCCAAACAAAAGGTTTTTCTTAAAATCATAAAAAGAATGACAAACATTTGGTATATAGATCTATGTATTTTTCGTGTCTAAAGCCAGTGGCGGATACAGAGGTTGGAGGGACTGAGGTCGAGGCGCGAAAGGGAGGGTAGCTGCGGGAGGGGGTTGAAGTTTTTGCGAATAATGGATGCAAATGGTGCAATTATCTGAGACCGCTTTTGAACATCTTTGCTTGATCTTCGTTTTGTTTGATATTCAAGGAATAACACGATAAAATATTAACAATGTTTACAAATTAAACAAATGTTGCCCATGTACGACAATCAGTATTTGAGTATTCTAAAATTGACTTTTCAAATGTCACCGGTGTTAAGGGCCTCAATACCACTTTTAAAGAACTCCTTATCTTGACTGGTTAGAAACGTCATCATCTGGCTGAAAGAGCTAGGATGCCAGAAAACCGAGGCTAACAACATATCAATCAGCCCTCGTACAACCAACAATTTAATTTGTTTTTCTTGACCATTGTTACGCTCGGTTTCATTTTGATTGCTTTTCAGAATTTTCATGTTAACACTTTGATCGTAGTAATACTTTTAGTAAAAGTAGTTTTACTTAATCGTAATAATACTTTGTAGCCAAGTTCGATCAACTTCGGTTGATCGTCTGTTTCTTCAACGCATTCGAAAATTTCTGTTATCAAAAAATCTTGAAATTTCTAAAACGTGGGTCCTGTAGCATCATATCCCACCCATCCTGCTACGTTTTTCGGTACATTTTTGGACAAAATAATTTTCACACTCTTCGGCCATATTACATTGTTTAGATTGAGGATCACTGACGAGGGTTAAGTACCCGTAACGTGCATGTTTGGTCCATGCTGTAAATTTTTTTGGTCTTAAATGATGCTATTGAGTTTGAAGACGTTTAACATTTAAACCACTTGGTGAGTGTCAGTGCTGGTGGACCAGGAGTCCCCGAGGGCACATGTACATGTAGCCAAGTTCGATCAACTTCGGTTGATTGTCTGTCTCTTCAACGCATTCGAAAATTTCTGTTATCAAAAAATCTTCTTAAACCTGGGTCCTGTAGCATCATATCCCACCCATCCTGCTACGTTTTCGGTACAGTTTTGGACATAATAATTTCCACACTCTTTGTCAAGTCCTTATATCAAATTAATTTTAAAATAAATGAACGACTTTTTATTAATTGAATAAAATTTCTTCACTGCATAACAAAAATTTCTTCTCTGCTTACTGATATAGTCTTCTCAACTAACGCACCCTTTGTAGGGAAATAGTCACATAAGGCGAGTTACAGCTAGTTTTAATGAGTATCTTTTTATATAGGAAAAACAAGTAGAGGTATAATAAATATGGATAACCATATCCAAGGCCGCGGGGGGGGGGGGGGTTCAAACCTATTATTTTGAAATGCTCGAAATTATATGTACGTAAGAGCGGGGAAAATATGGATTTTGATCAATTTCAGGCAGACAGAATCCCCTCTCCCTCCTCCCCCGATCAGCGCCATACATGCTAACTGATGAATAGGAAATGGTTTCCCAGTAAAATTGACAGATTTCATCCAGTTTGTATGTTTTTGATAAGTGTGTTCTGACACTAATCAGTAGAATAAAGGACTTAAAGTACATGTACTTCAATTGTTAAAGAAGAAAATAAGAATGCAATAAAAATCGCGATATTAAATCAATCGAAAAATTGTAGCTCTTGAATGAGATGGCTAAGTAAAGCTACTGTTACATCTTATCCATTAATCATGTTCATAAAGATTGTGTCTCAGTTTGATTTGATAAGAAAAAAAGTATCTTTTTCGTCGGTATCGTTACGCGCAATAATACAGTTTTTCGCGTTATACCACAGGGGCTACAGTACACAAAGAGTACAGAATAAATACACCCCCCTTCCACTTATAATACATTATAAGTGGAAAGGGGGGGGGGTATTTATTCTGTACTCTTTGTGTACTATAGCCCCTGTGGTTATACTTAAAATCGATTCATTCCACAATCAGTGAATGAAAGTCAAACACAAAAGCCGGAACCAGATTCCAAAAACCACAATCGAAAGGCTTACGGATTTGAAAAAATACAAAAATTAACTTTTTCACGCGATAAGAAAATAGTACATACTGAGAAAATGAAATTTTGCCACAAGCTGCATACAACTTATCTATATATATGAATTAACCATCTCTGGACAGTGCAAGTGCGGAAGGCATTGTGGATTATCAATGCATAGAAGGTGACGCTGATGACTACCCTAAAGTATCCCCCCTCCCACCCCCTTACCTCCCTCCTCCCATCCCTCCCCCTCCTTTTCACCCTTCCCTCCCCCCTCCCGGCCCCCTTCCTCCCCTCCCTCCCTTTTTTGCCTTTCTCTTCCTCCTCCCTTCCCCTCCCTCTCTCCCTCTTCCCGCCCCTTCCTCCCGCCCCTTCCTCCCTGTCCACCCCCTCAAGTAGGTAGGACCAAAAAGGAAGCCCAAAGCCCACCCCAATTCCTGTCTTAGTGTTACCCGCAGTCTCGCTCATCGGTCACGATGACCAAGAATAATTGTAAGTAGCGGCTTCCCTGAAAAAATTCAACAAAGAAACAGATCTATGTATATACATGTACACTAAATCGATCAATGCAATTCCCGATTAATAACAGGACAATTTCTAATGTAATCTGCCATAGCAAAATAGCAAAACAGCAAATTCTGAAATAATACAACAATCAACTTAACCATTCAATCAGTGAATGAAAGTCAAACACAAAAGCCGGAACCAGATTCCAAAAACCACAATCGAAAGGCTTACGGATTTGAAAAAATACAAAAATTAACTTTTTCACGCGATAAGAAAATAGTACATACTGAGAAAATGAAATTTTGCCACAAGCTGCATACAACTTATCTATATATATGAATTAACCATCTCTGGACAGTGCAAGTGCGGAAGGCATTGTGGATTATCAATGCATAGAAGGTGACGCTGATGACTACCCTAAAGTATCCCCCCTCCCACCCCTTACCTCCCTCCTCCCATCCCTCCCCCTCCTTTTCACCCTTCCCTCCCCCCTCCCGGCCCCCTTCCTCCCCTCCCTCCCTTTTTTGCCTTTCTCTTCCTCCTCCCTTCCCCTCCCTCTCTCCCTCTTCCCGCCCCTTCCTCCCGCCCCTTCCTCCCTGTCCACCCCCTCAAGTAGGTAGGACCAAAAAGGAAGCCCAAAGCCCACCCCAATTCCTGTCTTAGTGTTACCCGCAGTCTCGCTCATCGGTCACGATGACCAAGAATAATTGTAAGTAGCGGCTTCCCTGAAAAAATTCAACAAAGAAACAGATCTATGTATATACATGTACACTAAATCGATCAATGCAATTCCCGATTAATAACAGGACAATTTCTAATGTAATCTGCCATAGCAAAATAGCAAAACAGCAAATTCTGAAATAATACAACAATCAACTTAACCATTTGTTAAAATATTTTTAAACGAGTATAAAATGTCAGATAATCTTACCAGAAGAGAGTTGAATCTATATATGAGAAGTCTGCGCGATGAAAACATCAACTGACCTTCTATCAAAGTTTTTAGATTTTAAGTCCTTCAGTGACGGATTCAGGGGGGTGCAGAGGGGGCGTCCGCCCCCTCCCCCCGGCACTGACCCAAATTTTTCCAAAATCCCTATATTTTGGCCCATTTTCAGTAAAAATCAGCAAAATTCACCCCACGACCCCCCTTTCCCCCGGCAAAGGGCCGGGGGCGCTGGATCCGCCACTGTCCTTATATCAAATCTCTGATTCAGTGGATGATCCAGCTTTTGAGAGGGGGTGATTGGCGTAAAATAGGCGAGGGCTCTTCAGCGGTCTCTAGCGGGTCCAGGTAGGGGATCAGGGGGCGAAGCCCCAGAAAGCTCTTGCATTTCAGTCTTTTAGGATCCATTTTCGTGATTGTAATTGATTAAAGAATGGAAATTGATGCATTTGACAATTATATAAACGAATAGGTAGTATATATTGACTAATAGTTATATTTTTTGGCTTTAAAATTACCTAATATGATTTGTAAATTTTAGGGGGAGGGGGGTACGCCCCCTTATGCCCCCTCTCTTGAATCCGCAACTGGACTGCTAGCGAGCGCTGTTTCGTGATTTCTGCAATCAATTGCTCATTGTTTATGGTGTTAAAGGGCATTTCTTTTCCACTTAAATAATTAATAAATGTAATTGCAATTTTGTTTCACTGACGTATCCCTTACCCACCTACCGGGATTTACTATATCGGAGTCGCTTTGTAACTTATTCAAATCGGCTGTTCTATTTACAGGAGTTAGTGACTTTTAAAGCCAATAATTAGTATTTTCATAGATCAAAATTTCATCCCTCAGTATCAAAAGAATTAAGAAATAATTTTCATAATCAAAACGATAAGTAAAAAAAATCATGTGTCTCAATTTCAATCAATTTTGAATTTCATATAAAGATAGAATAGGGAGTGTGTGCTCTGGCTAGAAGAGCCGTGACCTACTTTATCGTTTTCCGGTGTACCTGTTCTGCAGACAAACAGCTACTTGGAAGTACAATTTGAACATTATACGTAAGTTTTTGCTCTCTGCGATTGATAAAGAATACGTATGACCTCTTTTGACATACCCCTCTGTATCCACAAAAGAAATTTACAACATGAAAACGAAAATAGCACCACTGGAAGCCGGTCACCGCGCCCATCTCTGTGCACAAATTATGCTAATTTTTGGCCGATTACTTTTTGCTTATTTCTTCTAATTTTAAAACTTTTTTTGTATATTATTCTCAAGTAATAAAGTCTTATCTCCATACAAATGTTATTAATTTTAATGAACCACAGGTAAATTCAGTAGAATAGTGGCAATTTAATGGAAGCCAAGCCACGAGGAATGCAAGGAATGCAGACTTCATTATCAACAAGATGAGTCAGAGTAACTTCCCTTAGAAGTTAGATAAAATTTAGATCCTGTTTTTTTTTATACGCCCGTCTTACGATAGAACGTATTATGTTGTGGCACTGTCCGTGAGTCCGACCGTCCAAGGTCATGTTTTCCGGACTTTTTTTGAAGCCTTTCAGTTCAAGATATTTGTCAAATAATTTGATTGAAACTTCACACATGACTTCATATCAAGCACGTAAGATCCAGTTTGAGTTTCGGAAAAGTTGACAATTTTTAGCAGAGTTATGGCCCTTGAACATAGAATTGTTCAACAATTTTACGGTTTTCTGGACATTTTTCGCAACCTTTGCAGCTATTGAATTAAAACTTGATATCTGCCTTTGTAATAAATAAATACAACTCCAGTTCAAGATTTGGAAAAATTGACCCATTTTTAGCAGAGTTATGGTTCTTGAACATAAATTTTTTCTACAATTTTACAGTTTTCCATGTGTTTTCCGGACTTTTTTTGCAGCTATTGAATTAAAACTTGATATATGGCTTTTTGATAAATAATAATTATTACAGATCCAGTTCAAGTTTCAGAAAGGTTGACCTATTTTTAGAAGAGATATCGCCCTTGAACATAGAAATTTTCTACAATTTTACAGTTTTCCAGACTTCTTTTCGCAGCCTTTGCAGCTATTGGATTGAAACTTAGTGTTGGGCAATCGGAAACTAAATCATAATCGATAATCGGAAATAATCGGAAGAGCATAATCGATTATCAATCGATTATAATCGAAAAATTCGAAATATTCCTATCTTTTTAATTTTCAATCCATAATCAATTGAAATTAGGACAAAATAATCTAATTTGAGTGTTCTACTTTGTGCATATCATCTTAAAGAGTTTATTTTACACCTTCTTAAAGAGTTCATTTGACACCTTTACATTGCCTCTACAAGGTTATGAACATCACTGATGAGATGAATTAATTTTCATATGACAATATGCCATGATTAACACCCCCCTCCCCCCATTTCATTTATTATGTATTTCATATTTATAAATGTTTGATATAAATGTTAAAGTAAATTTGATTGATAGAATATGAAAAATTACTTGATGCAATAAAGCAGGGACGTATATTATAATGATTCCCTGAATAAAGTTAGAAGTTATAATAGAACGTAGTCCACGAAACGACTGGGTTAAATAGGGTTTGGGACAGAGGAAATTAGGAAATTTGGTGTTTGAACCACAATATCAATTCAATTATCAAAGTAATCCAGGGAAAAATATAAGTTTTTGAAGGTGTTATTGTTATTTTTGTCCTCGGGAGGGTCATGTAACCTACACTTGCATCCGTCAATGACTTTCACATTACACGATTTCTAAAACCAAAATACCGAAACGGGCAGAAAAATACGGAAAATTCGGAAATCGGCGATGTCGGCGACAATCGAGTTTGATTTTCAACATCGATTAGTAACATCGCTGGCCATTCAGCGACCGACAATCGATTGTCGGCGATAATCGTTACATCACTATTGAAACTTGATATACAATGAATGCCTTTGTAATAAATAATTACAGATCCATTTCGAGATGGAAAAATTGACTCATTTTTAGCAGATTTATGGCCCTTGAACATAGAAATTTTCAACAATTTTACAGTTTTCCTGACTTCTTTTCGCAGCCTTTGCAGCTATTGAATTGAAACTTGATATATGCCTTTGTGATAAATAATTACAAATCCAGTACGAGTATCAGAAAAATTGACCCATTATTAGCAGAGTTATGGCCCTTTAACATAGAAATTTTCTACAATTTTACAGTTTTCTGGACTTCTTTCATGTCCTTTCGCAGCCTTTGCAACTGTTGAATTTGAAACTTGATATATGCCCTTATAATAAATAATTACATAACACGTAACATTTACAGATCCAGTACGGAATTTGGAAAAATTGACCCATTTTCACCAGAGTAATGGCCCTTTACTTGAACATAAGAAATTTTCAACAATTTTACAGTTTTACGGACTTTTTTTGGCAGCCTTTGCAGCTGTTGAATTGAAACTTGGTATACACCTTCATAATAATGAATTACAAATCCAGTTTTAGATTTTGTTCGGTAGAATGTTCTCTCAGCCCTAGAACCTTCAAATTTACCATGTGGGTTGGCTTTAGCAAGTCAAAGAGCCTAATGTTTTTGTAAGGTTAGGGGTCAATGTCATTTTGTGGCTAATATTAACAGGGTTTGTTATGGAAATTTTTATTTTGACAATTTATTTGAATAATTTTTATTTTGATTCAAGCTTTGTACATTTGAAGAACAACACATGTTCTTTCATATTTCTCACCAGTTTTTTTTTTTTTTTTTTCGGTCTCTAAATCATGTTAATTGAGAAATGTGTAAAGGTCAAGTCACTTTGAGACTCAAACTGACATATGCGTTCAGAATATTATTTATGAGAAATTAATACGGGCGTATCTTGCAGCGTTGGCATTGCTATTTTTAACATTTTCAACAGTGTGCTCTTTTAACACAACATCGTTGATGCTATCTCATGAAAGAAATGAGGCATCAAAAAGTAATCTATGTATTTCAAAGTATATCCATGTTCATGGATTTATTGGGAAGGGGGGGATGAAACTTTCAAGATTGTTTGGGAAGAGACTTGACTTTCAATGTCTTCATTCTTAATTTTGGCTTTAGTTTTTTAACTCGACTGCACTTTAGTGCAAAAGAGCTATTGCATACCCAAGGCGTCAGCATTGTCCGAACTAGATGATGAGGTGAATGTTAAGATCACACAATTTCCTCTCCTATATTCATATTCTGTTGGTTCTTTTTGTTGTTAATGTTTAATTATACTTTATTTAATATTACCAGATTGGGTGTAGCCCCTGGTGTGTGGATTTTTTTAATTAATTCAAATGATAAGGCAAATGTTAAGATGATTTAAGGTAAATCGTAAGATAGCAATATTGCCTTTAATGGCCAATAGTAAGCAAAGTATAAGTGCTACATGTTCCAAACTTACATGGTGGATGTAACTTTGATCAAACTTTCATAAAATGACCGTGACCTACTTTTTCCTTGAGTGATTTTGCCTTTAAAAGCCAATATTGAGCAAAGTATAAGTGCTACATGTTCCAAACTTACATGGTGGATGTATCTTTGATCAAACTTTCATAAAATGACCTTGACCTACTTTTTCAAGTTTTTGCGCCTGAGTAATTTTGCCTTTAAAACATGTTAAAAGCCTATATTGAGCAAAGTATAAGTGCTACATTTTCCAAACTTACATGGTGGATGTATCTTTGATCAAACTTTAATCAAATGACCTTGACCTACTTTTTCCGCTTGAGTGATTTTGCCTTTAGAAGCCAATATTGAGCAAAGTGCTACATGTTCCAAACTTACATGGTGGATGTATCTTTGATCAAACTTTCATAAAATGACCTTTACCTCCTTCCTTTTTTCCACTTGAGTGATTTGCCTTTAAAAGCTAATATTGAGCAAAGTATACATTTGTAGGTGTTACATGAGTATACAATTGTGTATAATTATATAAATTGGAGAAAAAAGTTAACTTAAGAAATTGGCTGTCATTAAAGACATTATCATAATGATTATACTATGCAGTCGAGCATTAGGTGCTGGCAACTAATTTTTTTTACTCCTACTTTCTGTGAGTTTCATCTGGAATGAACAGGCAGTGTGTGTGAGCGTGAAACAGTGTGAACACAACAAAACTTCAAATGAAATCAAGAATTCACAATCTTAAAAACCATGAAAAATACAAAAGTAACAAAACCCAATAAAACAATTTGGACTTTCTACAAATTTGGACTTTCTGCAAATGAGAAAAAAATTCCCCAAAGGAGGTGGGATATTTTGCCCGTTCTCCATCTTTCATGCAACACATGTCACTTCAGCTGTACAGAAAGGTCAAAAGGTCAAAACCAGTGAATGTAATGGAATTTCATTGCAGTTGTCTAGAATTCCCATTTCCCGTTGCTCAGGGCAAGTGAAAAATTGGGTCGCTTTGGGAAAGTGCAAAGCAGGTTTTCAGTTGCCCATTGGCAAGTAGATTAGCTGAACATTTTTCTCTCTTCACATGCTTCATTCAGATTTCTTTCTTATTTTGACTTATAAGACAGGGTTTTTATTTATTCTGAAGAATCAAGCACTCAATTTATAGCTACTAGATATGCCACATTTCAACATGGCCTTTAAAATAAGTTGCAATACCCTGTATACCTTTCCTTCCCTACATATGATTTTTGATGCCAGAAGGGCAAGTAAATTTTATGTCACTAGTTGCCCATGGCAAGTACATGTAGGTTTTGAAAAAAATCTAAACCTGTGCATTGTTTTGTCAATTTTGGATGGTTGTAACCTCTTTCAATACTGTAGACAATTGTGCTTTGTAAGTTATATCTTTATTCTATGGTTGTTACTCTTTGTTATTATATGTTATTTTATATGCTACTATATGTCGGTCAAAAGCTCTTGAGAACTTATATTCACATGTTTTATCCACATGCTGACTTTAAATAAATCTTATCTTATCTAAAAAAAAAAAAGAAAAAAATTGCGGTGACAAAGTTGTTCACATATGTACTACCAGGTGAAGAAATACCAGTTAACTTGGTAAAGTGCATTGCTACTTTTTAGCTCGCCAGGACGAAAAAGTCCGGAGAGCTAATGCCATAAACTTGGCGGCGTCGTTGTCGTCGTCCGTAGACAAAGCTTTCACCTGGTCTATATCTCTTGAACTATAAGGGGTAGGGCTTTGATATTTCACATGTAGATACATTGTGACGAGACCTTTCATTTGAGACCACTGACCTTTGACCTAGTGACCTTGACCTTGGACTTTGACCCTACTTTTCATAAACTTTAACCTGGTTACTGACAAAAACCTGTATAGGCGAGCTATGTAATCTTTGATTACCCTATGTTTATTGGCTGAATTGTGAATGGAATCATGATAAAAGTAAGCTTTTATTCAATTAAACATTAAGGAAAGTAATATATATTAAAAGGTACATGTAAATTGTTACATCAATATGCCCAGGATTACCGTACTCAGTGCATCCTATTTAAACATGTTAAAAGAACATTGTGAAAAGTACAGATGTAAAACATGCTGCATAAAAGCCTACATTAATGTTACTTGCACTTACATGTACTTGTATGAAGTATATCCTTACAAAGTTATATCGAACAAAATGCCATTTTACAATACAAAATAAATATTGTAGATGGTATCATCACCATACATGTATGTACAAAAACAGTAAATGTATAATAAATGTAATATGGTTTTATAAAGTTCTAGGAATACTATTGCAGCTATTTTCTATTCAGTTTGATAGTAAGTGTTTTGAATATTTTTTCCCTGACATGGTCGCCATAGCACTTTCTACATAGACATAACCTCAGGCAGTGCATGAATTTAAGATATTGTTTTCATTTTCGTGCGTAAACATCGACGGCGGGTGCGGCTAGCCAACAGTTGATGTTTACTCCTCCAGGGCACCTGGTCCCACCTCTACATGTAGCCTGCTAGGGGTCCGTCAATACTCAAATTTGGTGCTCTATTGTGAGTGCTGTTGAGATCATCGTCAGGATCTTCTTTAACTCATATACATGTACACCATTATGTACCAGTTCATCATTCATCTTATTCTTACAAACTTGCTTGGACAGTAAAACATGATGAGAGTCTCCACACTCCAAGGTCAAAATCACTTTCAAAGGTCAAGGCCACAAACCGGCAGTTAGGGTCAAATATTGTGACATACTAGTTCTTGAACATTTGTGATGTCTTTGAGTTTCTAATAATATATCATAAGATGTCATATTATGACTTGTCATATGTTGTTTTGTCATATTGTGACTTGTCATGTTGTTTGTCATATTGTGACTTGTCATGTTGTTATGTCATATTGTGATTTGTCATGTTGTTTTGTCATATTGTGACTTGTCATGTTGTTTGTCATATTGTGACTTGTCATGTTGTTTGTCATATTGTGACTTGTCATGTTGTTTTGTCATGTTGTTTTGTCATATTGTAACTTGTCATGATGTTTTGTCATATTGTGACTTTTCATGTTGTTTTGTCATATTGTGACTTGTCATGTTGTTTTGTCATATTGTGACTTGTCATGTTGTTTTGTCATATTGTGTCTTGTCATGTTGTTTTGTCATATTGTGACTTGTCATGTTGTTTTGTCATATTGTGACTTGTCATGTTGTTTTGTCATATTGTGACTTGTCATGTAGTTTTGTCATATTGTGACTTGTCATGTTGTTTGTCATATTGTGACTTGTCATGTTGTTTTGTCATACTTGTGACTTGTCATGTTGTTTTGTCATATTGTGACTTGTCATGTTGTTTTGTCATAGGATCATTCATGTGAGTGTGGTCTGCTGTGATAGAAATCCTACAAATTTCATACTTGGCATGTATGATCCTTGTGACAAGATCATTGAAAATTTCATCCTTTGACCTTGACCATGAACTGTGACCTTCATTTGGAAAAAAAATGTATACAGTCATGACTACTGTACCGAAGAATGTAGGAATGGTACTACATGTATATGAAATTCTCAGTTTATTATTTTTAAGGAAAAATAGCTCTGATATAATAATACACATGACTTCCCTCGGGAACATAGCGTTAGCTCTATGTAATGAAAGTCATCAAATCAGCAGATTTTAATGCAAGAAAGTTACTAAAGCATCAGAATTCCCCATAATATTGTGTCACTATGGTTACATGGCTTTAGGAGACAGAGATATTGATCAGAAACTCCTATAGTTAAGCCATTCTGTCTAGCTATATAACCCTCTCATCCTGATCATATTAACATTAACTTGCTGAAATTACTTTTTCTTGCCATCCCTGATATTTCCATGTGAAGTGCAGAATCCTATTAGATTTGTCCTTTGAGATTCTTTGCGAGTTCTCTGAAGTGAAATAATGAATACAGCGCAGTGATGCTGCAGCGGAGGTAGCGATGCGATACAATGATACTACACGTACATTGTGATTTGTATAGTATCCTAATGCATAATGTATCGGTACATGTGCACTCAAAATTTTCTATCTGAAGATGAAATAGATTCGGATATCACTTCTAATTTATGTATTTGATTGTTCTATCATTGTCAATCCTAAGATAGTTGACATAGAAATTGGTAGAAGCATTCTAGATGTAAGGAACTGCTGTTACCGTACAGTACCATTCTTCAAGCTTCCTTACAACATGAACAAATTTGTGTACCTCGGTATAGTTCTGTAATTAATAGTTTTAAGTATTGTCTTAGTTGACCCCATACTAAATACAGTATACTGTACATTCATCATCTTTGATCCGTATTCTAAATTGCCGGCAACGCAGGATCACTTTTTCAATCGTCTATCTGTCCGCCCGTCTGTTTGAAGGTGATACCGTGAAATCAGAAATCTTCAGCGTGGAGATTGCTACTGAAACGATATTCCGTTAAATGGCAAGAAGTTTATTGATATGTCCATCAAACTTGATAGGATGGACACACACCCAATGAAGGTCAAGGTCACTGCAAGGCCAAGGTCACATATTTATAGCCAAACATGCCTGGTCTTGAGCAGTTCTGTGTTTTGAAAGTTTTCAGCGCTTCTTGTAATTCAGAATGCCTAATAAGCATGACTCTTTACTGGATTATATGAATTACATAATGGGTCGACAACAAAATCATGATCGATGGGTCTCTAACTGTAGAAAGTAATTGAAAAAGAGAGAAACCAATAGCAATGGGTTGAGGTTTAATACCATGCGTCTTGTACATTCTGAAACAGGCGTTTTGCGTGCTAAATTGGAGAAGAAATCGATGCGAGGATTCAATAATGTTGCGATGTAGATGCCAAAAAATCCGCTCAAAGTGTATCAGAACATTGATTTCTGTACTTATTGAACAGAAATTCTGCTTTTAAGCCATAAGATACAATCTATTTCCGACATGCTTCTCTCGCATATTCATGATGTTTGGATTCTCAGAATCATACCGTCGTTTACATGGTTTGCGAAACAATTCAATGTCTACCCCGATTTCTCAAAGAGTGATTTTCTATTGGCTGACAGTTAAAAGTACGTCATACAGGTGAATTGGACACCCGATATATGTTTTTTTTTATCGAAGAAAAGGACATTTTCAATAGGCCGCTGAAAGTTGGATGTGCGTCGAAAAGCATCTTTGTTACAGCTGCCTGACATTTTTTCCATTTGCAAAGTACATTTTCAAATGGCTTAAAACTGGATGTGCATCGAAAAAGAGAAATTGACATATTTTAACTTTATTTATATGATTTTTTTTTGTTCAAAGAACAATTTAAAAATGTCGGGAAAGTTTAGTGCGCGTAATAAAAGTGAAATGGAAAGTTATATAAAAACAAGTGCGTTTTGAGCGGAGCACATTAGAACCGGACTTTTTCTAATGGTTGAACCTTCTTGATTTGTACGATTTGTGATCCTTTCATAAAACATCAGTTGATATTTTCTCCTCTCGTGCCAAGTTTATTTCTTGGTCAAATGAACAAACGTCGGCGGATACAGAAACCCGACCCCCGCTGGTAACCCCCGGATTGCCGCTAATTATTTACGGTACTGATGCTAAGATGCCCGTTCTTTGAGGAGCAGCCAGAACTATTTATCATCTTTCTGTGCATCATAGTCTTCACTTATCTGGTTTACTATGGGTTATACTGCCTCTTTCTGAACATCCTCAGTGTTGCCGGTAAATATTTCACAGGTATAGGAAGGGTTCGGTGTTGTGTCTGTTTTTTCAGTGGAATTTTATTTTTTCACGATTTGTAGGTGAGTGAATACAGATTTATGGCATTTTGTGATGTTAATGATACCCTCTGCACTGATATTAAGTATCTAATCAGTACAAAATTTCGATAGGCCACGCCAGACGGTTTCCCCTACTGCTGAGTAAGCAGTAACATAAATTATGTATAAGTATCAAACGATGATTGGATTTCAATTAAAAAAGCAAAATGAATGAAGTTCAAAAAGTTTTACAAATTAGTTTTCACCAAAATATAGTATTCAGTGAAAATCGCGGTTTCATAGATGCTGGTTCTGCTTTCCGGATTTGGACCGTCTAGGAAAAAGCATAAATACATTTATTTAATGCATTTGGGGAAAAAATGCTTATTGTAAATGCAAGGTACTATAACCAGATTACTAAGGATATTCATGAATGATTCAGGCCGTTATGATACATCTGTGCCCAGCATGTCTGTCTGTATGATCACCCCTACATACCACATTGATCGCACTGATTGTTAGTGTGGTGATTGAGAGGCACTCTGTGGGGTAACAGCTGTCTGGTATTAGGCTATAAGCCAATGTCATATGGTAGCCTGCGTCAACCTGTCCCTACTAGGTACTGTAGTATAACCTGTTTTTCGTCGTAGAACATTTGCTCAAGATTTTTTCTTCAGCGCATAATATTTTTACCGAGGGATAGCTTGCACACGATTACAGTGTCGTGTACAAGAAGCTAACTCATGTAGTTAGATCGATAGTGATGTGTGCTTTTAGTTTTGCTTCCCATTTTAAAATGAAGTAAATCCTACTTCTTTTTCCTAAAATGGGAATATGGTGTAAAATTTTGATTAAAATTATAAAACGCCTTCCATAAAGCTTGACATGGGTATGCTAAGTTTGATTTTATTTATTTTCCAGAAGTGAGAGGAAGAAGAAGAAGAAGCAGCCAAGATGACGGAGGTGCAGCCTCGGGAGATTAAGATCCTCGAGACTGCTGAGGATATCCAGCAACGTCGTGAGGAAGTCCTCTCCCGCTACACAAACTTCAAGGAACTCTGCCAGGATAGAAGGCACAAGCTCGAGGACTCTAGGAGGTACCAGTACTTCAAGAGAGATGCCGACGAACTGGAGAGCTGGATCTACGAGAAACTACAGACCGCTTCTGATGAAAGTTATAAAGATCCTACCAACCTACAGGTGAGTTTAGTAAATGTTTGCCTTGAAATTGAATCTAATTATGGACGTAAATTGTGTATTGACAAATTCTGCTGAATTACACCTATCTGTACCATCCTTGACTTTGAGATCCAACCATTTTGGTGAAATTGCTCAAGCATGTATGCAGTCTGTTTACAGACATGACAGATGGAGGAAAGGTTGGCAGCTGGGAGATGGGGGCTGACCTTTTGTAGAAGCTGAGTTTTGTTATCAGCATGATCAGTTTCAGTAGTCAGTATCAAGGGAAAACTTAATTTTTTCAAAAAGAGAGTCAGTACCACTACCACATCTGGAAGACTGGAAGGGGGGAGGGGGGGGGGGTAGATAACATGTATATCACAACCCAAAAATCTGCCTAGTGTTGTTCATTTGTCAATCTCACTTTATTCAACTACAGGCAAAGATCCAGAAGCACCAAGCTTTTGAGGCTGAGGTAGCTGCCCATGCTAACGCTATAGTAGTACTGGATAACACCGGCACTGAGATGATTAACCAAGGACACTTCGCCTCTCAGATCATAAGGGTAACAATCTTTAACTCAGTAATCAAATTTTTCATACAAAAATTACAATGTTTTAAGGGTCATAATATACAATTTAGGCTGCATATCGTATTTAAATTAACATTTCATTAAAGTAAGAGCTAGGGTTTGTGAAAATTTTTAATTACAAAAAGTTTATAGATAAATGCAGTTTATGTAAAAATTGGACAAAGAAGATATTAGTTATACATTTTTTCATTATAAATAGGAGCGCCTTGATGAATTACACAGACTTTGGGAACTGTTGCTTTCCAAGCTGAAGGAGAAAGGACTCAAACTAAAACAGGCTCTACACCTAGTACAGTTTATGAGGGAATGTGACGAGGTCATGTTCTGGATAAACGACAAGGAAACTTTCGTGACGTCAGAGGAATTCGGACAAGATTTGGAACATGTAGAAGTACTGCAGAAAAAGTTTGACGAATTCCAAAAAGTATGTTCATATAAGACATTTCTGTTTGAAATAATTTTCTTCTTTTTTTGAGTTCTTACAAGTTTTCATCTTTTCAAGGAATTCTTAACAATAGTTTTTCAACATGTTGAAGTTGTTTGTCTGAAATCAACAAAGCTTTTCAAATCATGATATTTTGATGAAAAATGTTCACTACTTTAAAACATTACATGTATATGGAAAAACATGACAGTTGACTCTAGGCTTAGTGAAATGCTTCAGGCTCAATATAAAAAGTAACATTTTATTTGCAATGCTAAAAAATAATCCATTACTAGCCATATGTACATCCAACTTGCGGTTTCTATGAATTACTCACAGCTCTATTCCATTTCGATTTTTGGTCAAATTTCACCACCAATTGTCATTATTGCCTTAAACATTATGAAAATCTTGAACTATCTGTAAAAGTTGTGTTCGATGAACTTTGCTAATTTAAGATCTGACAAATGTCTTCTTCTATAATAGGATCTACAAAACCATGAGGACAAGGTCACCGAGGTGAACAAGCTGGCCGATCAGCTGATTGAGGACCAGCACCCTGAGGAGGAGACAATCAGAAAGAGGCAGGAGGAAGTTAATGAGGCCTGGAACAGACTTAAACAACTCTCACTCCTCAGACAGGAACGACTGTTTGGAGCTCACGAAATACAGAGATTCAACAGGTAAATATGATGATCTCATGAAATACAGAGGTTCAATTGGTAAATATGATGATCTCATGAAATACAGAGATTCAATTGGTAAATATGATGATCTCATAAAATACAGAGATTCAATAGGTATGAATGATGATGGAGGCAAAGAAGAGTGATGGAGTCGATGATGATGAAGATGTAACAAAAATGTTCACAAAAGAACTCTCATTAATTTTGAAGATTGAAAATTTTCATTTTAATTTTTGGTCGCAGCTCCTTGAATAGAAAAAAATTCACTTGATCATAGATTTGAAGGGACGTACAATGTATGAAATATCCTTACTTATGGTACTGAGATGAAAAATGCTTCAAACATTTTCTGTAAATTTCAAATGTAGAAATAGAGCTCCTGTCATGCCATTATAGTATTATTTGTTAAAGTCTTTAACTTTTAAGTATTAAAATCAAAATGATTTAAAAAAAAAATATTTAACCTTACAGAGATGCCGATGAGACTATTGCTTGGATTATGGAGAAGGACGTAATTTTGTCGTCTGACGATTACGGCAGAGATTTGGCTAGTGTACAGGCACTGCAGAGGAAACATGAGGGAGTAGAAAGAGACTTAGCCGCATTGGAAGAGAAGGTACACTTCATTTTGTTTATGGATACATGTATTGTAAATTTACTGTAATTTGATGTAGGAAATCGGTAAGATAATTTATCCAATCATCTTTTCAATACATGTACAGTCTACTCTTGATAAGTCGAACTTCAAGGGACCATCAGAAAAAGTTCGACTTATCAGGAGTTCGACTTACTGAGAATATGACCAGCAATAGATTTTTACTAAAAGTGTTGTCCCATTCTCTAATATCGTTCACAAACGTAGGTGTTGTCTTCTTTTAACGATCAAGCTACCTTTAATTTATGTAATGCAACTCCATAAAAAGAAAGTATCAATTATCTGTCCACAGATCTCCTTATAATTGATTGATTTTTATAAAAGAATTAAAATTAATTTGTGGTCCGACTTATCGAGGTGATTTTTCGATGTAAAATAATTTATGGGACCTAAAAATTAGTTTGACTTAACGAAAAGTTCGAGCGATCGGAATTCGAGTTATCAGGAGTGAAAATGCATAGAAACAAATGGAAGTAGAAACGGGACTTTTAAAAATAGTTCGAGTTAAGCGGAAATTCGGGTTATCCAAGTTTGAGTAAACTGTATTTGTTTCCGCTGATGGTTTTGTTGTTTTCCATGAAAGTCTGTTCCGGTATCTGTTAATGAATAAAAATTGTTAAATGGAAAAAAACAAGTGCATGTTATTAAAAGCTAGCCAGCGATTGTCATTGGAAGAAAGAATTCATTTATGTAAGAATGTATAGAATGTTATATACTTACATGTGTTGTTTTATGAGGAAGGAATTCATTATCTATAATTTGTAATACTTCTTTCCTATAGATTGACTCGCTGAGTAGCGAAGCAGACAGACTTCAGAGCATTCACTCTGGTCAGGCCGACCAAATCAACACTAAACAACGAGAGATCGTAGATAACTGGGAAAGACTGAGAAGTAAAGGTGCCGACAGGAAAGCCAGGCTGGACGACTCGTACTATCTACATCGATTTCTGGCTGATTTCCGTGACTTAGTGTCCTGGATCCACGACATGAAAGCCATAATCTCTGCCGATGATTTGGCCAAAGACGTAGCGGGAGCCGAGGCTCTTGTTGAGAGACATGGTGAACATAAGGTAGGAAAATATACATGTACATTGTCTATTTTACTACATGTATGTGCAGACTTGGATGTATTTCTTTAAGTGGGTGAATATTGTTATATTTTGTAGAATTTCATATTGTGCACACTTTATGAAATACATGTGATTTACTTAACTTTTGTCAATCCAAGGACATCAAATGCAAATTTCTCCATGCTACAAGTTTCATGAAAGTCGTGTTGAAATAAAAGTAAATGGGAAAAAAAATTATGCTACATGTATTTAGCAATCTTACTATGAAGAAGTCTACAATTTGCATGTAATGTGACAGAAAACTAGATTCATTTTGATCCAGATAAAATGAGGAAAGCATTGTGTTTATATTAACCATGCTAACAGGTACTTTGTATGTTGTTTGTAGGGTGAGATTGATGCACGAGAGGACAGTTTTAAGTCTACCACCGAGGCCGGACAGAGACTGGTCAACGCCAACCATTACGCTGCTGACGAGATCAGAGACAAGGTAAATCATTTACTTCATTGTGTATGAACGTCATGCTACTGTTAAAGATTTCAAATACTGTAATCGTGGAAATTTTCGCATTGAGGTAATTTTCGTGTGTTTTCTGATTGTATAGTCATGATAATTATTGCGGAAATAATCCCTGCGTGAAAAAAAAAAATCCCCGCATGAAAATTACAACCAGTATAAAACACTTAAGAGAATACTCCCAATTTCCTTAAAATTACCCCCACTTGAATTGTTGCAATGGACATTTCATGAAATATTCCCCGCGAAAATAACCACGTTTACAGTAATGTGTTTGTTCTTTTGCTTTTACCTGTCTCTGCTCAATTTTGAATATCTCATAACATAAAAGTTCATGTGTATTCCTGCCTACACACAGATATGTATTAACCACATTGGCCATCTACTAGTAATGATTACTGAACCATTAATTTGTTAATTTCTTTTCCAGCTATCGACTCTTTCGTCAGAGAAGACGAGTCTTCTGGAATTATGGGAAGAGAGGAAGATTCTGTACGACCAGTGTATGGACTTACAACTCTTCTACAGAGATATGGAACACGCTGATGCCTGGATGACCAAACAAGAGGTATGCTTACAAAGTCCTTAATAATAAAAAAAGATGTAATGCATAAAAACTGTTCTACTTTGTAAGTTTTTGTTAATTATTTTGCAAAGAGTTAAGAATCAAAAAAAATGCACCCACTGTAAACATGGTATAAATCTAGATACTTTGCAAAATCCAATTATTTAAAAAAAAAAAATTATAGCAATTTGGTTGAATCAAATTTTTCACAAAAAAAATTTGCATGAAGACTATGCATCCTATTTTACAGTAAAAAGTGAGAGCTTTATACTTGAACATATTCATATACATGTACAAACAATAAACTTTGTTTGAAGAATCTGTTTTCAAAGTTGACGAAATGCTAAACAGTCTTCAAATTCAATAGCATCATTTAAGAACAGATCAATTTACAGCATGGACCAGACATGCATGTTTCGGGTACTTGACCCTCATCAGTGATCCTCAATCTAAACAATGTAATATGGCCAAAGAGTGTGAAAATAATTATGTCCAAAAATGTACCGAACAACATAGCAGGATTTGTGGGATATGCTGCTACAGGACCCATGTTTTAGAAATTTCAAGATTTTTTAGTAACAGAAATTTTCGAATGCGTTGAAGAGACAGGCGATTATTCGAAGTTGACGTTTTTCTATTTTCTAATTTGAATATCTGACTTTTATAGGCATTCTTGGCCAATGAGGATTTAGGAGATTCCTTAGACAGTGTCGAGGCTTTGATAAAGAAGCATGAAGACTTCGAAAAATCTCTAGCAGCACAGGACGAGAAAATCAAGATGCTTGACGAGTTTGCCACTCGACTGATCGAGACGGAACACTACGCTCATGACGATGTAGCCTCAAAGAGGGACCAACTGCTGGAACGTCGTAACGTCCTTTACGAGAGTTCCGCTCGCAGACGACAATTACTGGAAGAATCCTATAAATACCAAACATTCGAGAGAGATTGCGATGAAACTAAGGGATGGATCAACGAAAAACTGAAAACAGCCTCTGATGAAAGTTACTTGGTAAGTTTTGTGAGGTTTTCTTTTCTAGACTTACTCATGTACACTGTAAGTGTTCCAGCTGAATTTTCACTGGAAATACATATTGTTTACTTAATGTTGAGTTCTGGAATTTTGTTTTTGAATTTTGGAATCTTGTTGTATTTAGGACCCGACCAATCTACAGACCAAGGTACAAAAGCACCAGAACTTTGAGGCTGAACTACAAGCCAACAAGAATAGGATAGAAAATGTAGAACGTACAGCTGAGCAGCTGATCGCCGAAGATCACTACGCCTCTGATACAATCAGGTATGTACCTGTGATTCTAAGTTTTACAATACATATAATTACTTTCTCCAATGGACTTGAATGGTAAGTTTAATTGAATTCAGCCAACATAAATTAACCAATTTTCTCACTTTTAAATGTATCAAATCTCTAAAATAGACTCAGCGAAAACACAGAAATGGCCAATTTGAAACACTGAAGTGAAGATTGCATACTTCATGGAAATCAATGAATTTTGGATGCCTGTGTATGATTTATCGATTAATTAGCATTCACACCCCAGAATCTATCCAAATATCCATATATCCAATTCCATTTTTGATAATCTGTACATTGTACATGCGTCAACTATGAAAATGCAAAGCTGGAAACTCCCAGTTTCTTAGAGATTTTTCATATTTTACAATCCTACAAAGTAAATTACCCTGTGTATTTGTTTTTAATGTATGATTAATATTGATATCCTTACAGGGAAAGAGTTAATGAAATCTTAAAACTTTGGGAACAACTTCAACAGCAGACTGAACGGAAAGGTAAGTTTTGAAAAAGAGGAAAAATAACTTTGTTTAATTAGGGATAATAGATGAGATGTAGTACATGTATTTTAGGTTTTGTCTACTGAAAAATTCAGCCTAATATTTCCGTATTTATTTTTTTACATATCGGCGATCTAACACAGTTACTGAAATATTGAGGTGAAATTTTGATGTGAAAAAAATCTTCATATTAAGCCATTGTCCACAGAATTGTGTTGAACAAATACCAATATTTACATGTAATTCATGCAAAGTTATATGTATGTACATGTACATGTGTCTTATTTTGCTTTGGATATTTCAAAACCTACATGTACATATTGTATGTGTTCTTATTTTAGTGGAGTTAGCGCTACTAAGACTGCGCTAATTCAAGGATACGCTAAATCATGAATCTCTTATAGATTAATATGGAAAATAAGTCAAAGTGCAAATTCATGTTTACGCTAATATGTCAGTTTACCCGATTCTGCTCTGTTTCCGCCAAAGTACACAATCATACTGTATGTAAAAAATCTATGATAGGAAATAAGCTGAAGGAAGCCAGTCAACAACAGCAGTTCAACAGGAACGTAGAGGACATCGAAGCTTGGCTGACAGAAATAGAGGGACAGTTTATGTCGGAAGATTACGGCAAGGTAAGAGAATTATCGTGACGTGATCTCGTAAAACAATAGTGGTCAATAGTTCTATTATTAACATTGTTATAACTGCATGAGTTACTATTTTATTTGCATCCATGTTTTTAAAGCATATTTTGTTCAAGTTTTTCATTTTATTTGAAAGAGTTTTGACTGGAAGAAAGGCTAAGAGCATGCCTAATGCTTATGAGATGGAATTGTCTTTATGAATTTTTGAATTGGCTTTATGAATTTTAAATATAGTGACGGAAATATCATGAAGATTTCATGTATTGACATATATATATTGAAACTTTCAAGCTGATTTATGTTTTAAAGATTTATTTATCTTCCAATTTTATTTCAAGAAAATGAATTCATTTCCTTGGAAATGAAGTCAATCTTCTGAAGTTTTTAATGAATTTATAACTTATTTGTTTAGCTTTGATTTGACATGTATATGTGAACCAAATACATGTACATGTATTTTCCCATTTAGACTTTTATTTTGATATATGAGTATTGATTTACTTACATTCTGTAAACAAGGATATTCAGTCAAGAATGAGGGGGGGGGGGGGGGTGACATGTTCCATGAAAAATTGATGTACATGTAGATTGAGCACAGAAATTGAATGCATTATCTAATAATAATTTTACTTAAAATTTTGAGGGTAGAGATGGTTTCATTATCGCAAAATATTCGCTTATTCTTTACACAAAGAATTTGTTTCGTGATGAAAAAGATCACAGGTCGTAAAGTTTTTAACTGTGGGTAATTTTCCTTGTTTGCAGTACTTAAATGTATACTATGTTTTATGTTATATAATGTAGACTTCCAGAATTTTAATTTCCTTTTACCTCGTTTTATGCTATTATTAGCCTCTGCATAAACAAGTGAGTTATTACGAAGCACTGTTTTTTTGTTTGATCATCCTCGCTAGCTTTATTGAAAACAGACGCAGTGTGTTGAATTGCACAATATTATGCCGTTTTAAAACTCTTTCACGCCCCCTTTTTCTTTGAATGCCCATGTATATGTAAGCACTTATTCACGTGTATGTGAATGATTTTCTATCTCCACATTTATTGTCAGATTTTGTCTCTATTACTTTGAAACACATATTTAGACTTGAAAAATAATCTGTGGAATGCCTGTTATCACTTTACAATTACATGTATGGTCAAACTTCTCAAAAATTTCTATCCTTCAAATGGACCATTTCAAAGCAATATCATTTGACCTTTATTACAATTATTCAATTTTCTGTTTGCCCTGATTTAATCTTATTCACTGCAACTTGAAAACTTGGAATTTTAAATCTCAAAGACCAGGATCAGGTTTTGAACAAAAAAAAAAAAAAAATGAAGAAGTTTCTCTTAATTTCAAAATGTGTTAGTAGAAAAGAATATACTATATATGTGTACATCAAAAATCAAATGCTGTCCCCTGCATTTGCATATTTGTTGTTTATTATCTGAAATTTATGCATTTATGGTTTTGGATATTGAATCGTATGGTAGATAGTATCTGCCTTATGAGCAGAACTGCCAGAAGGTCGAATAGTTTACATGTAACTCCCATTTACTGAACAGTTTACATGTAACTCCCATTTACTGAACAGTTTACATGTAACTCCCATTTACTGAACAGTTTACATGTAACTCCCATTTACTGAACAGTTTACATGTAACTCCCATTTTCTGAACTGTTTACATGTAACATCCATTTACTGAACAGTGTACATGTATCTCCCATTTACTGAACAGTTTACATGTAACTACCATTTACTGAACAGTTTACATGTAACTACCATTTACTGAACAGTTTACATGTAACTCCCATTTACTGAACAGTTTACATGTAACTCCCATTTACTGAACAGTGTACATGTATCTCCCATTTACTGAACAGTTTACATGTAACTACCATTTACTGAACAGTTTACATGTAACTCCCATTTACTGAACTTATTTTCCTCTGTGCCTGATCTGATAAGTATATATACTGTATTGTGCAATCCAACATCTTTTAACCCAGTGCATGCTTTCTGATATAAATGTAGATCTAGAATTTTCAGACTTTTGATTTGTCAAATTAAATTCTCAAAGACTAGAGCATCATGACATTCTGCTTTCATGGCGATCCTACTTTAAAAAATGAATTAAATCTTCAAAGTTTTTACTTAATCATGCTTAAAATTATTTTCATAATTTTAATTAATTTTAATACATCAAGAGTTGCATCTTTTCTTTCCTTAACAGAATTAATTGCTTTTATTAAATCGTTCATCCTAAAATTAACTTGAAATAGGAATATAAAATGTTGATATACATGTAGATACATGTATGCATAATTAATTTTAAAAAATTATACAGATGAATATGTTGCTGTACATGTAAATAGAGTTTTTTGAACAAAAGTTAAATACATATGATCTTTTTCTTGATGGAAAATTACAATGCCTTGATATTTTGTTGATCGATGCCATTATTTTTTTTTAAAGTTATAAATGAAATGAAATGCAAGACACTGTAAAAATCCAACATTTACATAAGTGTTACAGTCTAAACTGCTTGGAAAAAATGAATTATAAATCTTGTTTGAAGATTCTTGTAATTGGTATAAGCTGTAAGTGAAAGAGCAGGTGAATAAATAAAGTAAATAAATATTCTTGTAGCATTATAAAATGCATATACATGTGTGTGTAATTATGCGGAAGAAATCATGAAAAAAAAAAACCCCACACACACACCCTCTTAACTACACACACACATAGAAAATAGGAAATGACCAGCATTAATCAGTATATTTTTATCTAGAAGTTTCTTTGTAGAAATAACTACAAGTTTGAAGTGATTGTATCCTCACATTGTTTTATTACGCACATAATTTGATGTGTCAAAGCACTGATATACACTGCAAAGCGTTAAATTGATTTCTTAATGAGTCGTTTATAATATTAGATTAGATTTGCTAGGGGTAGTTGAAGGATAGCAAAAGTGTAGAGCAAAACAAGTAATTATGGTTTTAGGACTGAAATATCGCTTAGAAAATAGCTTGCTTCGTGTCTTTGATTACGTCGCTAAGGAATCCATGATTATATTTATCCTCATCTCATGATGGAGCTTATTATATGTAGATATAAAGAAAACGGAAAAGAGGCCATCTTCGTTGATCTGAATAATAGAAAACATAAAAGCTAATTTCATTCTTTCAAATTGTGTAAAATATTAAAATTACATGAAAATATAATTTGTTACATTATTCATAAAATGTGAAATTGAAATAATATATATTTTTTCATTGTTACTGAATAAAAAAACACAATATTTAAATTTACACATACAATAAAAGTTACTGGGCTTGGAAATTTAGAGTTTTTGTTGTATACATAATGTACATTTACATGGATTTAGTTTATTATTTATTCTAATACATGAACGAAATTATGATTTTCCTGTACTTTTATTTTGAAAACAAATCTTTCTTTACTGGTTACTATTGTAACATGATGTAAATATACAAATAATTTTTGCAGGATCTGACCAGTGTCCAGAATCTACAGAAGAAGCACGCGCTATTGGAGGCGGATGTCGTAGCTCATCAGGTTAGTCAGAGTTATCTCCCCTTCTACACAAGGAATTTGTTACTCTATGCCATTCTACCTCGCATAGCCCCATACGGACCCCCTATATTGTGAATCTCTGTCTTATATCCTGTACCATGTAAAGTCCTGTGTATTACTGTACATTGCCGCCATGGTCCTTGACTTGTAAGATATTCCACCTTTTCATGTAATGTGAAGCATTCATTACCTGTTTTTTGGCCCATCAAAATGTGTTCCTGCCCTCTTAAATGTATGATCTTTGCTTCTGCATTAAAGTTTGATGTAACTTATGTAATAAATATATATATGTATGCCAGTGAAATGTATGTCTTCTCTTCTCTATTGCACCCCGTACTATCCTTATTGAAAAAAATCTTTTTGATCTGAAAAGCACCATACTGGAAATATGACATCTTGAGCAGAAACCAAATTTAGATTCTTAAAGTGCAAAATACTTATAGATATTTGAACAGAATTCATTTTTTATAAGAATTCAACAGACTTCATATTTTAGCAGAGGTTGAACCATATTGGAATAGCCTCACTGACATCTTCAGTCACTGTTATGAAAGAAATCAGGCTAATAGGTTAAAGCTAGAATCAGTATACATTTAGTAAAAAAAAAATCTTTGCACTTGTACATGCTTTACTTAAATTTGAAACTTATATATATACTGTAAACGTGGTTAATTTTGCTGGGGGAAAATTTCGCGATTATAACATCAAGACATTATGTGTGGGGGAAATATTCACGATAAAAATGTCTTTCCCATTGTAAGAATGCAGCGGGAATGTTTTCGCGTTGTGGAATTTTTTGTAATGTCTATTGATTCACGAAAAACGTGAAAATTACTCCCACTCGGAAATTTCCATGTTAACAGTATTGTATATTTATCAAGGTCAATTACTTCTGAGGGTCAACAATCTTTTGTGAAACGATATATGCTTGTGCATGCCTTAATATAAGACTATCTGAGGCACAGTCTGAACTAGCTTAATGCTTTACACAACTTGTATGCATGTGAATCAAGCTTAGATGTACAGTATTTGCGATTAATTATGAAAGCTTGGTATCAGAAATGAAACGTCAAGTTTCCGTTGCAGACTACAAATATTGGGAATATAGTAAGTTTCTGGAGTTAGAATGTTTTCTGATATTATTTTTCACCCTGACCCAGAAATTCAGTGAACAAACTAAACAAGATTATTTTTAAATTGCTACATATTTTCACTTTGACTCCCCCCCTTTATTAAATTGTATGATTTAATAGTCTGATTTGACCCTCCCCTTTTGAATCTTTGCATGTTACTGAGCATGTGATATTGTACAAATATTTTATACATTGATTTTGATTTTTTTTTCTCTATTATATGGATTGCAACTAGTAACTTGTTCATCAAAGTTTTTCATCACAACAGTGGGTTGGGGGGGGGGGGTATGCTGAATCTTACTGAAAATTGGCCAAAATATAGCGTTTTTTGGAAAATTTTGGGTCAGAGCAGGGAGGGGGAACACCCCCTCTGCACCTCCTGAATCCGCCTCTACAGAGCGCAGGGTTTGATACTTGAATACAATAATGTCTTTTGTATGATAGAATGTTTGATTTCTTGCAGACAGGTGTGTAGTTTGTTAATTTGTGATTGGTGTTTGATTAAAAAAAGTCAAGTTTCGTAAAGGAAAATAGTGGTATTTCCCGTTGTTGTACCATCTCCAAAATTTGTAGCTGCTTTAGAAAGAGGATTAAGTCTACAAGTTAACTATTGTAATATTGAGTTAGATTAAAGAGTACTTTTTAAACCAAATGTATAGCACTGCAGCAGCTGATAGTCTGTTAAAGTGTCTGTACAGAGAAAAGTTAATGCCTGTTTATTAAAGTGTCGATATATTCATGTATAAAAATGTCATAAGGTCCTTGGTCTGTAGGACTAGAAATTGATTAGATAATTTTGTCAAATTGTGAAGTCAAAGGTCATGAAGCAAATCCTGGAAAAAGATATTTCTGAAGGTATTAGCACATTTAGGTCCTCTGTGTTAACAAATTATATTCATGGTTTTTTTCCTTGACAGGAAAAGAAATAGCAGAAGCAATAAACCAACAACTTGTTGTTTAAGATTGCATGAAATTTTTCATAAAAATGCACTTTTGTATTTGACTGAGCATTAAAAAGTAAAAACTATTAAAAGTTCACAATAACATAACATTGGCTAATCAAATTATGTGGCATTTGCAATCAATAGTAGTAGACAATGCATTTGCAATCAATAGTAGTAGACAATTTACTCTATTAAAAAGAAAGTAGAAACATATGGGCTTATTTATCCTAGAGTTATACATGTGTTACAGTAAAGTCTCAGCTTTGCTTTACCAGTGCATGAATGTAAATGGCTTAAACATCCCTCAGGTACATGGAATTGAATCCTTTAAAATGAGTAGGTTGGGATAACTATTTAGGGAATTATAGCCAGTTTCTTTTCATTTTGAATCGCTGTGATATTTTATTTTCAGGATCGTATTGAAGGAATCGTCATACAAGCGGATCAGTTCGTCCAATCAGGACATTTCGATGCTGATAACATCAAAGACAAGCAGAACCAGGTGGTACAGCGATATGAAGCTCTGCAGGTACAAGTCTAAGCATATTCACCATTTTCGAAAACCAGAGTTACTTCCCATTTGAGACGGTATTTGATGTAGACTGATTATGACGTCATCAAATTCTATGGAAACAGTCCTAAAAGTCTTGGAAAAGGCAGTATAAAATCGACGTTACCATACCATTTTCATGACGTTACAATAATTTTACGTCAGATACCGGAAAGGGGGAAAAACTCTGTATTCTGCAAAGACTAAATAAACAGATGGTCTACTGCATGTCATGCCTTTATAGCAATATGGTGTGATGCACCTTTTTCAAAGAATGAGCAAATTGTCTGCATGGTTAAGTCTTACATGTATGGAGAATGGACGAGTCGGAAATTGTATTTTCATCTAATAACAATATCATAAACTGTTACAATATTTTTTTTTCAACCTTACTAAGAATATGATTCAACGGTTTTCCAGCTCATTGAAAAAAATATTAAATTGGGTCAGATCGTCACTATTCAAGGACTAGAAGTTTATCTAACAGGGGTTAGGGAGGTTGGTGTAATGTTGAAATGTCACCTTGAAATTGTTGCTATCCGTAGTCTTTTTACCATTGTATAGGATCCCATGCAGGCCCGTAAGCAGAAACTTGAGGACGCCCTCCGTCTACAACAATTCCTCCGTGATGTTGAAGATGAGGAAGACTGGATCAGAGAGAAGGAACCCATAGCTTCCTCAACTAACAGAGGTACGTTATTTGTACATTTACTGTAAACATGGTTATTTTCACTTGGGGAAAATTTCCAATTCTAACACCAAGACATTACGCGTGGGGGAAATATTCGCGATGAAAATGTTTTTCCCATTGTAAGAATGCATCCGGGATAGTTTTGCGTGGGGGAAATTTTTCGTGAAATCCCTCGATTCACAAAAAAACCACTAAAATTACCCCCATGCGAAAATTTCAACGTTTACAGTACAGTATATTTATCTCCTATCATAAAAGTGTCTGCTTGTATTTCCAACCTTTTCTGCTTGGACATATCGAGGGATTGCTCATTGTCGGACATTGTTTTTGTTGGCAGACTTTTACTTTCAGACCTCATAATCAGTGACCTGTAAAACATTTCTGTAATGGACCGTTTGACTGTGTCATCATGATGGACAAGTCTATTGACAGGTGCAATGTCGGACGTTGGGTGTCAACCCCTCTATTAAGTATATCTAATGAAAGAAAGAAACAAAAAGTTGACAAATAGATAGAAAGATTTATTAAATGAAACAGGAACAGCGAAATTATAGTATTTGGAGTATCACCAAAACATTTATAACTCTCTGAAAAGCTGTGCAGAGTATGTCACATATGTTTCATAAAATCAAAAAAAATGGACAGATGTTGCACAAACAGATAACAAGTGCAAATGGAATGAACATTGTTAATGGAATATGTCATTGGTTATAGGGAGAGATCTTATTGGAGTTCAGAATCTGATGAAAAAGCACACCGCTCTCCAGGCAGAGTTAGCCGGCCACGAGCCTCGCATTCAGAATGTATGTTCCCATGGTAACGAGATGATCGATGAGGGACATTTCGCACAGAATGAAATTCAACAAAAGATAGAGGATCTGAACGACAGATGGCAATCACTCAAGGTTAGTAGGCAGAATATTGTCGAAAAATACCCAGGCCATATGTAATTAATGATCGAAGTAGAGAATCTGAGCTACATGTGAATATGTTTATTAAGAATTCTTACAAATCTGAAAATGTCTTTGAGCTTAAGCATATTGCATTCAAGATTTTGCAGTAACTTCCTGAATATTTTGTATTTTGGGTAAAATGATTTAGTATTAAAGGTATGGAATTAATTGGCTTCCCTCTAAATATCAATTATTTTCTCTCAGGACAAAATAATGTAAAAATAACAGACATGTAGGATAAATACATGTACATAAGTGAAACACCTTTGGTCTCAAGAAATGATAAAGTACTATTAAAGAAGTTGAAATGAATTCAGCTGTTCCACACATTTTACATGTATATATAGAAATATATGAAGAATTTCTGAAGCAAAAATGTAAACAAAAAATTCTGACTGGTTCTATATACATCTATCAAACAGAAGTAAAGACAGTATAAACAATCATGTGAATATAGATTTGAGCCATTTTGTTTAGACGGTATTTATGTACATGTTAGATAAGTCTAGAAGAGAAAGAGACATTTCAGCAGAACAATATCTAAATAAAAGTAAAATTTCTTTCAGGAAAAAGCTCTCCAGAGGAAGCAGGATCTCGAAGATTCCCTCCAAGCCCAGCAGTACTTTGCCGATGCCAACGAGGCCGAATCCTGGATGAAGGAAAAAGAGCCAATAGCGGCAAACACTGACTACGGCAAGGATGAAGACTCTGCGGAAGCTTTACTGAAGAAACATGACGCATTCATGTCAGACTTGGAGGCTTATAGGACTGTTATAGAAGGACTCCGAGACCAGGCTCAGGCCTGCAAGGTATTCATACAAGGGATAAAATTATTTAACGAAGAATTTTGACTTTGCAACTTGACACAAATAGATATAGGGCTTTATGTTTTAAAGTAGATTTTGAAAGCAGACATTTGTAATCTACATGTATAACATGTACATTTATATATGCTTTATTATATTGAAAGTAAAAATATGATTGGTCAGTCTAAAATCTCGTGATTTTTGAAAGATTCTTAGAATTGTTGAACCTGATGTTGTATCATATATGTACATGAATGTACTTTACAATAATTTATAGGTACATGTGTATATAATAAACCTAATGATAAACTTGTTTCCATAGCAACAAGAGGCCCCAGTGGTAGATGACCTTGGGACAGAGAAGGTCATGGCATTATATGACTACACAGAGAAATCACCCAGAGAAGTCTCCATGAAGAAAGGAGATGTGCTCACTCTTCTTAACAGCTCCAACAAGGTAAAAAAAAACTTACGACAAAAATTGTTTAATTTTTGCTTTCACAGGGTACCATGCTACTGCTTATCTTTCAGTCAAACTTTCTAAAAATTATTTTACTATATAAAATTTCTCATGAAAAAAACATAAGAAATTTTATGTAGTAAAATAATTTTCATGAAAAAAAAAAAAAAAAAATTTATCACTTGCTTTACCAGAGTACTATTTTAATGCACAATTTTGTAGAATTATTTTACTTTCTTCATCTTTCTTAGTTCTTTGAATCATTAAAATTTTACATATTATCCTCTCAGTTAAAACATTTCTTTAAACATATGATTTATGATATGATTTAGAATCAAATTACCTGTTAATAAAAGATATCAAATACATCAAATATCATCTTGCTTATTCAAATTTCATGCACTTCTTGATTTGTTCTGAATTCATACTCAAGATGCCTGTTTTAATTTGACAGGACTGGTGGAAGGTAGAGGTGAATGATCGTCAGGGTTTTGTCCCAGCAGCTTACGTAAAGAAACTCGACCCAAGTCTGTCAGCGAGTCGTAACAACCTGATGGACGAGTTTACCATCTCTGTACGACAGAATCAGATAGAAACACAGTGAGTTTTCACTTTTTCTTTTGTTTACTAGATATTGTAGGTATAGATTTTTGTTTTGCTTTGGTTAGTGGAAAATGTAGGGATAGCTGGTTTTTACAGCGCCTATAGGAAATCCATGTATGTTTGTTGCATGTTTTTGTAAGTGATTAAATTTAAAAAAAAAAAAAAAAGTATTTGCATATGTTAGAAAATGAGAAGTTTAGTTTCAATACTAAATATTTGTTTTATGTGTACCTTCAAACAAAAAAATCAGTGCATGGGTTTTCAAACTAAAAAATTCCCACATATTTAAAAGTTTTGAGAAAATGATAGGACATGTATTTTGTGCATTTCTTTAAATTTTCATGTAGATTCTAAGATTTAGTTTAGCGTATCCATGTATGCTTTGTGTAATGTGGGAATGTCTGATAGAGAGTTTTGCTTATGTGTTGTATATTTTAAAAAATTAGTCCAAACAGATGTAATTATTTGCACATATGTAGTTTAGAGTATTTGTGTAATTTAGCTTGAAGATGTGATTTGTGTATTTTTTTTTTTTTTTTTTTTTTTTTTTTTTGCGATTTACATGTAGTACAAATTTAGGGTTACCATAGTGTTTGCCTGTGCATGCTTTTGTCACCAAGCTTCAATGTGCCATCCTCATTTACAGAGATAAATTAGAATGGATGTAAGTGTACAACGGATATTTATTTGGTTTCCCCTTTATCTGCCAATATATGATCTGCACTGCAACTTAGTTATTGTAAACGAACACCATGGTAGATTATCCATGTAGGTCGAGCTGCAATCAGAAACGACTCGATACATTTTGAGCTGCCATTTTAAATAGCTGAATTGCATGATGTTTCATACTTCTTCCTTCCAGATGCGTATGAAGAAAATATCTACATGTATCTACTGTTTTGAATCCCCAAGTTTCAATTGAGAATTGGCTTTTTTCTCGCCTTTCACAGTTTTAAGATGAATTCTTCTTTTCAAATTAACGTACATGTATGTGATGCTCAAATTAACATGTGATGCCGTAATAAATCTAAGATAATTTTACGAAAATTTACAATCTTTCGACATTTAACCTACTTTTAGGAGCACTTTAGCACAGTCGTCCTTTACTAGTGTCTCTCTCTCTAACTGAGTGTGTGTTTCCTTTACTCATTCAGTCATACAGTGAAACTAATTCTTAATATTTAGAAGCATGAGACCACCCCTCTCATACATGTACATGTATCTTTTGACTTTATGAAAGTGTCTGTACTATTGTAAACTCGTCTGTAAAATAGTTCTTGTCACAAACACAGACTCTTCTCTCAAGAAGGATTACGTGCATGTATATGTTTGTAAAATATTATACATTTGTATGTGTATCGCATACATGTAGTTAAAAAATATATAATTTAATACACCTACATGTACCTTCAGAAAGACGTATAATGGCATTGTACCTTCAGTCTGTCCATCTTTCAGACCATTTGTACTTTGATATTATCACTCTTGAATTTTATTGCATGAACAGAAATAATTCATGTTGGATTACATACAGAAATAATTTCTTTTTGTTTGTATTCAGGGGAAATATTTATGTGGATATTTCAATAGTACTGTAATAAGAAACAAGGATACTCATACTGCAGTCAATCAAAATATTAATTCAGTAGTTCACTTGTTTAAATGTTCCGCAAGTTTAAACATTTATATATTGCTTATTCTCGAAAACCAGAGTTACTTCCCATTTGGGATGATATCTGACGAAGAGTAATTATGATGTCATCAAAATCTATGGAAACAGTCCCTAAACTCTGGGAAATGACGGTAAAAATTTGATCATTTTCATGACGTCATAATGGGGATACGTCACATACTGTCTCAAATGGGAAATAACTCTATATTCCGCAAATACCCAATATCAGAGAGAAATTCCGAGAGGATTGAGAAATTACATTTTTTGCACATGTCTGTTGGAAAAAAAATGTTTTGAAGTGAGTTCATGAGATTTATTTTCTTGCTGTTAAGAGAGAATCTCTCAAGTTCATTACTAAAAAACTTACCCAGAAGTTACAACACACGTTTATAATTGAATAGTTTGTTCATGTAATACTGAAGTGTAGTTATATACATTATATTAACACAAAAGTTGATGATTTAATCAATGTTTCAGAAAATCACATTTTCAGAGAGTATCTTGAGGAGAAGTGAGTTAAGTTCTATAATTGAGAACTTGGCATGTCAACAAAATATTCACACTTTGATATTTTTACTCCTCAAACAGCAAATTGAAAAAGCAGCTTTATAGCGTACTTTGACTGATCATTCCTTAAAGTAGAAAAATGATATGGACATTGTCTTTGAAAATATCTTTGGTTCTGCAACCACGTAATTTTTTTTTTCTCATAAGCTTTGACATATCTGTCTGTCTCTAGATGTACCATGTACATGTACATTACTTTTAAATACTAGTACATATTCCTTCCTGAAGTATACCTGCACAAAAAAAATTCAAAACATGTTTCAACACGGAAAAAAAATAAAAAGACGTGCAAATTATATTCAAGGTCATTATCATGATTGAAGGTCAAGGTTGTCACAAGGTTATCCTGAAGGAAATATAAGGTCAAGGTCTTTCGATCTCTTAAGCCACTAACTACACATCTTTTCTGAAACACAACAGAGTTCTCTCGCTTTTTCTCTGTGAATGAAGATAACTTTCTTGCAATCATCTCAAACTTTTCTTATGATAATTTCTTTTTTAAAAATTCAGAATTTTCATGAGCTTAAAGTATTTCACATATAATCAGACATCTATGAAGAAGTTGCTAAGCCCAAAAGTCAAAATAACAGATTTTACATACTGTAAACGTGGTTATTCTGGCTGTGGGAAAATTTCGGGGATATAACATAAAGACGTTACACGTTAGAGAAATATTCGCGGAAAAATTGTCTTTCCCATTGTAAGAATGCAGTGGTGATATTTTTGCTAAGTCTTTTGATCCGCAAAAAACATGAAAATTACCCCCACACGAAAATTTCCACGTTTACAGTATATTTTTAACAGAGCCTACATCTCTGAAGAATATGCGACATTTAAAGTGATACTGAATTCTAATTTACGTTTCACTGATAATCATATGATTAACAAAAGCAGAGCTAATACCCATGTTAACACATTTTACAGTGCTTGTACAAGTACACTAGTATTCAAACAAACTGGTAGTGTAAAAATGCCATTTCTGTAATAATTATTTGACAGAACACCAACTTCAGGAATCGTACATGATTTATTTTACAGGTATGCCAACCTCTTAGACCTTGGTAATCAGAGACGTGAGAAGCTTCAGGAATCCACCAAAGCATTCCAGCTGGTGAGAGAAGCCGCGGAACTGGCAGCGTGGATCACGGAGAAAGAAAACGTTATGGTAGCGGAGGAAGTAGGAGAAGATCTGGAACAAGTAGAGGAAATGCAGAAGAAATTTGACGATTTCCAAAAGGTGAGATATGATTAACGACAAAAGTTATGATTTTTTTGTGCTATAGACAGGAAAGATTTACATGCACATTAAAACCTGCCTTAGTGACCCACTGTATTTTAAAGAGACCTCCTGTTTTAAGTGACCAAGGTTTCCATTATCTACATAAATATGTTCCATGTTAGTTAATCTGCATTAAGAGACCACCTGTTTTATGTGATCCCTTGGTGGGTCTCTTAAAACAGGTTTAATTCAACTTCCAATTTTGTCAGTCTCTAGAGGAGTTTAAATGTGATGTCATCAAATTTAGGGAAATCAGCAAGAAACTTTATTAGATAATCATGGTATGTATGCATGCAACTAAAACAGAGATCAGAACAATTAAGTAATTTTCAAAATCTCAAGTTCCAGGTTGTTATTAGCCTAAATATACATGTTGGAACTATTTGAACCATTTGAAACTTGTATTGTAGGATCTGAAAGCTAACGAGGCTCGTCTTCAGGAGTTGAATTCTATCGCTGACAAACTGACGGCCATGGGAAGAACGGAGGCTGCAGAAAAAATCAGAGATCAGATTGCTGTACGTATTTACATGTACATATGTAATCATACAAACAAAGCAATTCTCTCAAGTTTTTTTCTAAAATATTGAAACTTTTACCTCATGGTAAAGAAGTTAAAGAAAATTATTTATCATCCAGGATCAGTGAGATATTTTGGGTTTATCCTAAAGTTTTTAAGGGTGAAGTGCCGGAAATAGAAAGTGAATGAAATTCCTGAAAAATTTGAATCCGAAAAAACTCCTGAAAAATTGGAATCTGAAAAATTGGAATCAGGAATTCTTGTTATAAATGAAACATCACAAAGGAGAATTGGACTACCTTTATATTATTTACATTCAAATTGTATAAATATACATGTATATACAGTATATGTAATACTTAAAATTTCAGACACTGAATAACAGATGGGAGAACCTCCAGGCCGTAACAGCTACTCGTGCTGAAAGTTTGGGTAGCGCTCATGAAGTACAGAGATTCCATAGGTAAGTCATTATAGTAAATTCTTGTTCATACCTAAGAAATAAAGAAAGATTTAACTCTGCAGCCAGAAAGCTACGTACATGTGTACTTTCAAGTAAACCAGGTGTGCATCTGTAGATTTTTAATCTCCCTAACTTAAGTGGAAGTCTAAAACAGACTATGAATTTTTATACAATCTTTATTTATAAACATGGTAAAAGGACTTGTGATAGATCTTATTTCTACATGTAAGTACGATTTACATTTTCATCTCTGCATTTCCCATCTATTTTTCCAAACTTTTTAGCTCACCTGAGCCAAAGGCTCAAGTGAGCTATTGTCATAGTGTGGCGTCCGTCGTCCGTCGTCCGTCCGTCGTAAACTTTTAACATTTTCAACTTCTTCTCAAGAACGGCTGAAGGGATTTTGATGAAACTTGGTATGCATGAAGTACTAAAGGTCCTCTACCAAGTTTGTTCATTTCGGCTCGATCCCTTCAGGGGTGGATCCAGGGCGGGGTCAAATAGGCCCCGGAGGGTACCCCTCTTCAAAAATCTTCTTCTCCAGTTCCACTGAATGGATTGAAAAACTAATTGTATCTATGTGATCTAGAAGGATGTATGATTCAAGTTTGTTCATTTCGTTAAAATCCGACAACTAATTTTTGACGCGTTTTTGACGTCTTTTCGGACTTAGTCAGAAATGCACATTTTTGCACTTTTTCTTTAAATAACTCAATAAGTGTATGATTTTACACACTCATTTACTACATATTTATCATATTTAACTTACTTAATGCTTTGATATGTATTTTATGCTTAAATTTTATTTTTTTGATTTTTTATGAATTTTTTTCTTATGTAAAAAGGAAGGGGGGGGGGGGGGGGGGGGGTGATTTTCATACATTTTCTGCTTCTTTTCTATAACCACTCTTCAGATTGTCATGACAATTTGTAGGTATGAGGTACTCATGCATGGTACCCTACAAGTGAAAGAATTTTGTCCAGATATCCACTTTTGGATTTTTAAGGAATATTTTTTAAGATTGTACATAGGTATAATGTATGTTTTCCATGCCCAATGGACCCATGGGGAGTGGCTTCAAACCCCGGCGGGACCCCAACAAAATTTTTTCCCCTTTTTATTAGCTCACCTGAGCCAAAGGCTCAAGTGAGCTATTGTCATAGTGTGGCGTCCGGCGTCCGTCGTCCGTCGTCCGTCCGTCGTAAACTTTTAACATTTTCAACTTCTTCTCAAGAACGGCTGAAGGGATTTTGATGAAACTTGGTATGCATGAAGTACTAAAGGTCCTCTACCAAGTTTGTTCATTTCGGCTCGATCCCTTCAGGGGTGGATCCAGGGCGGGGTCAAATAGGCCCCGGAGGGTACCCCTCTTCAAAAATCTTCTTCTCCAGTTCCACTGAATGGATTGAAAAACTAATTGTATCTATGTGATCTAGAAGGATGTATGATTCAAGTTTGTTCATTTCGTTAAAATCCGACAACTAATTTTTGACGCGTTTTTGACGTCTTTTCGGACTTAGTCAGAAATGCACATTTTTGCACTTTTTCTTTAAATAACTCAATAAGTGTATGATTTTACACACTCATTTACTACATATTTATCATATTTAACTTACTTAATGCTTTGATATGTATTTTATGCTTAAATTTTATTTTTTTGATTTTTTATGAATTTTTTTCTTATGTAAAAAGGAAGGGGGGGGGGGTGATTTTCATACATTTTCTGCTTCTTTTCTATAACCACTCTTCAGATTGTCATGACAATTTGTAGGTATGAGGTACTCATGCATGGTACCCTACAAGTGAAAGAATTTTGTCCAGATATCCACTTTTGGATTTTTAAGGAATATTTTTTAAGATTGTACATAGGTATAATGTATGTTTTCCATGCCCAATGGACCCATGGGGAGTGGCTTCAAACCCCGGCGGGACCCCAACAAAATTTTTTCCCCTTTTTATTAGCTCACCTGAGCCAAAGGCTCAAGTGAGCTATTGTCATAGTGTGGCGTCCGGCGTCCGTCGTCCGTCGTCCGTCCGTCGTAAACTTTTAACATTTTCAACTTCTTCTCAAGAACGGCTGAAGGGATTTTGATGAAACTTGGTATGCATGAAGTACTAAAGGTCCTCTACCAAGTTTGTTCATTTCGGCTCGATCCCTTCAGGGGTGGATCCAGGGCGGGGTCAAATAGGCCCCGGAGGGTACCCCTCTTCAAAAATCTTCTTCTCCAGTTCCACTGAATGGATTGAAAAACTAATTGTATCTATGTGATCTAGAAGGATGTATGATTCAAGTTTGTTCATTTCGTTAAAATCCGACAACTAATTTTTGACGCGTTTTTGACGTCTTTTCGGACTTAGTCAGAAATGCACATTTTTGCACTTTTTCTTTAAATAACTCAATAAGTGTATGATTTTACACACTCATTTACTACATATTTATCATATTTAACTTACTTAATGCTTTGATATGTATTTTATGCTTAAATTTTATTTTTTTGATTTTTTATGAATTTTTTTCTTATGTAAAAAGGAAGGGGGGGGGGGTGATTTTCATACATTTTCTGCTTCTTTTCTATAACCACTCTTCAGATTGTCATGACAATTTGTAGGTATGAGGTACTCATGCATGGTACCCTACAAGTGAAAGAATTTTGTCCAGATATCCACTTTTGGATTTTTAAGGAATATTTTTTAAGATTGTACATAGGTATAATGTATGTTTTCCATGCCCAATGGACCCATGGGGAGTGGCTTCAAACCCCGGCGGGACCCCAACAAAATTTTTTCCCCTTTTTATTAGCTCACCTGAGCCAAAGGCTCAAGTGAGCTATTGTCATAGTGTGGCGTCCGGCGTCCGTCGTCCGTCGTCCGTCGTCCGTCCGTCGTAAACTTTTAACATTTTCAACTTCTTCTCAAGAACGGCTGAAGGGATTTTGATGAAACTTGGTATGCATGAAGTACTAAAGGTCCTCTACCAAGTTTGTTCATTTCGGCTCGATCCCTTCAGGGGTGGATCCAGGGCGGGGTCAAATAGGCCCCGGAGGGTACCCCTCTTCAAAAATCTTCTTCTCCAGTTCCACTGAATGGATTGAAAAACTAATTGTATCTATGTGATCTAGAAGGATGTATGATTCAAGTTTGTTCATTTCGTTAAAATCCGACAACTAATTTTTGACGCGTTTTTGACGTCTTTTCGGACTTAGTCAGAAATGCACATTTTTGCACTTTTTCTTTAAATAACTCAATAAGTGTATGATTTTACACACTCATTTACTACATATTTATCATATTTAACTTACTTAATGCTTTGATATGTATTTTATGCTTAAATTTTATTTTTTTGATTTTTTATGAATTTTTTTCTTATGTAAAAAGGAAGGGGGGGGGGGGGGTGATTTTCATACATTTTCTGCTTCTTTTCTATAACCACTCTTCAGATTGTCATGACAATTTGTAGGTATGAGGTACTCATGCATGGTACCCTACAAGTGAAAGAATTTTGTCCAGATATCCACTTTTGGATTTTTAAGGAATATTTTTTAAGATTGTACATAGGTATAATGTATGTTTTCCATGCCCAATGGACCCATGGGGAGTGGCTTCAAACCCCGGCGGGACCCCAACAAAATTTTTTCCCCTTTTTATTAGCTCACCTGAGCCAAAGGCTCAAGTGAGCTATTGTCATAGTGTGGCGTCCGTCGTCCGTCGTCCGTCCGTCCGTCGTAAACTTTTAACATTTTCAACTTCTTCTCAAGAACGGCTGAAGGGATTTTGATGAAACTTGGTATGCATGAAGTACTAAAGGTCCTCTACCAAGTTTGTTCATTTCGGCTCGATCCCTTCAGGGGTGGATCCAGGGCGGGGTCAAATAGGCCCCGGAGGGTACCCCTCTTCAAAAATCTTCTTCTCCAGTTCCACTGAATGGATTGAAAAACTAATTGTATCTATGTGATCTAGAAGGATGTATGATTCAAGTTTGTTCATTTCGTTAAAATCCGACAACTAATTTTTGACGCGTTTTTGACGTCTTTTCGGACTTAGTCAGAAATGCACATTTTTGCACTTTTTCTTTAAATAACTCAATAAGTGTATGATTTTACACACTCATTTACTACATATTTATCATATTTAACTTACTTAATGCTTTGATATGTATTTTATGCTTAAATTTTATTTTTTTGATTTTTTATGAATTTTTTTCTTATGTAAAAAGGAAGGGGGGGGGGGTGATTTTCATACATTTTCTGCTTCTTTTCTATAACCACTCTTCAGATTGTCATGACAATTTGTAGGTATGAGGTACTCATGCATGGTACCCTACAAGTGAAAGAATTTTGTCCAGATATCCACTTTTGGATTTTTAAGGAATATTTTTTAAGATTGTACATAGGTATAATGTATGTTTTCTTACCAAAAAAGAAAAGAAATTCTCAAATCGCACCGGGTTATACACATTGATACTACTTTTGAATGAAGAAATTTTATTTGAATCACAAAAAAAAAAAATGCCGTAAAGATTAAAAGTACACAACTTTTTAAATATTTTTTCAAAGCCATGCACCTGGTTCCGGACCGGAATTATTCGAATTTTATGATCTGAGGACCCATTTTCACACGTATTCTTCCACACATGTAGATGTCTCACACACTTTAAAACTATATTCAAAATTTTATTTCATCTATCTAGTAAACAATCACGGGAAGACAATTGAAGATAAACATTGTGTGTATTTTCCACCAATTGTTGAAAATAATAAGAAAATAATCGGAACTATTTGACAGGACAATGACCTAGATATGCATTAATTCATCTTCGTCCCCAAGGCGCATCGTATTCCGCTATGCGCTTCATTGCAATACAAACCGCAAAGCAGTACTGCGATATATTTCAGGAGATACAGTGCAAACGGAATAGATTTTTATACTTGGAACACTTTCATAATCTGTATCTGTATGGGTACGTTGAATTACCAATACTGGCTTGTGATCAACGGAATGAGAGAGCGCATAAACTTACTTAATCGCGCTTCAGGCTGAATCTAAAGCCTTCCACAGTCCTTGACAGCACTTGATGGTTATCCAGTTCGTTCCACTCTGTGACTGTACGTATGAAGAATGAGTTCTTCCTGATGACGGAATTACATGTAGGTATGTTAAAGCAGCGAGTATGGTTTGAGCTATGAACAACGTTCATAATGGTTATCATTCATGTACTTGGAACACTTGCATATACTTGTTATCATGTATAAAGTTTGCTCGAATTTCCTCTGTCTTAGACTCTCTTAGATGAAGTAATTTACGGACTGATTTCTTGAAGAAACGTCTAATGAGTAATCTCTTCCTCTGGATTTTGAGAATGCATAGGACATTTAATATCTGAAATTCTTGAAAATAAATAATTCCGTTCAGAGTTCCTGAAATCTTCCAATGAAATGTTGGACCACAGAAGCTGTTGTTTTAATAGAGAAAATAAATTATTATTCACAACCTTAAGCCACTGTGTTCGTCATCTTGTATGTATAATATTTCTAAGAGGAACACAGAGGCCTGAGGTTGTGAATAATAAAACATTTTCTCTCATAAAACGACAGGATCCTGTGTTAAGACATTTGGGAATTTTTATCTGTTCAAATAATAGATACATAATGAGTTTTTATCAGACCAAATAACTTCTTGTCGGCAAATCCAATGCAACCGATACATTTCATGAACTCTCTGTGCTAACAACTTGCCCGTGTAACAGACCTATGATGAGGTAAAACAATTAGTTAACAGTAAATAACGATGTCGTAGGTCTGCTAGTTGGACAAGCTTAACAATTTCATGGGCCTTTTAATTTGTTTCAAACTGCGAAACCTTAGAGAAACCACTTGAGTTGTTGAACAGCGTATGCTGAAATGCGACGCTCCTTCTCGCCTGTTGAAATATGCATAGGCAAGAAGCGTCGCATTTCAGCATATTTACTTAAAATTATTTGTTCAAGTGGCTTCACTGGGTCATGAGGTTTGATACAACATACACTGCTTTTTTGGAAAACAAACAAACTGGCACAATTTCTGCACAACTCACTTGAATTGATGAATATTGGATCAAAACGATTTTAACTGTACGTTTCATGTATTTGAGATGAAATCAATACTATTCAAAAGCATAATTCATAGATTTCAGTGAATAAAGGCAAACCCGAAAAATCTTAGTTTTTTATGCCCCTGGAATAAAAGATTCGGGAGCATAAAGTTTTTGGCCTGTCCGTCTGTCTGTTTGTCTGTCTGTTTTCCAAAAAACTTTAACATTGGGCATAACTTTTGAATGGAAGCTGGTGATAGAGGTTTCATATTTCACATGTGTATTTACCAAAATTTTTGACCTCATGACCATAACCTTGACCTTTCACGTACTTCTCAAAAACTTTAACATTGGGCATAACTATTGAATGGTTATAGTGATAGGGCTTTCATATTGTACATGTGTATTCCTTGTGACAAGATCTTTCCATTGATACCAATATTACGCTGACCAAGACCTCTCACATACTTAACAGAAAATGGTGTTTATACTAACAAAGATGCCGCCGGGGGCATTCTCGTTTCACAAACACAGGCTTTATAATTTCTGGCATGCTAGCTATCAATAATGAAAGGTTTTGTGTTCAATTTTAAATAAACTTAATTTGTGAAATCATTTCATTGTTTTATTCTTTTTCTGCTGCACATTTATGTGGAATTTTACAATATGATTTTATTTTTGATGTTGCATAATTGAACTATACTAGCTGGGCATATGACGTTGGACCACTTTATCCGTTTTTTTTTTCAAATCAGTAAAAAAGTTATTGTTTTGAAATGTGACTATTTTTTTCTTTTTTGTACCTTTAAAGGTTGTCTGAAAAAAAAAACACTTCTCTGCATCCGGCAAAAATCTTTTTAGAAAGGTTGTGGGCTAAAATCCTGGTACTGGCACTATCAGTATTCAATGTCAGTATGTCAGTTAGAGCGTGCATGGGTATCAGGTGAGCGTTGTGCCCCCTGGGGCTCTTGTTTCAATCAAAGTAACATGTACATGTAGAATCCAGAGATGTGTACATGTATGCCTTAGTTTTCTCTTGGATGAGGGGAATACATGAAAATTTCAACAATGAAAATTTAAAAGTTTCTTGAAAAATACTTGATTGCAAAGGAAATCAATAAAACACCATCTGAACTACATTTTTAGCTCACCTCGACGAAGTTGAGTGAGCTTATGCTATAACCCCACGCGTCCGGTTAAGAAGTTTGGGGTAGCTCAGTATCTGACAAAGTACTAATGCTACAGTAACCAAACTTGCACAAGTGATTCATCTTTGGATGCTGAGATGAACCCTTGCATCGGATGCAGCATCTGACCCACATTTTCCGCTTGAGTGACTTGGTTAAGAAGTTTGGGGTAGCTCAGTATCTGACAAAGTACTGGTGCTACAGTATCCAAACTGGCACAAGTGATTCATCTTTGGATGCTGAGGTGAACCCATGCATCGTATGCAGCATTTGACCTACATTTTCTGCTTGAGTGACTTGGTTAAGAAGTTTGGGGTAGCTCAGTATCTGACAAAGTACTGGTGCTACAGTAACCAAACTGGCACAAGTGATTCATCTTTGGATGCTGAGATGAACCCATGCATCGGATGCAGCATCTGACCTACATTTTCCACTTGAGTGACTTGGTTAAGAAGTTTGGGGTAGCTCAGTATCTGACAAAGTACTGATGCTACAGTAACCAAACTGGCACAAGTGATTCATCTTTGGATGCTGAGGTGAACCCGTGCATTGGATGCAGCATCTAACATACATTTTCCGCTTGAGTGACTTGGTTAAGAAGTTTGGGGTAGCTCAGTATCTGACAAAGTACTGGTGCTACATTACCAAACTGGCACAAGTGATTCATCTTTGGATGCTGAGATGAAACCCATGTATCGGATGCAGCATCTGACCTACATTTTCCGCTTGAGCGATTTCGCTTTTAAAAGCCAATATTGAGCAAAGTATAAGTGCTACATGTACCAAACTTGCATATTGGATGTATCTTTGATCAAACTTTCATAAAATGACCTTGACCTACTTTTTGTGCTTGAGTGATTTTGCCTTTAAAAGCCAATATTGAGCAAAGTATAAGTGCTAGATGTTCCAAACTTGCATATTAGATGTATCTTTGATCAATCTTTCATAAAATGACCTTGACCTACTTTTTCCGCTTGAGTGATTTTGCTTTATAAAGCCAATATTGAGCAAAGTATAACTGCTACATGTACCAAACTTGCATATTGGATGTATCTTTGATCAAACTTTCATAAAATGACCTTGACCTACTTTTTCTGCTTGAGTGGTTTTGCCTTTAAAAGCCAATATACATGTACTAAGAAATATGTTTGAATTGAATTTTGCTGTCACGAGGTGAGCTTCGTAATCTGTGATTACCTATGTTTATTAAAAGTGATGAAAGTAATAGTATTTCCTATTCTAAATTTTCCATGATAAAAGTAAGGAAGTCTCTCCAACGTTTAACTTTATTTCGCAGGGATGTTGACGAAACAAAGGACTGGATAGATGAGAAAGACACGGCTCTGAACAGTGATAATTACGGACATGATCTGGCTAGTGTACAGGCGTTACAGAGGAAACATGACGCTCTAGAGAGAGATCTATCTGCCCTTGGTGACAAAGTATGTCAATTTATTCATTTCTTTTTTTTTTCTTTTTTTTGGGGGGGGGGGGGATGGGGGGTATTCAGTGAAATAGTTTGCACAAATAAACTTGATATTACCTAATCTTACATAATAAATGTAAGACTTATTCCAAAGATCTTAATTCTTTTCACTGTTAAATGTTTAAAAAGACAAAAAAAATCCTTTTTAGTTCCCTAGGCAATGATTTTTGATTGTAAAGTTTCAATGTAGACATTGTTATTTCCGATATACATGTATTGATGATGCAAAGTAATGACAATGTTCAAATGCATTTTCATATTAGAATATACACGCTACTACTTGTATATGATACATTACACTTATGCATTAGCATTTCTCTAGATTGTACGATGAATATGAAGTAGTTATTTGCTTTTACCAAGTAATGAAATATGAATTTTACTCTTTCTTAGACATCATGCCAATCACAAGTTATGTTTATGTTTTATTAGGTTCGTGATCTTGATGAGACTGCCAAGCGTTTAATGCAGACCCATCCAGATCAGGCTGAACAAGTGTATGAACACCAGAGAGAGATCAACGAAATGTGGAACACACTAACTGCTAAGGTATGTTATTCATTCATAATTTTGTTTAAATTTTAAATTGTTCCAAGTTTTCACTTAACAAAAATATAAATTCATGTAGGATAAAAATGGTCAGTCGGAAGCTGTATTCTAGCTATTAGTATTAGCATTATGAGAAAGCTTCTAATCGTGTATTTTTTTTCACCAACCTAGGCTGATGCCAGAAAGGCCAAGCTCTTGGACAGCTATGACTTACAGAGGTTCCTTAGTGATTACAGGTATGTAAAAAAAATAATGTAAAATAAGTATGATTTACAATAGACGATTTCCGAGATGTTTCATTTGATAGCTAGACTACGGACATCACGCACTTTGTCGACGTTGTCCATTGTGACGTCACACATGAAGCACTGGAAACATAACGTAAACCTTCGATTATTTATGACGTACAGTTCAAAAGTTTTCCAAGGTACTTGTACTTGATGTCCGTAGTCTGTTGTGTTAAATCAAGGTTTTGAACGCTCGATTCCAAGAAATTGAATATGGACTATTAGAATCACATGTATTTGAAAGCTTCATTGGCATCCTATGGTTCTGTAACTGTTCCTTGTAATAAATAAACTTATACATGTAACTCAGCATATGTCACTTGCTTTATACATGTATGTGATCTAAAATTAGATTTGTATCTTTTACTTCAGGGATCTGACATCTTGGATTAACTCGATGATGTCACTTGTGTCCTCGGACGAGCTCGCCAAGGACGTTACCGGAGCCGAAGCCCTGCTGGAACGCCATCAGGTAAGATGCCCGCATGCTGTATCAAACCTTAGACTTTATAAATCTTCTCAAAGGAAAACGGACAATATACATATAATTCTTTGTCATTATGTGAAATTTATCATATTTGAATGTGTGAAATTTTTTTAGATTTCTTTGTCCACGAAATTTTACACCATGCTTTGTTAGATCCTTTAGACTTAGGTTTATGAAGTAGCACATAATTGTATTTGAAAGTATGAGCAAAACCTCGTATCTAAGAGGGTGTTAGGTGCAAATATTTAACAAAAGTAAGTATTATTATTTCTTATGCTTCATGTTAAATGTAGATACATGTAAATGTTTATATAAGATACATGTATAAATAATGTTTGCTATAGTACATGTACATGTTTTTAATCAGTCACAATCAATGTTTTAATCCAAGGAATATACATGTAGAATAGATTTCATGTTTTGTTCAAAGGTGTGTGCTTATACAAAAACTAATGCAAGTTAAACATGTTAAAAAATTTGATGTTTTATTACGTAAAACTAGATATATGCAGTCTGAAATTATTTTTCAGGTAAATTATTTTATACAAATGTAAAAAATGAACAAACTCAAATTTTGTTGCCTACATATTTGTAAATGAAGCATGTTTGAACCAGTAGAAAGCTTACCTTCAAGATACAAGAAGATGAAGAATCTAGTAACTGTAAATCATCCTCACTAACATGATCTATATTTAGAAGAGTGTCCACCCCCATGCTTACGATATCAATCGACCAAATGTAGAATAGCGGTAGTTTTTTTCCCTTGAGTGTGTTTTTGTGTGTGTGGTGTAGTTATCTGATATTTACAATGTCAGCCAGTAAGCCTTGTTAGGTGTTAGCCCCGGAATCGATATTGTAAATGAAGTCGTGAATTTTGTGATGAATATTCTGTGCCATCCTGTTGACTCAATGTGCAGTAATTGTCGCTTAACGGCTGATCGGCTGAGAGATTTTGTTTTATTTCAAGATTTTATGTTACTTACTCTGAAACAGATAAGATTCTTCACAGATGGAAAAAGAAATTCAAAAGAGAGTTGTGGTATTACTAGTAGTAGAAATCAGATAAAGGGGGGGAAGGATTTTATTCTAAATTTTACTTGTTTGATTAAAAGCTCTATAGATAATATTTCACTTTGCCTCTAGGGAAGATTTCAAGACTTCAGAAGATACTAATCAAGAGTTAAATGTTAACTTGATTTCCATCTAGAAAAGAGAACAGTACTCCAAATAGACTAAATATTTGTGTAAAAGAAATGGATAGTAGAATTTTATGGAGTAAGAATTCGAAAAATCTTTTTTAAAGATAAGATCTGAATTTCACCCAGTTAAGAGATAGCTTAGGAGTTGAGGTATTTGCATATAGAATAATGGCTTCTAGTATTTTTATGAAAACAGCATTTGAAGGATTAAGAAAATAGGTTTCACTCAGTGATAAGGAAAAAAGTAAAGGAGTTTTTTTCTCAGCAAACTGGAGGACACATACATATATTTATGTAGAAGAGCGACCCTCAAGGGAGAGAACCTAGTTAGATTTGAAATCAATGGCAAGGCTTGCTTTCTGACATTGCAGACGGCGACAGGCCAATACAACTCCTTACAAGAGACTACTTCCCCTTTACAGATGTTTAGTTCGGAAATCGTCAGTCATTACGGCATTACACAGTTACCGGGGGAAGAAGAAGAAGAAGAGGATGAGGTGACCTTGACCTTTGTATGCATCGGGTCTAAGCATCATGTTCATTACTATGATATATTTTGATTTCAGAGATTTCTAACCGCATTTTTTCGTCTTTAGTGTATGTGATCCAGATTCCAAAGTTCTTTTAAAAGTCACCTTACGTAATAACAGCATCTGCATTCCTATGTCAAATATTGTGCCTGCGATATATGACCAGTGTACGTTTTACATACCTTTTTATGTCTAATTTAGTGGGCAATGTGCCCTTATGATGTTACCATCACAGATGTATTGACATGTGACATAGCAACAGAATTCGATTTGAGTTCCTTAGATACTAACAGGCCTTGAAGAAAACTCCGTTTTATTTTTAAGTTACAGGTAATAATCAGTAGCAATTTGAAATGAAGAGGAGTTATCAAAAACCGACACAAGAATACAGTTTGGTGTATTCATAAGAAATATTTTAATATTTTGGACACTATAATAGTTTAAGTCATTTTATTCAAATGTGACAACAGGGTATATTATGTATGAGGGCAATTCCTAAAGGTAGATACTTGTATTCACAGATCATTTAGGCATAAATCTATGGATTCTGGCTATTGTATCAATCAAACATGACTTGTATAGGTTTTAATTTATTAGGGGTATAATAACATTATCATCGAAAAGCTAGACATTATATTCTTCCATATCTTACATATTTTTAGATATTTGATATTTACATGTATAAATGTTTCAATTAAGTCATGATGAAAAATGCATGGTCCTGAACATTGTGGAAGTCGTAAGTCCTTGGCCAAATTGGTAGTTTTTAAATTTTCTGTTATCAAAATAACCGAAAGTAGAGTATTATACCTCTAATGCCTTAATGACTTACATGTAGTGTACTGAAATTACATTTGAGTAGGAGCAAAAATTATAGTAAGATAAAATTTTAATTTTGACAGTGCTCTCTTAGTTAAACTTTTCTCTTGATTATCATATCATGTCCTCTTATCTGCTTCCTATCTGTGATTTTAGGGAAAATGAAAATTTCTGTTTTAAGAGCTTGCCTATATATCACAGCCAGTTGTGCCTCATATGAAGTTCATGTGAAAATTTACATGAACTTTACATAAATGTTCACATTAAATTTTTGTGAAACGGAGCAGGAACATGAAATTTACATGGAATTCATGTGAAGTTTCTGACACAAATTTTATGTGAATTCAATTTTGCATGAAGGTCACAAAGAAAAATTCATGTGAAGTAAATTTATGTGAAATCTTATGTGAAATTTATATGAATTTCACTCGAACTTTCATGTGAAATTTACATGATGCTCATTTCATATGAATTTCATTTGAGGCACGATTGGCATTGAGTATAGTATATGTAATTACAAACTAACCCATACACTGATAGGTTAAGTACATCACATGACCTCTCTCACTTAAATCATTCAGAGAATGTGGAAAATATTTGCTTTTACGTGCAACATTCTTCTCATAGATAGTATGCTCTTTACATTGTTATACTGAAAAAAGCATACAAATGACTGTTTGTTTAGTAACTAATTCTATGCAATGAAATCGGATTGATTTACTTATATGTCTGTAGGTTTGATGTGTTCAAATAGCCTTGACAGAATTGTCAAATGAATGTGACAGAGGTGGTTCTTTAGATAAGCAGTGTTTCCATCACTTTTTTTCAAAAGTACCCTATACCCTTTGAATTGAGAAAAACAGCGACAAAACATTGACATTGGGAATTTTCTTAAGTATTGATTTTACACAAAAGCTATCAACATGTAAAGAATAACTAATGCAGGAAGTTAGAGGAAGTTATATTCATCATTCCAATAACTATATCATTACCATTGCACAAGTAGAATCAGATAAGTCAGAGTCGGAGTCTGGTGACTGTCGTATTTTACTACTATTTGAAATTTTTTTTGGGAAAATTTCGCCAAATTTGACGAGGGGAAATTGTCGATTATCGGTATAAGAATACTTCAAATGGAAACACTGATAAGGTTCAATGTATTCATTCATGTAGATCACTCGTGTATATTTCAAATTCAAAATATTAAATACATGTATTTCGAGTTAAGAGCAAAAAAGAAAGGGAGGTTACTGTCGACAATAGTGTGGCAGTTGTTAATGATAAGTTCCTTATTTATAGAATCACCTTTGAAACATGTGAAATGTGTGTACCGAAATTTTTGCAAAAATCTGTATGATAGAATAGATAAAGTGTGAAGAATATTTGTGTTGAAGATATGACCTTGTACACCAACTAACATTGTACATGAAACAGGTGAATTTGAATAGGCTGCTATGAAATTTAGATTATGTCACATGTGTGGAGTATGAATGAAGATGATTGGTTGAAATACAGCATCTGTCTAACATGATGTGTGCATGTACGATTAACATTTGTGCAACTATTGATAGAATTTTCGAAAACATGTTCATTATGTGAAACATATTTACAACTATATTGTAAGTTAGCTCTTATTCTATTAATATTTCATTATTTTGATTATTCCAAGGATTTTACATGGAACCTTAACACTGGACTTGTGAATTTTAAGTAAATCATTGTACATGTATTTTTTGAAAATCACTTGTAATATACGTGACATTAGTATAATTTCAGGTGCCTATCAGGAATTCAAACTTGGAAACTTGAAAAGTGGACATATTTACGAAACACATGTAATATTTATGTCTACAGGAATTCTTATTATGTATTTTGGTATTGTAGGAACATCGTACTGAGATCGATGCCAGGTCCGGGACTTTCCAGGCTTTTGAGGTGTTCGGACAACAACTGTTACAGAATGAACACTATGCGAGCGAGGATGTACGTAAAAAGCTGGAAGAGCTAGCCAAAGCTAGGGAAGAGCTAGAACAGTAAGTGTGAATAAAACCATATCTTTTAGAAAGTTTAATCCTCGTTAAGGTGTGCAATCTTGTTTTAAGTTAAACAACTTCATATTGTTTTACATGTAAATGCAAAGTGACAGATGCTACAATAGAGGTGATCACAACAATGCTTTAGGAAATTGCTTCATTTCAAATGATTTCTTTGAAATGGATGACAGATTTCTGACCAGTGTGAAAAATAATGCTTTCATGAAAAAAATGTAAAATTTGCTATGACAAAATGTAAAATATGCTATGACAAAATGTAAAATTTGCTGTGACAAACTGTGTTGCTTCCCTCCCTAAATTATCATAGAATAAGAGCAAAGATAACTTGCATGTAACTTGAGGTACTTGAATGTTGTACATCTGTATCAAAAATGTTATTGTTTATTTCAGAGCGTGGATAGCTCGTCGTATGAAGTTGGACCAATGTCTAGAGTTACAGCTGTTCTATCGTGATTGTGAACAAGCTGAGTCGTGGATGCAGTCTCGTGAAGCCTTCTTGTCAGGTGACACAGTGGATGGTGATAACGTAGAAACACTCATCAAAAAGCATGAAGACTTTGATAGAGCTATTAGTAGTCAGGTAGGAACAGAAACCAAACCTTACGTACCTTACGTAGAAGAAAAAATGTGAAATAGTTTAGCACAATATTACTTTTGATAAACAAGTTGCAAATTTTAAAAAGTGTCTGGATTCAGCTTGAAAGTTTGGTACCATGAAAAGAATGACTATTTAGAATTGGTCAGATAGTATAAAAATAATTTGAGGTGAGATAGAGACCTTCAACATGTTCAAGAGAAAATATGGATATCTGATCTTTCACATGCCAGATAATACATGTATAATGTAACAAAATATATTTGCATGTACCAAATTATCTTGCTTCTGTATTTTTGGCTATATGTATGAATATGAAACATAGTATAAAGGCTATACAAATATATTTTTATTTTAGTATACACTTTCTCTTTTTCATTCCTATCACAGCAAGAGAAGATTCAGGCCCTACAGCTGTTTGCAGACCAGTTGATAGGTGGAGAGCATTATGACAGCAATGCCATATCTGACAAAAGGGACCAGGTCTTAGACCGATGGGCCAATCTAAAGGAGGCCCTGATAGAGAACAGGTCCAAACTCGGCGAGGCCCAAACTCTACAACAATTCTCACGAGACGCTGATGAAATGGAGAATTGGCTGCAGGAGAAGTTACAGATTGCTAGTGACGAGTCTTACAAAGATCCAACCAATATTCAGGTATTTCGTTGTTATATGCATGTACATGTATGTACTTGATAACCTTTTTCATTGTGATCAGAAAATGTAACCATCTATTTGGGTTTTTTTTTTTTAAAGAAAATTTGCATCCTATGTGATAAATATTCGAGCGAATTGTTGAAGGGGAAATTCTCGTCTTGAAAAATCTACCATTTGAAAATTTTGGTCAGAATAACTATTCTGAATACCAGTCTCTCAGTGTAAGAGTTAATTGCAATTGGCTTATCATTCAAGAAAAATGTTATGCAAATTCAAGTAAAATATAAACTTTCGAAGTTTTTATCGAAAACTTTGGATTACTACAATTGTATGTTTGGACATTCAAGCATTTAATGTCATAATTTTGTTTTTAATACAGAGCAAGCATCAGAAACATCAGGCATTTGAAGCAGAACTTGCTGCCAATGCTGACAGACTTCAATCTCTCCTAGCCACTGGACAAGGTAATGTTTTGTTGCTTCTATTTTTAGAAACAAAATACAAATACTCTACCACTTGGCCTTCAATAAAGTCCACTGGGCTAAGTTATGTGTTATATGTTAGTATGGTACTTGTAGATATTGCTTCATGCAATTTATAAACGTAATTTAGCTCAGTATTGTTCAAATTATGCATTTCATTATGAATTACAGCTTACCAAAAACTTACTTCCCTATTTCTCTAAAAAATATTTTCTAAATTTTCAAGTGCATGTAGATATAAATGTACATGTACATTTAATAAAGCAAATTCATTTTTGAGATACTTCCTTTCAGGAAGTATCTTACTGTTATGGTAACTGCTTCAAAGTATGCAAATTGAGATACTGCCGCTTTGCACCTCAAAATATAGTGCTGTGTCTAGTTCAGGAATTTGCTGTCTACCACATACCAAATGCAAGAACAAGAATATTCTCCATCTTGAAAACAAGTTTCAATTTCATATAGAATCAGTGCACCTCACAATATCAACTATAATTCTTGTTTTCACAGCACAGTGGTGGCGTAGTAATATACTACTATGTTGATAACAATGTTAGGAAAGATAACTCAAAAATTGCATTTAAGTTGTTTATAGAGATATTATAAGCTTCACATATGCATCCTGTGTTAAAAAAATAATCATCATTGCCTTACGATAAAATTATTCAACATTTTAATATCTGCTGACAATAAATTTTGTGTAAATCTAGAAGTATCTCTCAGGACCTTCAGTCCTTTGATTATACAAACATAGTTCAAAATCAAACTTCCTGAATCTCGCCTAAAAGCAGCGAGTGGTGTAGTTGTTCCAACGTTGAAGACAAGTTTATTGTTATGGTTTCATTTCCAGCTCTGATTGACCAGAAGCAGTGTGCTGGGTCTGAGGATGCCGTACAGGCTCGCCTGGAGAGCCTGGCCTCTCAGTGGGAAACACTCGTCGCCAAATCTGCCGAGAAATCTGAGAAACTTAAAGAAGCTAACAGACAACAAGCTTACAATGCTGGAGTTAAAGATATGGAATTCTGGCTTGGTGAGGTAAGATGTAAAAAATTAGCTAAATTTTGAGATTCCATGAATTTTCTATTGAGCAGAAAATGGGGTTAGAAAATGATATGGGTGGACCTGCCTACTTTTACGATTATTGTATAACTTTTACAAAATTCGACCTTAAATTACACCCTACGCTTTTGCTATTCCATTTTACACCTAAAACCTACTTTTGAGCAAATTGACGTTTTTCGACTTTTTCAGCGCTTGATTGAAAACTGTCTTCCATATCCTATAAGCGCACTAATTCTTAAAATTTGTAACAATTGTCGAAGGGACAAAGGACAATATTTTTTTCTTTTTCTCAAAATTGCATATGTGATTTATATTATGCTTTAATCCCCAAAATTACACATTAGTGAACAAATAGAGCACTTTTGTGAGGAATGGGTAGACATGTCTGTATGAGGCAGTAGTGTTTCAATTTTATTGAGATTCAAAGTACATTGTACATGTAACTGAACAAAAACTAAAACTGAACAAAATATTACATAAAAGTTATGTTTGATACTTTCTACTTGTAAATGAGAAATTAGCTAGATTTGGGTAGTAAAAATCTCAATAGGTTAATTTTACATATGGGAGTTACAAGCTGCTCTGTATTTCCTCCACTCACAAATTTGTTGTATTTCTTGTTGATATAGGTTGAACAAATGCTGGCATCAGAGGAATACGGTAAAGATTTGGCCTCAGTACAGAATCTACTGAAGAAACACCAGTTACTGGAAGCTGATATCGCAGCTCATGAGGTAATAAATACCTTTAAAATGTACATGTTTATATCACTGATTGTGTGAGGATATGAGTGGATGTGTTGTTTTATTGCCATTTAATGCCATGACAACAAAAAAAGAAAAAGAAAAAAAAAGAAGAAACCATCCACATGTATCATTTGTATATAAAGAAAAGTCTGATAATGCCCTTCACAGCACTTGCTAGTAGACTAGAGCATTCTGATTACAAACATATTTACATGCACTTGTATTAAGATAAATGAAATTTTTGGTGTATATGTATACTAGTGGACGCTCTTAAAGTAAATGGTTTTCCTATGACGTTACAGAGCCAAACTTCCCTCCCTTTGTCTTCCATATTATATGGCAAGCCAGTGGTATTTCTTCATATCCTTACCAATTTCAGGGCCCGTGTTCTTAGCAATCTTCTATATTTTCACACCGAAAATTTTAATTTTGGAATAAGTATACTCTAGGTATTTGTAAGAGTGTAAACAAAAATTCAAGTAATACATTTATAAAATTTTCAACATAAATTTGTTGAATTATGAAGAAAATTTGCTAGTTTGCCATACAATATGGCCGCTGACAGGCAGTAAATCTTGCAAATTTCGGCTAATAGAAGTAACGGCAAGCATTTTGATAACTTAAGCCTTACTTGTCTATGTTGATAGGACCGTCTGAAGGATTTGAACACACAGGCCGATCAGTTTGTAGAGGCTAAGATCTGGGATGCTGAGAGTATAGAGAATAGAAAGAGGACCATAAATGAGAGATATGACAAGTATGTAGAAGCTTTGTCAAATTAGGCATTCTATGATATGATAAGACTTGTAATCACATGACAATTAGCAGAAAAAAGAGTATTTGTTCCCAAAATGATGACTTGAAAAATTAGAAATTTGTATTACATGTATTTATTTTTTACATGTATTTATTTTTTACATGTATTACATATATTTTACATGTATTTATTTTTTACATGCATTTAATTTTTACATGTATTATATGTATTTAGTTTTTACATGTATTTATTGAACCATTGCTGAATTTGAACAATAATTCATTATTCATGTACATGTATTTAATAAAAATGTTTTGCAATCAACATGTAATGGAAATTCTACACATGTCTCTTACAATCTGATTATTTTAACCAGGATCAAAGAACTTGCCATCAAGAGAAGAAGCCGTCTGAATGAAGCCAATACCATGCACCAGTTCCTTCGTGATATTGACGATGAAGAAGCTTGGATCAAGTAAGAAACATTCTTCTTCTTCAGTTTTGTTCGTACCCAGTGAGACAGCCTATGTGAGACACATAAGTTGTCTCAAATTGACCAATGATAAAAGAAAATCTATTGTGACGTCACAGTAGCGTTGTTAGAAAACATGGCATTAGATGGAATGAAATGTTATTTGAATTCCCTTTTTTCTTGGAAGAAGACTTTCTACTGAGTGAGACATAAAAATTTACACTCGTGATGGAAATTTTTCATCTTTTCCCTTGTTCCCCTACGCTTCACTCTGGAAAAGACGAAATTTCAGTCACTCGTGTAAATTTTTATGTCTCACTTAGTAGATTGTGATAGAACCTATTATTCTATCTCTTGAAAGTCCCCCTCCCCCTCCAAGAAAAAAAAGTGAAAACTTAAGAAATGTTTTACAGAGAAATAACTTGAATGTGAGAAAAGCTGTACTTTTTAGAAGCTTAATATCGAGTGTAATGCAGAGTTTGAGGAAAAATAAAGTAAAAATCAAATTTCTAATCTCCAGGGAGAAGAAGTTGTTGGTAGGATCTGATGATTATGGCCGTGACCTGACCAGTGTACAGAACCTGAGGAAGAAACATAAACGACTCGAGGCCGAGTTACAGACTCATGAACCAGCTATACAGGTATGTATATAGAACCTGAGGAAGAAACATAAACGACTCGAAGCCGAGTTACAGACTCACGAACCAGCTATATAGGTATGTACATGTATACAGAATCTGAGGAAGAAACATAAACGACTCGAAGCCGAGTAACAGACTCACAAACCAGCTATACAGGTAACGTGATCAGTTTTCTCATAGGAATCAAAGCCAAAAGATTGATATTTCCAGCCAAAGTCTGGGAGATTTCATTTCAGTCTATATGTCACTTTAAATAAATTCTGCATTTAGTTAACTTCAAGATGCATTCATCAAACCTTAGAGGGAGAGAGACAATTTAAAAAAAAAACTAAGAAAATCTTTTAACATAAAACTGCATCAATTGAAGGTAAATTGCCCTTAAAATGAATACATGTATGTTTGAAGAATTGATAAATGAACATTCTAATATCAACATAAGAATGAATTTTCAAAGAGGATATACATGCATAATATTGCAGACTTTCACATGTTTTAAATCAACAGAATTTTTATGAAGTTCTGTCTTAATCAGAGACAATGTAGTATGATTTTCCATATAAAAACAAGCCTTATACAATGTTTACTTTATTAGCTATTTTCGAAAACCAGAGTTACTTCCCATTTGAGACGGTATCTGACGTAGACTGATTATGACGTCATCAAATTCTTTAGAAACAGTCCGAAAAGTCTGGGAATGAGGTTATAAAATCAACGTTACCATACCATTTTCATGACGTCACAATGGTTTTACTTCAGATACCGACTGTAAGAGGAAAAAACTCTATATTCCACAAAGACTCAATAGCCATTAGTAATGTGAATGCAAATCTCTACAAGTACATGTATACTGTAAATTCCTATATTAACATTACAGGCAGTACAGGACACTGGACTGAAACTAATAGAGGACTCCGACATCAACACGGCTGATATAAAATACCGACTGGAACAGCTAGCTCAAAGCTGGGAGGAACTTAAACAGATGGCCGCTAACAGGTGGGAGCAAATTCTTCTTTCTTCAAATACTTTACAAAGTGATTTGTAATAAGTTATGCCCTCTTTTTGTAGCGTACATGAATTTTACTATTCACTTAGTACATGTAATATTAAAATTGTTCCATATTGTCAGATTTACAAATGTAAATGTAGATACTAACAATATTGAAATACATGTACATGTATATGTTCTATTGTAAAATTTTTCAGTGCACAATATGTGCATTTTAACAAAGAATTCCATCAGTAATGCACAAGTTTGAAATATAGGGAATCCGGTTAATGAATATACTTGTATGAGGATCAAATAAACATGTCCTAAGAACCATTTAGGGATGGAGATTTTGATTATTTTCTCAATAAAATTTGAGAATGTCTGCATTCGAAATGATTTATAATGAATGTACTGTTGATGACCTACATGTACATGTGCTCTGCTGTTAACAGAGGTCAGAAAATCAAAGAATTCTATGCTTACCAACAGTTCAGAACATTTGTAATAATGTAAATAATAACAATGCATGTACATGAATAAGGAAATTGCCAATTATTCTATACTAAGGATGACCTATAAACTATGCGTTGTTCTATTAATAGGGGTCAGAAGCTTGAGGAGTCCTACGCTTACCAACAATTCAGTGCTAACGTAGAGGAGGAGGAGGCTTGGATAGCGGAGAAACAGCACCTCCTCTCGGGAGGCGACTATGGTGACAGTATGGCCGCTGTACAGGGACTCCTGAAAAAACATGAGGTGTTCGAAACTGACTTCCAGATACACAAAGAACGATGTGGGGAAATCAAACACGAGGGAGAAAAACTCATCTCAGAGGTAAATTTAATCTCATCTCAGAGCTAAATAAAATATCATAGCAAACATGAAAATATCAACTCATCTGAGAGGTGAATAAAAGCTCAACTCATCACACTCAACATAGAGGTAAATGGAGACTAGTCTAAGAGGTAAAGGAGATGATCTTATGAACAAATTTCTTTACTTAAAGACCATCCAAATATACAGAAATTATGTTCAACAAGCAAAGTAGATGTAAACTTTAAGGTAACAATCTTGATAAGTATGAATGACAAGTATTTGTTTCTTTGTAACCAGGGTAACCACAATGCTGACAGCATTGCCCAGAGGATCAAGGGCTTACAGGAGAAGCTGGACTCGCTGGACAGTGCTGCTGACCTCCGGAAGGCGGGGCTTATAGATAACTCCGCCTTCCTACAGTTCCTGTGGAAGACAGACGTCGTAGAGAGCTGGATCGCTGACAAAGAAACCCAAGTCAGATCAGAGGATTATGGACGTGACCTTTCTTCAGTACAGACGCTCTTGACAAAACAAGTAAGTTCTTCTTTAAGATGAATTGATAATTGACAAAACAAGTAAGATCTTTAGGATTTCATGATCAAAAGATTAACTACTGTATGAATGCATTTATTGCATGATACATTCTTTACATGTAAAATTAAACCTGTTGGCAATATGGATACAAAATTGACCCTTCCGATTGCGGGAAAAAAATGCAAAATTTTGTGACGTCACAATGCTTTTACCTTTTACAAACAAGCTTCGAACCTTAGTCAAACATCAAAATTGCATTGTGACGTCATTGAATTTCTCAAATTTTTTCCGCGTTCGGAAGGGTCAATTGAAATGCTGTGCTATGTTCACTTTAATTTACTTCAATTTCATATTTTTGCAAAGTTGTGACTGATTAGAGTGTAATGATTATATTGTTATCTATGTTTCTACTGAATTATGATAGAAACCAAGTAAGAATATTCATTATGAGGCTATTCTGTAAGTTTGTTGTTCCAAGATTATTACATTTACTGTATCTGTACATGAAAATATGAATGCCTTGTAACTCTAAAGTGGAGTACAATGCAAAAAAAAATACTGCGATACCATACTATGATACATAGTCCCCTTATCTTTTTCAAATACAGTACTTGCATTTTGGAAACTGTTTACTAATTAATAACAACACACACTGATGTTATTTGTAGGACACTTTCGATGCTGGTCTATCAGCTTTTGAGAAGGAGGGTATACAGACCATCTCAGCTCTAAAGGATCAGCTGATTGCGGCAAAACATGCCCAAAGTGCCGCTATAGAAAAACGATACAATGATGTCATGGATAGGTAAATTTCGTTGACTTTATATTTTTGAAATGTCTCAATATTTCTTAGATTTAAAGGAAAGGCTTGAAGTATGAATACATGCAGAAGGATGAAGTTACCATCAAATGTTTTAAAGCATCTTTATACATGTATTTGGCTAGCAACTTCTATTTCCTTTGTTGACATACGTTCAAATATTACATGAGTATTCAAACTTGAGTATTAACTATGAGATGTTAATGACTTGCGTATTTTTTTCTATAGATAAAGAATGCTTCCTAAGTTAAGCCATAGTACATGTGTATTATTGTTATCTTGTAGATGGCAGAAACTAAAGGCCGACTCCAAGGCTCGTAAGGAGAGACTGCTCCGCCTTCAGGAACAATACCGACAGATAGAAGATCTCTATCTTACTTTCGCTAAGAAGGCGTCTGCATTCAACAGCTGGTTTGAAAACGCAGAGGAGGACTTAACGGATCCTGTCAGATGTAACTCTGTGGAAGAAATTAAGGTATACTATGCAATATTTGGCAATACATTAAGGTCATTCATAGATGCATGTAAAGTGTATATGCTCGAATACTTCTAAGTCATGGAACTGCCAAAAATCTGCCTTTTGTCCAATTTGAGGGAAATTAAGGTATACTATGCAAAATTTGTCAATACATTAAGATTCATTGATGCATGTAAATGTACATGTATATGCTCGAATACTTCTAAGTTATGAAACTGCCAAAAATCTGCCTTTTGTCCAATTTAGGGGAATTTTCTTAGTTCTGCATACTTGAGTTGTATTATTTTTTCTGTTATTCACGTTTAGTCAGATAGCCGAAAATTAGCTCCACTTACATTACAGAACACTACTACATGTATGCTTAGTTTATCAAGATCAAATACATGTAAATCTATATAAAAAAATATAGAGTGATGGCACCATAACACATGTAACAAAAATTACTCATACATTATTAACATATTTTAGTTCCTGAGAGAGACCCACGATCAGTTCAAGGCATCTTTAAGTGCTGCTCAAGCAGATTTCAACCAGCTAGCGGCCCTTGACAAACAGATCCAGAGTTTTAATGTTGGTAACAATCCATACACCTGGTTCACCATGGAAGCCCTAGAGGAAACTTGGAAAAATCTACAGAAAATTATCAAGGTATCTGCATTCATTGTGAAATTGATTATATTGCAAGAGTTGAAAGAAAAACTTTTTTATTTTGTACGGAGAAAATAAGCCTAAAATACATGAAAGTCTTGAATTAGAATAAAAATGTGAAGTGAAAGAGTATAAATCAGTAAAGTACATGTAAATTAAGTAAGAAGTCTTTTATCCAAGATATGCATGTACATAAAAATTCATCATTGCATACTAATAGGTTACATGTACATTGGATTAAAATTCTATGCACAAATTAAATGTACATGTACAAGAAAAGAAAATATTTTCTTTCCATAATATATACGTACATGTATAGTTGAAATGTTTTGCATATTATTCATGTGTAAAGTGAAAAACATTTCATAAAAAGAAATCTTTTGTACTGGTGAATATATATTCCAAAAAAATGATTTACATGGAAGTTACTTTAACGTTAAGCTACTTTTAAGTTAAATTCATATTTCAGGAACGAGACGTTGAACTTGAGCGTGAACAGCAAAGACAAGAGGAGAATGATCAACTGAGGAAGCAGTTCGCTCAGGCGGCTAACGCTTTCCACGCTTGGCTTACAGAAACTAGGTCAGTACAGATTTACATGTATTTGTTATACATTCGTATCTATAGACCAACTTCATTTCATTTTATACGTCTATATGTACAAGATAACATTTGTTTTCACAGAAAATTTTAGTATTTATTTTATGTACGTCTTTCAATACATGTTAAACAAAGGATACTTTCAGTTTAATAATTTTCTCTCTTTTCTCTGTTCAGTAATATTCAGTGTGAACTTGTCAAGCATTAATATCATTACCGAGCTTTTTTATATGTACGTCATTTCTACAATGTTTATGACTTTACTCTCTAGAATGTGGCTCCTGGACGGGTTAATACTTCTATCTATCAGCATGACTTTGTGCTGAACGCTCCTGTTAAATGCTGAAGTTTGAACCCCATCAATTCTCACAACTTTACTTAACTGTCTTTTGTAAACTAATACGTCATCCAATTTTAGCCTAGCATATAGCAAAATGAAAAATGAAGGCTTAGAGTTTATGTGATAGAGTGTGGTTGAAAGTAAATTACAATATACTCTACATGCATTAAGGTGGAGTGTGAACATTTTGCAGATCGGCTGTTTAGAAATTGTGTTCCATTTAGATCCTAAATCCAGGCATTGATGAAACATTTAATTTTGCATGAGTGTTAGGGAAACCCATTCTGTAGAAATTGAGGATGTATTGATATAAAAAATCTTTCATTCATTTGAAAATCTTAAGGGGACCATTCTTTTCGTATTACAGTATAATCTGTGTAAACCGGCTTTCGTTGGTTCCGGTTGAATCGGCCGGTTTCGGCAAGATCCGGTGTACAGAAAATCGATATATTAGACCCAAATAAATTGAAATAATATACACAAGAATGCTCACTGCTATACCTTTACTGATGAATAGAATAATTGATCATCATATCAATACAAAATACAAACAGATTTAATCATATATAAACATAGATCAAATATATTTCAAATCATTGTCTACGTTTTGCGGAAAAATATGTCAAGGAAGAGTTTTTAATGATTTGCATTTAACAATTTTATTCTCTTTTAAAATGCGTAAAGTCTGCAAATAAGGTAACATTCGGTCATTTTTACGGACGAACGCATACACAAGTACCGTTACATAGATAAGATACGTATTACTAAGTGGACGCTGGAGATTTAAATCTCAGGCGCAGAACGAGGAAAAAATGTCAGAGAAAAATCAATACTGTATTGTATCATTGCATGAATTGTCGGTCAACAGAAGTATATTGTGCTTCTGACTGGCAATGTACAGTAAGCTTTGATCCACACGTTACTTCTACTGGTGTAGATCTACGTAAGAACGTAAATAGGAATACAGAAGTTTTAGATAGATTTAAAAACCAAAATGGGACACGAAGAGTAATGCGCACCAGGACGCAGTGAGTTGTCAATCTTATGGGCCATTTTTATCAGAATGGGACTATGGCAAAGGGCGCGCTGCAAGTTTTTATTATGCCACTAACAGTAGTTGCTCCGATGCCATACTTCTCTGACTTTTTGTGCTTTTTACGAATCGTCAATCAAAAATTTTTTTTTTCCAGTTTAATTTTTTTCTTTGTCTTTTATGAGATGGAAAATTATGCATTATCAACATTATTTCTTTTTCTCGGCGCAATCGCCATGATAAACATAAGCACTGAACATGCTGAATAGCTTTAAATTCTTTGTTATAAAAAAATGCGTTGCCGAAGGTATAAATACCGTTGACCATATCATACCTGAGTAGATGTTTACACAAGGCCGGTATACAGGTGATCAATTTACCCTAATTAGTGTGATCGGTCCCCTAATTGACGGCCGGAGTACGGAATAGACAAGATACGGAATACACAAAAGATTTTACTATTAAAAGTTACGGAGAATCGCTCGGGACTGTAAGAAAGGACCGATTTAGACAAGATTCCTGAATACAGAAGATCCGGTTTTCACAAAATATACTGTATCTGTTTGCTTGTCCTTTAATCTATAGTCTTAAGGCTTCTGAAACATGTATTTTTTCCGGATATTTTGATGAAAACATGTATGGTACATTATATCTATACATGATGATTTGTTACAGATCAAGTTTGTTTGACCCACTTTTACTAGAGTCAAGTCCTTTCCATTTAGTAAACCTTTCATCAAACTAAGTGCATACATCATTTTCTTCAGTTTTGAAAGATTCTATACTTCAGAATTTATTTTCTTCGGTTTTGAAAGATTCTGCACTTCAGAATTTTAGCACTTGGTACCCATCTGATATATAAACCGATTTAGTTGATTATCAGGTGGTACAAGGATGTATTTCCTCAGATTGTATGAAAATCTTTTTCTTTTTTTTTTGTTCAAAGATACATGTAATTCAAGAATGAGTAGAAATCATTCATATTTTATCCATGCTGTATTCTGTTGTGTTTTACTTTCTGTTGTTTTTTGTGATGTGATAATTTAGTTATTTGAGAGATTCCAAGCTCGGCCTTTGCTCTTGTTGTGCTACCTAACGTGTATACATACTTTTTCAAAGAAAAACAACTTGTTTAATGAAGACTTGAAGGAATATCTTTTCAAAGAATTATTTTTTGAAAATCTTCTATGACAGTTCAGTCCTGTAAAAAAATCCATCACTTTATATGTATTTTTCTCTTCTTGTCTACTTTATTTCTTATTCACATTGACGGAAATGAAAGTAAAATTTGTGTATATTGTCTCCTAGCAACACAATTATTTTAAAACATTTAATTCTATTTTAGGGCTGCCATGATGGAAGGATCAGGAACTCTAGAAGACCAGCTTGAAGCCACCAAGGTGAGGAAATATGTATTCTCAGCTTCTCAGAATAGTTACTGTAAATTGTTTTTTTTTTTCGTCAGATACCAATTTTCGTCAGTGCTTTCCTTGACGAAATTACATTCAGACGAATATAAATACTCCTGTCAAAAATAAATTGTAGTAAGAAAAAAATGAATCATGATCAGTCTCTTAGTAAACTGGGAGCACTGCAGAGAAGGGAGGAAGAAGCTTAAGGTTCCGAGTTTTAAGACATTGTTAAATAGTGTTAAATCACGACAGGCAAATGGCTAATCAAGGAAAACTAAATATGAACACAAAGTCGCATATAATGTTTTCACAGTAAGGTAGGTGATATACATGTCTCTAATTGTTTGTTTACTGATAATTGTTAAACAAACAATGAAAACAAACACATGCGACGGATTTGATTATTTGATGGCAGATCTAAATATTAAGTTGAACAGACGAATTTACATTTTGGGGAACCTTGGATGACGAAATGGTCATTTTTAACGAATTGACGAAAATTGGTACTGACAAAAATACAGCAGTTTACAGTATATAATTTTTTATGACGGCATGCCAGAATTGCAGTCAACACCAAGCTATCGAGCTAAGGGGTACATGTAATTGGGATTTATTACAGAATACAATGTACTCTATGTCAATATGTTGGAATTTTTTTCTTTCAAATTTCTAAAGTGCATTGCCAAATGTTTCATGAAATCTATTGACTGGTTGCATAAAATTTTATTTACATGTGTATCAGTAAATATTTATGCATGTAACTTGTAATGAAACCAATGTAAAATGTACAATGATCTTTCATTTACAGCAAAAGGCCACTGAAGTAAGGAACCAGAAAGGACATTTGAAGAAGATAGAAGATCTAGGAGCGGCCATGGAAGCTAGGCTTATACTGGATAACAGGTATAAATCACAACTGACTGATCCAAAATTTATAAACACTTTTATCTAAGGTATAACATCTCAATTTATCCAAATGTATAGCACATTTATCAAGTATGTATAGCTCTTTTATCATGATATTTTACTAGGACAAATAATTGTCTATTCCTAGAATAATCTTTAAATTTTTTCTACTGATAACCTTATTTGGAGAGATTTGAAGTGCCTGTTCATGTTTTAGCACCGGTATCTGACAAAATTGTGTCCTTAGAGTAAAGAGTAAAAAAGAGAAAGAATTAACTGTAAAAGCAATTTATGATTCCGGCCAGTATATAGCTGAGTAACATAAATTAGACAGTATGTGATTTAAAACCCTATTTCATGACCAGGTACACTGAGCATAGTACAGTGGGTCTAGCCCAGCAGTGGGATCAGTTAGACCAGCTTGGTATGAGGATGCAACACAACTTAGATCAGCAGATCCAAGCCAGGAACAGGAGCGGTGTGTCCGAGGACGCACTCAGAGAGTTCAGCATGATGTTCAAGTAAGTGTGACATTCTGCATACCATGAAGTTTTCAATCCTGCTCTTATTATGCTCTGCACTCCCCGAACTTTTGGAAAAATTTAGGCATTGCCAAATGTGTGACATCGATCTCATGGTAATATATCCATTATGATGTGTTAATCAGGAATTTGTCAAGAAGTAATTTGTTACTGTAGGTCCATTTGATCATGACGTCATGATGTACAGTCCACCAAGAGGTGTGATGTAGGACATTTTATGATCCTCAACTCTGCACTGAGTGAAAAAAAAATTATTAAAAAAAAGATTATTTTACGAAAATCTGAAAGGCGTTTCAAACTTAATCATACAGTTTTAACAGCTTTATGAATTTACATTTAATACTATATGAATATTCAAGCAGTGTATAGTATGATTGAACAATGCGGATGTTTATTCTTCGGCAAATTTATTATCTCTCTATATCCCCCACCCCCAACTCCCAACAAAGGTGAGGGGATTATACTGGTTTCATTATTCTTCCTACTGGTCAGTTTCTTAACAAAATTTAACCTATAATTCTATTTTTTCCCCCAGGCATTTTGACAAGGATAAGTCCGGCAAGTTGGATCACCAGGAGTTTAAGTCCTGTCTACGCGCCCTGGGTTATGATCTACCAGTCGTGGAGGAAGGTCAGGTGGATCCAGAATTCCAAGCTATCCTGGACATGGTGGATCCAAACAGGTAAAGAACCAGAATTTGGTTTTTGATTTACAGAAAGGGGTAGGTTCACTAACTGCCAAAATCGGCCCTAAATTTTTGCGAAAAATAATTTTATGAAAATTATGATTCAGTATCTCTTATATTTATCTCAAATACCTGCCGATATAGAAAGTAAATATTTTTCATTGTCAAAACGTCACGTGCGTTAGTTATGACATCACATTTTGACGTCATTTGCTCTGCAGGACGGAAAATGAAGGAAAATCGCCATATTTTTTGCATAAAACTTTAAAATTAGTATAGGCGCCAACCCTCACCCAACATAAATTTTACGTTGATCGAAAGATGGATTGCAAATCTAACTTTTTATATAAAAATTATTTTTGGTGAGGGCTGGTGCCCTACTTATTTTCATAAATTTTGACCAGAATTATGCCCATTTCTTACGATTTTTCAGTATTTTACGACTTTAAGCCGATTTTGAAGCCATATCTTTCGGGGTATTGCACGTAAATTAAAATAGTTATTTGGTATTTCAAACAACCACACATTTAGCTTCCTTGATACCAAATACAATCGAAATCTAAAACATTCTAAAATTAGGGCCCATTTTCCATGTTCCCGAACCTGCTCCTTTGTTTACATAGCATAATAAAACTCTAGGTTAGGAACATATGATTCCATGAATAGTATCCAAGTTGCATGTAAGTTCTATCGTATTAGATTTATGCGTAAACTTTTTAATATTGCATTTTCTTAGATTGAAAATTATACCTAAAATGTATGAAATAATGAAAGGAATGTCGTTATACATGTATCTAGGGTCACAGGATGATGATCAAAATAAATTAGTTGTCCGATTGAGTAGCAATATCAGATGTAGTAAATTTTCTAAATATTTACGTTTTTCTTGCAGAGATGGTCATGTCTCCCTACAAGAGTACATGGCGTTCATGATCAGTCGAGAAACAGAGAACGTCCAGTCGAGCTCGGATGTGGAACAAGCCTTCCGAGCTCTTACCTCTGGAGAAAAACCGTATATCACCGCAACCGAGCTATACGCTGTAAGTTATAGTGTACATTTTATTTTTGGTAAACATGGTCTGACTAGCTTGTATGGTCAATGAATGATCATTAGAACAGAAATAAACTAGAGTTATAATTTTTGTCAACAATTTTAGAATGACATCCCAGTTACCATGTTAAGGGTTAGTGTACTTTTACGTTTACATATGTAATTCTAGTTTACTTCATCAGTTTCTGTTCTAATGATAAAGTACAAAGCGAGAAATCATTATATTTGTTATGGGTTCCTGTTGTGTTCTGTGTAAATCATGTCCAATATTGGTAATACTATGCATTTCTGTCATAAGTTCATGAATTTTTAACAACCTAATACATGTACCTGTCTGTCCGTATGTAATATTGCTTGTACTGCTGTTAATCCAACTTTTCTCTACTTTATCTTTACATTTTTCATTACAGAATCTCACCAAGGAACAAGCTGATTACTGTATAGCTAGGATGAAACCGTACACAGACAAAAGCGGAAGAACCGTTCCCGATGCTTACGACTACGCTGATTTTACTCGATCCATGTTCGTGAACTAACCTCCTTCCCATTGTTATGTCATTACCTACAATACTTGACCTGTTATAATTGTGTACCTTCATTACAGTATGGTGAAATAAAGTGTTACTGAGTTTGACTTTAATACAACATTTACATATTATAGTAACAATTATGAAAATACAATGTATAATCTCTTGTACGTTCATATGAATGTGACGTTGTAAGGAAATTCATTTTACAAAAAGAGACGGAAAATTATTTTAAATTAGAAAGTATGTTAGATTTTTTATAATACTTTTTTTAATATTTGGAACTCACAGATTAGTTAGTGCTTTCAAAAAGCTTGCAGAGGCTATGGATTATTCATAAAATGGTGAACAGTTTCTAATATAAAGATATGTCCAAAAACATGTATCCACGATCACTTTTATGTTGTGTGTCAGTAGATTTTCATTTTATAAAACTTTATAGCTTTATGCTAGTCTGCCAATAGATTTCGGTAAAGTCTATATGAAAAAATTTGTGTATTTGTCATAGAATATTAACATACACAGTAGATTCATATTTAAACAAGTTGTATTGGTCATATTTGTCTCTATTTCATCGGAAGGATTATTTCATTAACTTTACTATTCTGCAATAAAGCTTATGTTGCTTACAATTGTGTTGAAGTATCTTTTTTGTACTCTCTTTGAATCAAATTTTACAACAACAGAAAGTATGAATTTATCAAATGTTTTCCAAAATTTTAAAGAAACAGTTTTGTCTGGCAGATTTAGAAATGTCAAAAGTCAAGGTCACACTACACATGGTACAATAGTGTCTAGGTGATGAACTTTCACTGCCCTTATGAATTGAGCATTACAATGTATATCAAAAAATTATATTCCCATGACCTTGAACCCAGCTCGCAATGAGCATGACCAAACTCTGCATTCTTCATATCATGGATTTGTGTAACATATTTTAATAACCCTAGGGTCATGACCTTGACCCAAAGTCACTCTGCACATCATGAAACCTTGTCTTGGGTATAATGAGCTCGCAATCATTTATGTATTTATGTACTAGCATTGTTCCTAGGGTTCTAAAAGTACACCATGACTTTGAATACATAAATGGATATCAATACTCAATACATGTTTAATATTTTGAAGTAAGATTACTTTTATTCCTAACTGGTACAAATGTTTAGGGAGCTATTGTAACTCCCCCCCCCCCCCCCCCATGTCTGTGTCACACTTTATCCTTTGCCTTATCTCGGGGACTATACGGGGTAGGACTTTAGTATTTCACTTGTAGACTACTTGTGACCAGACCTTTCATTTCATACCATGACTTGTGACCTTGACCTACTTTTTTTTAAAACTTTAACCTGGGGTATATCTCATACCTTTGATATTCCATTCCACATGAACATCTCTCATGACCAGAGCTTTTATTTGATACAATGACTTTTGACCTTGGACTTCGACCTACATTTAAAAAAACTTTATCCTGAACCCTATCTCGTTAACTAGCTTTCATATTTCATAGGTACATTCCTCATGACCAGAACCAATTGCCAAAATTCATAATGGCTGACAAAATATGTCGGAGGAAGGCATTTTTTCATTGTTACATCGCTATGGAAACGGTGATATCACAATGAAAAACAACGCCAAAAGATGTTGACTCGGACATTTTGAATAATCCAAAATAGTCTATTGGATAACATGATTTTTAGCTCGCCGGGACGAAAGTCCGAAGAGCTAATGTCATACCCTTGGCGTTGTCGTTGTCGTCGTCCGTAGACAAAACTTTAGCCTGGGCTATATCTCTTCAACCATAATGGGTAGGACTTTCATATTTCACATGAAGATACCTTGTGATGAGACCTTTCATTTGAGATCATGACCTTTGACCTTGGACTTTGACCTACTTTCCAAAAGCTTTAACCTGGGCTATATCTCTTCAACCGTAGGGGGTAGGGCTTTCATATTTCACATGTAGATACCTTGTGACAAGACCTATCATTTGAGACCATGACCTTTGACCTAGTGACCTTGACCTTGGACTTTAACCTACTTTTCAAAAACTTTAACCTAGGCTGTATCTCTTCAACCATAAGGGGTAGGACTTTCATATTTCACATATAGATACCTTGTGATGAGACCTTTCATTTGAGATCATGACCTTTGACCTATTGACCTTGACCTTTGTACTTTGACCTACTTTCCAAAAACTTTAACCTGGGCTATATCTCTTCAACTGTAGGGGGTAGGGCTTTCATATTTCACATGTAGATACCTTGTGACAAGACCTTTCGTTTGAGACCATGACCTTTGACCAATTCATGTTGACCTTCGACTTTGATCTTAACCATTAACCTACTATTTAATTACTCATACTTTGGCTGTATCTTTAGCTCTCTAAAGGCCTTGTTACACGACGCAACTAATCGTTTGCAATTAGTTTTAAGCGACAAATCGCGTCGTGTAACATAGCTTAAAACTAATCGCATGCAACTTTCAAAAGTCGCATGCAACTTTTTTCGGATTAGAACATGTTCTATTTCCTTGCGATTAATCACATGCAACTTTTAGCGTCAACCAATCAAAATGTCGGGTATTCCTTAATAATTTCAACCCTTATTTGGCGAATTTTGGTAATATCAATTACATTGACAATAAAATGACGCCTTTTCTCACAAAGGATCACAGTACACTTACTGCAAGATTTTTTAGTTCAAAATTGTGATTTTCTGCCCTCTCTTCGTCGAGAAAGTTATGTGAATGTAATTGAAATGAAAATCGTAAATCCATGCTGTTTTGTCTGTTGATAACACATTTTATTCGTAAACTTTAGACAGAAAAGGTATGAATTTAGCACAAAATATATGCAATTAGTTGCAACGTGTAACAGGGTGAGTCGCTGCAACTCGTTCGGACAGTAAAATCTCTGCAATTAGTTGCATGCAACTAATCGCGTCGTGTAACAAGGCCTTAAGGGATGAGACTGACATAAGATGCATAGAATCCTTATGACAATCCTTTTTGTACTTTGGAAGTTTATTTGATTTTTGACAAAAAACTGCAACGGCGAGCTATGTAATCTTTGATTACCCTGTGTTTGACATAGTGACTTTGAACTTTAAACATTCTGCATGGTACTACATGTATTTTATAGCAAATACCCATCGGCAAACTTTGTTGCCATATTGACAAGTCTAATAAGTTAAAGTATTCTGTACATGTATACGACTTTGAAGTTTCTTATCAACAGCATTGAATGCTGTAATATGAACCAGTGATGGTACTCCTGTCTACACAAACAACAACAAAGAACAGGCTATTTGTTGCATGTGTACAAAATCAATTTCAATACTAGTAGTCACATTCTCATCCCATGGGGAGTAAGTGTATGAAGTTTCATGATGATACATGTACATGTGTACATGCAATTCAAACAATTTTTTTTTATGTACATTTTTGTATATCAGGGAAAAAAGAAACATTTTCATTGATGCTATATGACCTTGACCTTTGGATCCAAGAATCAACTGGGTACATCCTCAACCCATTTAGATATAAGTTTATGAGGTTTAATGATGAAAGAAGGAATACACTCTCTGTTATAACCTCCTGGAAACCATTTTTAATCATCAATGACCTTGACCTTTGAACCCCAAATTCAATAGGGTACAATACATCCTAAACTCATGGGAAGGTAGCATAAGTTTCACTACTGATAATTGGCTCAAGGTCTGAAAACCAATCATTGATGCCCATTGCAAACATCAAATCAAATAGCATAGTTAAAGCTATGTAGTACAACAACTTTATTGCAGTTTTTACACTCAAATAATTAAGTGAGTTTGATGCATAAATATTCTAACAGCTGAAACTGAAGATGAATCTTTCAATACAAGTGTATTTAAAATTATGATCATTTCGAAGTTAGTAACAAATTACAAATGTATTGAAGGACAGAAAAACATGTAGGTCTCCTCACAACCAATTGTTATTTGACACAGGAGCAAACTTTTTTCATTCTGTTCTACATCAAATACCTGCTCCAAACAATCTATTATGTATCAAGTTAGCTTCTTGTACGTCAACATTATAGGTTCCCTTTTCAACTTGTACAATCTCAAAACATCATACAGTATGCTCCTTTCTCTCCTTATTTCATGCAAATAACTTGTAATGGCATACATGTACATTAAAAGCATAATGCATTTGTAGAGAAAAAATGGATCCATGAACTTATCATATCAAAATAAATTAAGAATGTTAAAGTAAATACTAGAAATGAAAATGAGCACACACATTCTAGTGAAATGACTTACAAATAATAATACAATCAAAGCTCTCACACTGTAAACATCGAAATTTTCGTTTCGGGGTTATTTTTGGATATTTCACGATCAAAGGACCTTGCAAAAATTCCTTCTATGTGAAAATAACCAGCTGCATGCATTCTTACAAGGCAGAGACGTTTACATCGCAAATACTTCCCCGAAGCGTAACATCTTGATGTTATAATTGTGAAATTTTCCCCCACCGAAAATAACCAGGTTTACAAGAAAGGAGGGGATCTCCAACAGTAATAAAATGTTCAATAGAAGTAAATCCTAACAAAATAGGGCAATACCTTTCTGAAAGCCAGATGTTGAGTATCAAGCATACACTATGCTTGGGCCAAATTAAGTGGCCTTTTCTATTTTCTAGAATTTTTTACTATAAAATTGTTCTATAGGGGTAATTTGAGAGAAAAAATCTTGGTCACAAGGGAGGGGCAATTGTTCTATAGGGGTAATTTGAGAGAAAAAATCTTGGTCACAAGGGAGGGGCAATCGTTTAGCACTCTACTTAAACCACCGCTGAAACATCTACATTGAAGCTGAATGCCCATAACAATAATGACATATAGACATGATAGAGATCAAAGTGGGAAGTTATGAACTAAAGGATATCATGCATTAAAACACATAATAAAGTATTCTTGTAATACACATTCACAAAGTTCATATTTTGAATTGGATATATTTCTACAATCTTCTACATGTTATAATAGACAATAGTAAGAACGCTGATCAATATATTACATCACTTTATGAAAATTTTAAATGTATTATGCAGCACTGCTGAAAATGTGAAATTTATTGGCGATTTTATATCTGTATGAAATTTGCCCTCTATTAAACCTGCCGATAAACTGCTCTTTGCAGATTGCTTCATTTGATTTGGAAGAAATGCTTCTTGCCAATATATCCGAGTGTGTGATAAGCACACTATAAGGGCATATTTTGTTGATCTGTTGAAGAGCAGTTACATTATATGAGACAAGAAGCCACTACCAAAAATTGTAAGATCCATCTACAAATGTACCCTTGACCAACTTTGTCAGCTACATCTAGCTGTACGAAATTTTTTAAGCAGTTACATTCTTAATTTACCAAATATATTCCTATCAACTTTTTAATGAAAATGATTCAGAAGCTTCTTTGAGTTCATTTATGGAATCTGAGACGTCTTTTTCTAGTCTTTGAAGATGTTCGTACTGTTCCTGTAGAATATGTGGAGCATCCTGAAGTTTTTTGTGCAGTTCGATCATTTTGACAGTTTGTTTGTACACTGTTTCCCGCTTGTTTTCCTCTTCATTGCCGGCATATTCTTCATCTTCGTTACTGTCAGGAGATACATCCAGGTACGACTCTTCCATAGCGATACTTTTATTGCCACTTTCTACAAGAGAAATAACACACTTGATTATTAATTGCCGTCATTCATGTAGCTGAACTATATATATAATGCAAAGAAATATGAATTACTTTATTTCGTATCACATGACAGCTACAATTTAGCCCTTCTTGAAGAAATAATAAAATATAGTTTGGTGTTTGTGGTGGACTCAGGGTATTGGTGTGAGTAGCTCAGTTGGTAAGAGCGTCTACCAGGAAAGCAGAAGCGGGTTTGATTCCCAGTCCGGCCACTTGTTTTTCCATCGCTTGTTGTTACATGCTGTACAGTAACACATTCTAGCTTGTACACTTAAAAGTCGTAAAAACATGGTTTATTCCTTCATAAAATATTTATTTACATAAAACTGATACATTTCATACACTATTTAGGAAATATTCAGTATGTATGTCATGTGGCAAGTGCAGAAAAATTTATATTACCAAACTCTGTCACTTCATCTCTAAAAACAACATCATCAGCATTAGCCTCTTCAATATCGGCATGTACTTGTAACATTGTAGGTGGTTTAGGCCGTTCTGGTAGCTTATCTTTGGGCATTTTTCAGTAAAATTCAATTTTTCCCAAGTACGTATCTACTTTCGTTTCCCAAAATATATCGGCTGATCCCGAATATTCTGAGCGAGGTTCCAATATACAGTTTTCGCGCACTGTTCCGAAAGCGCAAAAAGTATGCGCGTCATGCTAAAGTTGAAGTCATTAGACTTTTAAAGTATTCTACATAACTTTATGAACAAGACCTTAGTACAATCAATACATCTAGACCTACAAAACATGTGAAAATCATTGCATCCAGATTTACTGTTTAATCGTTAATCAGTATCGAACGATGTGAAAATGGCAGTCGAGCGCATGCGTTCAGCGGATGCGGTAGCCCAAATAGTGAGGTCAATACAGCATTGTTCTCAAAACATTATCTACATCATTTAATACTGAATTGAAAGAGAACATCAGTAGCTTTTATCATGAAAAATTATTTGAATTTTCAACATCTGGATTTTCAGATATATCCGGAAGAGTGCGAAACACCCCTCCGGCACTACCGGCATCAGGAGCCCAGGATGCGCGGTACTCGCTTCGCCTTTGTCTCCTATCGCTGTTTACTATATGGACCAATGGCTAAAATTGATGTCCAGTTCTCTTCTTTACATCCTTCCAAACTCATATAAACCCCAAAATTCCAAGTTTTTTCATTAACTGTGCCTACTACAAAAAATTCAAGTCTCAACACTTAGAAATAAAAAAATCATCCCTGGCCATTTCTTCGAATACGAAACTAAAACTGTATATTGGAACCTAAAGGATAATTTTTTTTTCTTATCCGATAAAAGTTTTGTGTTCATATGAATGTTTACGCTCTTTCGCATCTTGCGATACCACATATTTTGCATTACGCACTATACTTTTGTCGCGACACTCCGTCAAAGGTCCCATGATGCCGTCAAGCATTGTCCCCTATGTAACACTATATGGCTATAATATGAAGCATATATGTGATCAATAGGTGCTCTTTGTGATGCTGAAGCACTCAAATGGTACATTAAAAGATAGAATAAAGGCTAAATGTCATTCTTATAAGACTGTTGACATGGTTACAACAAACTTTTTTGTCGTAACGACATATTTTTGTCACTCGGAAGCTCAGTATATACAATAACGGTTTACTGCAAACAATTGAAATGTCCATGTAAGCTTTGATATTATGATTGGATATTGGTTGCTATGGTAACCATATTTTGGTAAATTTAAAACAAATGATATACTTTAACATTTTCAGAATATTTTGATACCTCTCAAGTCTATGTAAACCTTTTACCTGTATTGTAAAGATGTACCATATCCACAATGGTGTCACAGACTCAACAGTCTTTTTTCTGCATAAATGCACTATGACTGGAGCAGCATCAATTTTCATAACAATCAAATTTTTTTTATTTTTCAAATATACATGCCTATATTTATGTTTTAAGAAACAGCAGAGTCAAGACCTTTTTATGATATAGATGGTTACCATAGCAACCAAACATGAAAGTTTGAGCTGACGAGCATATGTGCGTATATGGTTCCAATATACAGTTTTCGCGCACTGTTCCGAAAGCGCAAAAAGTATGCGCGTCATGCTAAAGTTGAAGTCATTAGACTTTTAAAGTATTCTACATAACTTTATGAACAAGACCTTAGTACAATCAATACATCTAGACCTACAAAACATGTGAAAATCATTGCATCCAGATTTACTGTTTAATCGTTAATCAGTATCGAACGATGTGAAAATGGCAGTCGAGCGCATGCGTTCAGCGGATGCGGTAGCCCAAATAGTGAGGTCAATACAGCATTGTTCTCAAAACATTATCTACATCATTTAATACTGAATTGAAAGAGAACATCAGTAGCTTTTATCATGAAAAATTATTTGAATTTTCAACATCTGGATTTTCAGATATATCCGGAAGAGTGCGAAACACCCCTCCGGCACTACCGGCATCAGGAGCCCAGGATGCGCGGTACTCGCTTCGCCTTTGTCTCCTATCGCTGTTTACTATATGGACCAATGGCTAAAATTGATGTCCAGTTCTCTTCTTTACATCCTTCCAAACTCATATAAACCCCAAAATTCCAAGTTTTTTCATTAACTGTGCCTACTACAAAAAATTCAAGTCTCAACACTTAGAAATAAAAAAATCATCCCTGGCCATTTCTTCGAATACGAAACTAAAACTGTATATTGGAACCCGAAAATTTCAAGGACTTTTCAGGCAACATCTATAGCATTTTCTTTTCTTTCTTTTTCTTTTCTTAGGTTATATAATCAAATGATATAATTTGACTTTTTATTTATACCTGCATATCTGTATATTGAATTAAAAATAGTTTTGAAAAAAGTGATGTATATATCTTTGTTCAATGTTGAGCCGAGTTTGTCAAGTTACCACTATCATTCGCATCGATTTATTACGAAAGCCTATTGAGCTCAAGTGGTAGCTGAGAAATTTATTTTTTCGCGTTATAACGCGAAACTTACGCGTTATAACGCGAAACTTTCGCGTAATAACGCGAAACTTTCGCGTAATAACGCGAAACTTACGCGTTATTACGCGAAACTTTCGCGTTATAACGCGAAACTTTCGCGTTATATCGCGAAACTTACGCGTTATTACGAAACTTTCGCGTTATTACGCGAAACTTTCGCGTTATAATGCGTAAGTTTCGCGTTATAACGCGAAAGCTTCGCGATATTACGCGTAAGTTTCGCGTTATAACGCGTAAGTCTCGCGTTTTAACGCGTTAAGTTCGCGATATAACGCGTAAGTTTCGCGTTATAACGCGATAGTTTCGCGATATAACGCGTAAGTTTCGCGTTATAACGCGAAAGTTTCGCATTATAACGCCTAAGTTTCGCGTTATAACGCGAACGTTTCGCATTAGAACGCCTAAGTTTCGCGTTATAACGCGAAGTTTCGCGATATAACGCGACAATTTCTGCACTATTATCTTCGCGATATTACGCGAAAGTTTCGCGATATAACGCGTAAAGTTCGCGTTATAACGCGTAAGTTTCGCGTTATTACGCGTAAGTTTCGCGATATAACGCGAAAGTTTCGCGTTATAACGCGAAAAAATAATTTTCTCAGCTACCATTTGAGCTCAATAGGCTTTCGTAATTTATAGCCTATGACTTTGAAATTTTTGATCGTCCTAATCCATTGGCGGATCTAGCGAGGTGGATAGGGGGTTGCACCCCCCCCCCCCCGTTTGGTCGGACCAAACAAAAAACAAAAAACAAGAGAGAGAGAGAGAGAGAGAGAGAGAGAGAGAGCTTACATTAAAAAAAAACTTAATCTCTGTCCTTCTTACTTAAAAAGCTTTCAACACCAAGGTGTACAACATTTGTGACATGAAGTCTGAATATTATAATGTTGAATATTTGAGGCTTATAAAATAATATTTGTTCCGTTGTGTGTTTAGTTATGAATAGGAAATTGTGTTTACTTTACAAGGGCGTAGGAGAAGGGGGGATGCAGCGGGGGCACATGCCTCCCCCCCCCCCCCCCCCCACATTTTTCAATCACAAAATTTTATGATGCATTAACATTGTTTAAAATAGCAACGTTTTGTACCATAAATCTACAAATTTTCGGTCTATTTTCAAAATTTTTTTTTGCTTGCTACCGCTCGCCAGTTCTTTATAGACTTTCTGAATAATTTAGCTATTCTGATCCATCCTCAACGTACATGAAGACATTTAACTCAAACCATATACATGTACTTGTTAATGATAGAGGGTATAGAAAGTATTTTCTGATAAGTCAATATTTTGCTAAAAAAAAATTCCTGACTCGCTACCGCTCGCCAGACATTTATTCATGTACTTAAAATTTAGAATTGCGCCAGAAATGTTAAAATTTGTGCATGAAACCCCATATATTTCTTTAAAATCTCGTCCTCCTCCCCTCCCCCCACCTTTTTGTTTTCTTTTTGCTTGTTAGAAATGTTGTGCCCCTCCACTTTTTCAGGCAGAGCTACGCCGTTGCTTTCAAAGACAATAAAACAGATACAGATTTATCTTTGTGTAGTCAATAATGCACCCTTTAAGGCACGGTCCATTTGATATTCGGGGGGGGGGGGGACTTGGGTTTTTTTCGAAAAAAATAATTTTGCTCTGAATTTTGATGAAAAAAATAAATTTGCTTATGGTGTGACAAATAAAAAAATAATCTTGCTCTTACAAGTAATCTGAATTTGAAGAATAACCATAAAATTCGCTTAAAATTCCTGAAAAATACCCAAGCCCCCCCCCCCCCCCCCCCTGAATATCAAATGGACCGTGCCTAAGGTATTATTGCATAACAGAAGCTTTTGATAGTATGCATTCAACAACAACCCCCGCCCCCTTTCAAAATCTTCAACCCCCCCCCCCCTTTGAAAAATTCCTAGATCCGCCTATGTAATCTATCGACCACTGATAAGTAACACCTCTCCCCCCCCCCCCCCCACACACACACACACTTTTCAAATAAAACTTGATTCTGAGTGAAAAACCATTTAAAACAGCACGGGCCCGGGGGAATGTACAAGGAACTAGGTTAACATGAAACTTATCATCTGAGGGAACATCAGAAATACTATATACTCGTATAATAATATTCACATGTTTTAATCTTTCAATCGAAATCGCCATTATTATTTTCGAATGAAAAAAAAATACTGACGCACCTTATCCCTTCCCCTCCTAAAAATCACAATACTTTCGAATGGAAAAATTATCTGAAAGATCAGTCGCAAAAAAATTAAAACAAGTCATCATCATAATCAAGGACTTATAAACTGTTTATAAGTCCTTGTCATAATTAAATCAAGTTTGAAATATATAGAGGAGATCGTAGCAATCCACAGAATATCGGGGAAGCGAGTCGATCAACCGCGACCTATTCTTATGAAATTGAAGAATTCGGAGGTCAAAAGTCGCATAATCAGACTAAGGTCAGTATTCAAGGATGCTAGAAAAGGAATACGTCTTGCGGATGACGTCACCATGGAAAATACCAGACTGATGGAAAGATTAAATGGTCATGAGATGATCGAATCATCGTGGTACTTTAACGGTAATGTGTTTGGTAAAGTGTGTGGAAGTGGACGCAAGGTAAAATTCCAAATAAATGATTACGACATTGAAGAAAAAATTAAGAAGTCGAAGAGTCGACGCTGAAAAGAAGTAAGATGTTTATTTTTTTTCCAACTGACAATTTTTAAACAAGCTACAAGGTTAAAATCTGAATTACATTAACTACATGAACGACTAAAGGACGTATACATAAAACTGAACTCTATACACGTTGGTCTCAAGATTATTTGATATCAGACTTATTGACCAGCCTATTCTAAAAATTCATAGTTGTTGTGATAGCGTTTTTCGTTATCAGAGTTACATTGTGAATCATAATCTGTTTTTTTTTTCTTTGTTATATTGTGTATGCTAGGATGTGTGTATGTGTATGGATGTTATTTTTCTTACATTTCTTTGTCAAAGACCCCAATTTCCTTTCTATCTACCTGCTATTTATAATTATCACGAAAAAAGAAAGTTTTACATTGCAGTGAATGAGTACGATCAAGATAGCATCCTTAAATTGTCGAGGATTAAGAGACTATAAGAAAAGGAAAGACGTTTTTAAATTCCTAAGAGAAAAGAAATCATCAGTCTATTGTCTACAAGACACACATTTATTGGATAGAGATTTTAATTCGATACATACTCAATGGGGTTTTGATCATATTATGAATCAAGGTACGAACGATTCACGCGGGGTTTTAAATCTGTTTAACAATAATTTTGAATATGTTCTTAATCATAGTAAGACAAAGAAGGACAATGTAGGTAACTTTCTCGCTATTGAACTTACCTTATGTAATAAATTGACATTAACATTAATAAATATCTACGGGCCAAATAAAGATGAACCTTCATTTTTTAGTGAAATATACAAAGTCGTCGAAGAGTTTAATAATGATTTCACAATTATTTGTGGTGATTGGAATTTGACTCAGAATTTTGATTACGATTGCTTTTATTATACATCTCATAATTATCCACGCAGCCGAGAAATTGTGGAAAAAATTAAAACTGATCTTAACTTAGTGGATCCATGGCGCATTATAAATAAACAGAAAAAAGAATTTACATGGCATCGTACAAATCCAATTAAGCAAGCCCGACTCGATTTCTTTTTAATATCTGAAGAATTAATGTCATTAGTAAATAATGTAACGATAAAACCAGGATATAAGACTGATCATTCGTACATAGAACTTGAACTAAGAATAACAAATTTTGAAAAAGCCCCAGGTTTCTGGAAATTCAACAATTCACTTCTTAGGGATAAAGAATATGTAAAGATTGTTAAAGAATGCATTCTACAAACTAAACAAGATTATACACCTCTACCTATACTAAAAGATAAAGTAAATGACATTCCTAACGATGTACTTCCTTTAACGATTGATGATGGACTTTTTCTTGATACACTTTTATTGAATATTAGAGGAAAAACAATACCGTATTGTGCATATAAATCAAGAAAAGAAGAAGTCGAAAAAGAAATCGAAGATTTGAAATTACTGTTAAATAACAATCCGACCATGCAAATGATGACAAAATATAATGATTTAAACGTAAAACTTGAAGAAATGAGAAAACACGACCTTCAAGGTCTCATTATTCGTACGCATGCGCGTTGGGTTGAAGATGGTGAGAAGCCAACCAAATACTTTTGTGGCTTAGAAAAAAGGAATTATATTAATAAGATGGTGACAAGAATTATAAATGATGATGGCTTAGAAATGGTAACTAATCAGGAGAAAATATTAAGTGAAATTAAGACATTTTACCGTAATCTTTATACAAGTAAAGATGACAAGCTCGACGATGTTGATTTGAATTCACTCCTTTCTGACATTGATATACCTAAAGTAACTAATGAGGAAAGAATAAAACTAGATCAACCAATAACTAAAACTGAGGTTCTGGAATCATTAAAGGCCTGTAAGAATAACAAATCTCCAGGAACGGATGGTTACTCAGCGGAGTTCTTTAAGTTTTTTTTTTTTTGGATAGATATAGGTGATTTTCTGTTAAGATCATACCAACATGCATTTAAAAGAGGCGAATTATCTACTACTCAGAAACTCGGAATTATATCCATTCTCCCTAAAGGAGATAAACCTAGACATTACTTGAAAAATTGGCGACCTATTACTCTTTTAAATGTCACTTACAAAATCTTATCTGGAATTATAGCAAAAAGACTAAAACTTGTCCTTCAAAATATTATACATGAAAATCAAAAAGGATTTTTGGCGGGAAGATATATTGGTGAGAACACACGTCTTATGTATGATGTTATTCATGACTGTAATCAATTAAAAATTCCTGGGTTAATTCTTATGATTGACTTCGAAAAAGCGTTCGATTCAGTGTCCTGGAAATATTTACATAACGTCTTGAAATTCTTTAACTTCGGAGATAACATTATTAAGTGGATACATATTTTTTGTAATAATTTTCAGCTGTGTGTCTCTCAAAACGGATTTTTCTCTTCATTTTTCGAGACAGGGAGGGGTTGCAAACAAGGTGATCCGGTTTCATCTTACCTTTTCTTATTGGCTGTAGAGATAATGGCAATTATGATTAGAGAGAATAAGGAAATTAAGGGAATATCTATCTTAGGCAATGAATACAAAATTCTTCAGTATGCTGACGATACTGCATTATCATTAGATTTTTCTGAGAAGTCACTTAAAAATACACTTTCACTCATTGAACAATTCTCAAAATTTTCTGGCCTTAAGCCGAACTACCTTAAAACATCATGCATCAAAATTGGCTCGATTAGAGATTCGAATATTATTTTGTGTAAAAATCATAAGCTAACGTGGTCTCAGGAACCTTTTAAATTTCTAGGAATTATTTTTTCAGTTAACCTAAATGAAACAGAAGAATTAAACTTTGAACCTAAGAGACAGGAGATAAGTAATTTGATAAAGTCCTGGTCAAAACGTCTACTTAGTACAAACGGCAGAATCACGGTCGTTAAAACAATCATGCTTCCTAAATTAACACATTTATTTCTATCCTTACCGAACCCAAACGAGAAAAGACTAAAAGATTTTGAGAGAATGTTTTTCTTGTATATTTGGGATAATAAGAATGACAGAGTTGCTAGAAAAACCATTATTCAAGATTATAAGAATGGTGGTCTTTGTATGGTCTACTTACAATCATTTATAAAAAGTCTTAAAATTACATGGATCAGGAGGTTACTGAACAATAAAATTGACTCTTCATGGCAAACACTGCTTCTTAGTAATCTTCCTAGTCAATTTGAATCTTTTCTTAAGTTTGGATCTTCTTATCTCAAAGAATTGACAAAAACTGTTCACAATGTATTCTGGAAAGATGTCTTCTTATATCTTTTATGAACTAATGAAATTACTTGAGCCAGAACAAAATGCTTATAAACCTCTATGGTTCAACGACGAAATAACTGTGAATGGCAAAATATTATGTTACAATGAATGGATGAACAAAGGAATATATTTCACCTATGATCTGTTAGATATGAATGGAAAATTATTAAGCTATGAAAACTTCTGTCTTAGGTTTAACTTTCATCCACCATTTACACTTTACTTTGGTATCATGCTATCTATCAAAAAGAATAACTGGTCTTTCGAAATGGAGTTCTTACGACAAAATCAGCCTTATTTCCCAAATTCTGTAAGGATTATTTTAAAAAATGAAAAAGGTTCAAGAGATTTCTATGATATGTTTATAAAAAACCTTTATTTAAGGCCAAAGTCTGAAATGAAATGGGAAATTGAATTGAACTTTCATAAGAATGAAAAATGGTGGGAACACGTCAATTATGCTGTTAATTCAAATGATTGTACTATAAAATGGCTGCAATATAGAATTATTCATAGGATTTTAGGAACGAATTCCTTACTACATAAGATTGGAATTAAAGATACAAATCAATGTACTTTTTGTAATATGCAACCTGAAACCATTTCACATTTATTTTATTACTGTAGTTATACTTTGTCATTATGGAATAATATACAAAATTGGTTAAGAAACGAATTTGATATAGAAATAAATATTAACGCGATAGATTTGATATTTGGATATAGTAATAATAAGAAAATTCAAGTTCTCATTTCATTATTGAAGAAGTACATTTATATGCAAAAGCTGAAGAAATGTATTCCCTCTCTGGAAGGTGCAAAAAATTATATTTCACTTTACTTGAAAACAGAAAAATTTACGTTTCAGAAAAACATGAAATTTCAATTATTTGCAAAGAAATGGGGTTCATTGGAAAGATTGACACTTTGACGTGATTGTATGAAAGGTGTGCGAAAGATGTATGTGATGAGTGTGTGATAGTATATATATATACGTGTTCAGATGCTTCTATTACTTAAAACCACTTACAGCACGACACCATTAACAAAACTAATTCTGATGAAATTCATTAATACTTAACATTTTCTTGTAAAGTATATATATTGTTTATAATATAGAAGTAATATCCAATAAAGAATAATTGTGCTATGATGATGACAAATGGCTGCACTGAACTGTCCGTATCTTCCGCATATTGCATTGATCACCTATTCACATTTTTCATTGACTAATAACTAGCACTTCTTTCCTCTTAGTTTTATTCTCTTGTTTTTAAATTGTAAGAAATAAAACATACCAGTAATTAAGATTACATGTATCATTGTATCATTGTATAAGAATACAGGTTGTTAATATAGCTTTTTCTTTTATACATCAAAAAACACTCATAATGACATATTAATACTAATAATCTAACAGGAAGGAATTGGACAAATGATAAAAAGCCAAACATCTGAGCACTAAAAAGAAGATGAAAAAAAAAAAGTTTGAAATATATTAATCCAGCCTGCGCAACCCAAAAAGTAATGTAAACTTCAACAAGTTGAAGGCGATCACGTAGAAGTAGGAGAATCTTAGGAAGAAACGTACCATACTTGTAAAGTAAAGCCGCTTTGGGGGATCGAGCGCATGGGGTGCAGCGGACAGTGAGTCAGTATTATTGCTTGAAATGATGAAAAAGTTTAGTTTAAACACATTGTAATGTTCAGGGAGGTTTGTAATACCTTGCCCATACGGGGATGACATAAATCTCTAGTCCAGTGGCGGATTCAAAGGGGGGGGGGGCGTAGGGGGGATACGGCCCCTCCCCCCCCCCTAGAATTTTCCAATCATGGGTAAAACGATCATTTTCAATCACAAAATAGTAAATATTAGTGAATATTAACTACCTGTTAGTAAATGTAATTGTTAAATGCGTCAATTTTCATTCTTTAATCACAGTTACGAAAATGGGTCCTAAATGCAGAAATTCAAGAGCTTCCGGGGGGCCTTTGCCCTCCTGGTCCCCCTACCAGGGATCTGCCCTGGACCTGTTGGGAACCTAGGCGGTCCCCAGACACCTCGCCAATTCTTTAGGCCCCCCCCCCCCTTAAAAGCTGGATCCGCCACTGTAGTCGTATTTGGAGCGGAACTACTACACATTTTCGTCAAAATTAATACATGACATGTAAAACGATATTATAAATGAACAAAATCAATGTGATTGAGGAGATCGGCACTACTGGGGATCGAACCTGGGTCGTCTGGCGCTGAGCAGGTGCGCTAGCTTTTCGTCTGCTGGCAGACGCGAAGTTCAAATCAGCAAGGTAAGACAGCAGAGAAAGTTGTATAATTGATAGGTCCGACAGTTTGTTTTGCATTTTAAATTCATTATAATTTTTTTAATTTTTTAAATTTTCATTCATTATTATAATATATTTTTTTTTTTCCTAGGTTTTTTTTTTTTTTTTTGGAGGGAGGGGTGCAGTAATGTTTTTGATTGTTTTGAAATATAAAAAAAAGTATTATTCTACTTAATGTTTACATCATTTATGTGTCTTAATTTGCTTTGCTGATTGAAGTTCGTTTACCCGATTTTACTCCCTTTACGAGGGCCCCACGTTACGCTTTATCACGGAAACGCGCGATCGTTGTCGATCAATGATTTACCGAAAATGGAACACCGGAAGTAGGATCCTGGAATATAAACAGACCATGCCGAAATCAGTTTTTGGGGTTTAAATGCCTTTATAAGAATGGGAAAGGATGTGTGAGGTATGGCTCAACCTAGCCAAGAAAGCCAGGTATGAATCAAAAGTAAACCTTACTCCTTATAGTGCAAAAATAATGAATAACGGACTTGAAAGAGGTCTAGTCTTACTAGATCAAATGATACATGTATCAGCGAAGAGCACTTTATATCATGATTTTGACTTTAGCAATTTTCTATAACAGGGACTCAATGGCTTTAAACATGTTAAACTAATAATTTGATCGGTTTGAACTCAGAAGTTGAATTTGCAACCTCCAAGTTGTTCTTATTGTTTAAGACAGGAAAATAACTGAATAAGAAGCGTCTTCGTTACAATGTAACCATGTCCTAACTGCCTTTTGACTTAGTAATTTAGACTGTATTATAGTGTAGGCTGTGGCTCTGGATACGAACATTTGTATCTGTAGAGCTGGGTCTCCGCATACGAACACGCAAACAGTTACGAGAATCGTCAGTAGCTATATTGATATCAACGCACATTTGTCTGAGCCCATATGCATTCAAATTGTATCTTTTTATATTCTGAAAATTAAATAAATGACAAAAAAAACCAAACCAGTTACGTGTCTATGTATTTATCTTCTCGCAACTTTCAAAAACTTCAGCTTCCGCTCGAGAGACAGATGGTTACATAAGCTGACAAGTACATGTCTAAAATGCCCACTATCATGGCTGATAGGCTTTTGTTCTGGTTGCTGAATTACTTAGTATGCAGTAGAAACTTAAATACCTCGATACAAATACAAACCCTTTTTTCTCTAATGGTACAATGAACATATGACCAGAGTCATGTGACAGTTACAGACCAATCAAAAACTTGTTCATAGCCCTTGTGTTGTCGTCGATTGTCTGGACAGAACTGTAAACTGGGTTATATCTCATGAAATATAAGGGTTAGAACTTTGGCATCTGACAAATATAGATTCCTCAATAACTTTGACCATGTGACCTTAACCTTTGACGTACTTTCGGAAAATCTAACATGTAACCTTGTCTATATCGCATGAATATCTCTTTGGCAGAGATTTCATTGCCTTTTGACTAGTGACCTTGACCTTGGTGTTTGGCCTACTTTTCAAATACCTTAACTTTGGTCATATCTTTTGAATTATATAACTTATAAGGGATAGAACTTAGATCGAGTTTGAGTTCAGTTTTGATAAGAGTTCTACAGTAGGCGGAATTTCAGAACGACGGCAAGATTTATCACTTACACAAGTAGCCTAGGGGACTTACATGTATATCAGTAGGCGATCAAAATTTTGTTGCCCTTTGACTTTTCCTTAGAGGTTATGCCAGGTGATTTTTCAAAGTTCAGAAATGTGTTATAAGATTTAAATCTAGAACTGATCAGATCTTGAACTTTTTAGCCTGTTATTACTTATTATAATGAAGTACATGAAGATTTATCAGTTTGATTCTCCTTGGTGAAGAGCTGAGCCAAGTGTGATTATTATGCTAATCGTCAATCATATCTAGATAAACATATAGATAGTTATAGTAGTATCATTCTACTGACTTTTTCATATCTACTTGATATCATATGTACCTATGTCTTAGTACTGTACTTTGTGATATCACTTTAAAATGAAAGAGAGGATCTTGAGAAAAATTATGCATAAGGAAGTGTTATTCAATCCTGCTGTAGAAAAGAAATGGCAAGGGGGTTAAAGTCTTTGGTTTTCTGTAGATTGTAGAGAAGGAATTGAGAGGTGAATGTTAAAGTCTTTGATTTTCTGTAGATTGTAGAGAAGGAATGGGGGTTAAAGTCTTTGATTTTCTGTATACTGTAGAGAGGGAATGGGGGGAGGGGGTTAAAATCTTTGATTTTCTGTAGATTTTTGAGAAGGAATGGGGGGGTTAAAGTCTTTGATTTTCTGTAGATTGTAGAGCAGTTGGGGGGATAAAGTCTTTGATTTTCTGCATATCATATATGGTAAGAGGGAAGTTATTTTACGGGTAGGGTCAAAAGGGGGATTATGACTTCAGGCCATTTGTAGGTAATGCATAGTATAGCATAAGCGGTTGAGTCTGTTTGTTGTGTAAAATCGTTGATATTGATGAAGTTAGATGTGAAATAATTTACCGTGTCTACACAGTGTCCTAAGAATATAATTATGAATCAAGTCCATGTACATTTTAAATGAATTTCCTTTCATGAACATTGATTTTGTGGATTCCAGTCATTTTCAGGTTGTATTGTGTGATTATTGATCCATGACAACATCAAAGAAAATAATGAAAGAAGCCATGTAAACGCCCATTAAATCATCAGTTTTATTACGAACTCGCCGCGTAGTGACAAATCTATATAATTTACTCCCCCGCTCCCCTCCTGAGGTGCAGTTGGTAATCTTACACGGTAAAAATATTTTCGTAGATAGTTTTGCCAAATTTCTTTTATCATTTGATACGAAGTTATTTCCTCCCACACGATATATTTCTTATTTTAATTTCAAAAGAGAGCATTTAAAAATGTAAATGAGTATTTAAAACTTGTTCTCTGATCTGCAACGCGCATCCTGGCACCTGCATGTCTAGTGCATGCACGTAATTTTCCTCCCGAAATTTGGTTAATTTGATAAATTGACGAAGTTAGATGTAAAGTAATTCATTTATATAAAATGAATTGTGTAGACGTTGATGAAAATACAGATCAGTATGATATCCCTCCCCCTCCTTCCCGCAGGCTTGAGCTATTTGCATGAATAGTGTAATATGCAATGATTTTAAAAGAACGATGTATTGCATTATCCTGTGGATCTACATTTGTACATGCAAGGGGGGACTCCTGCTATTTAAGTCTTTTCGGATGTTATAGAACTCGAGTGGATATATTTTTTTTTCGGAGGGGGTGGGGGTCCGACTCCAAGTCGTCAGGGTGTCAGTCATATAGTTTTGAAAACAAATATAGAAATAAGCATTTTTTGGCAAAATCCAGGGGGGGGGGTTCCTGAACCAACCCCCTCTAAATCCGCTCTTGTAGAAAAAGAATAGTCACATCGTCTGTATCTCTAGTCAATCTATTAGACCCCCTCTTTTTCCTTGTTGGATCCGCGCATTTACTGTCATTATTGCGCCTACTCGTTACTCTAGCTACGCCCTTGAAAAAAGGGTAGGAAAAGAAAGAATTTACCACAGATGAGATAGGTCTGCAGTGCTATTTACATGTTGGATGAATGAGCAGGCAGACCAAGGGGCAGCTAAGTGCGCCTGGTTTCCGTTTCAGAACTTGATACTGTTATTCAACCATTACAATATATTGTGCTTGTTTACAAACAGAGTAAAATATACGAGTGTTGATATCAGACTTTGTTCCTCAATTTGTGAAGGAAGCCAAAGCTATCCGTCTTGGAATGTATCTGTGAATTTATCGTTTTAATCAGAGGGATCGCCCGATAACACTAGGCTTCTTCCGGATAAGTAAGATTTTCTGGTTTGATATATTTTGACTATCGCAGTTTAATTCGATAAGATTGTATGATAGCAGGACAGTGCGTTAATATATCCCTCATCACACCTGATACCCAACGGTTTAAATTAACATTTTAACTCAAGTGGATAAAGAGCGAACTTATTTAGTTGTTGTCTGCATTGCTTGAACATTATCAATATGGATTTTCAGTAAACGGATGAGGGGGTTTTCTCGTGTTTCTTATTTATTTGGATTCTGTATTTGACTAAAAATAAACAAGAAAATACGTAACGGATGTATATTTAGTCAGCACCATTATTTCCTCATATTTTAAGCCTATGTACGAGTAGCTGCTGCTAAAGGTTTTCCGACGTTAGAGTGTTCGGGGATTTTGAGATCCTAATTTTGTAAATTTTGTGATTTGTGCATTTTATTTGCGATGTGATTTGTTAGAAATGAACACAACACTTCATGCAAGGGATTAATTAACCACCAATAAATATGACACTGGTAAGTAAAAAAAAAGACAAAAATGACCACATTTATTATTAAGAAGGGACAGAGTGGCGCGATAGGGAGGGAGGGATAGAAGTAAAAGGGGATCCAGAAATTTTAGTAAGAGATCCAAACTTCACGAGACCAAGTATTGTTGATCCCCTCCCCCAAAAGAAAGACATGAGGGTAGTGCAACCATTTGTCAATGTCTCTGGTTCCTCACGGTAGGAAGGAATGGAAGTAAAAGGAATCTAGATTAGATCTGAAACATTTTGGTTGACCTTAGGAACAAAAAAATATCGGTGGGGTGGGGCGGGGGTGGTAATCCCACTCCCCCCCACCTTTCCCTCGCACGGATCGTCGTAATGGGAAAACATACTCCGTCTTCCAGTGGACTTTGTCCGGTCATCGTAAGTGCAAGAAATACAATTATAGTAATTTTCCGACAAGTCTTCAATAAATCTGTCCGACATATTCCATTTTGTCGAGGGATAAATGATGACTTGTGTCTGGCCAGGACCTAATCAATAAAAAAATTGATTTTCTCGTGGACTTTGTAACTCAATATTTATTATTACTGTATGAGGACGTTGTGATGCTCTAGAGTTCTGTTTGATATGGTAACACTGACCTGTTTTATCAAGCTCGGTAGAGACCCTATATACACTACAGGGAAATGAAACTGCATCATGCAAGTGTGTCATTACAGGGTTCTCGATCGTCCTAATGCAAAATAGTATCTTTTTCCCCAATTTGACACCTCATGTAAAAACGTTAATAGAAATACTAAATTTCAACTAAAATTTGACATAAGATCCATGAAATTTAAGCGTTTGTTTGTTAATGAATAGCCAAATGAAAGCATGTTCCTCTTAATTTTGTTTTCACATTTTCCCCAATTTTAAGAAAATGTCGCTATTTTTCCATATTTCAAAGGTCCCGGGCCCCAGTCCCAAAAATGGGTGTGAGAGCCCTGAATATGCATCAAGACTCGTGATTGATAGAAATCTTGTATGAAAGTCAGGAAGATATCGGTATGCAATACAACATTGAAAACACAACAAAAATTTCGATGTAATATATGAATCAGTTTTTGAATTCGAACATTAGATTTGTTTTTTCGTCTTTCCACTCGTGTGTCATTCTCTCCGTCTTGTCGTCCGTATACTTGTCTTGTCTTCTGTCCTTCCTCTTTGCAATATGTTACGGATTTTACAAAACGCATCTTCTCGAGACAACTGTACGTAGATATCTATCCATGCGAAAAAAAAAGTGAGTGAAAAAGATTAACACGGAATTTCATGTCTCTGAAGTTACAACGTTGATTGAAAGTATGTGAAACTTATCTAAAATTCTTTGGTATCACTCTCAATATTACAAAATGGTAAATAGCATTTTCATCCATATGGTTCATATCAAATATCAATATACATAATGTACATTTAATATGAAATATATATTTTGCCCAAACACATCATTACGAAAACAGATTGCAATATGAATCAGATAGGCACGTGGATGCAACTCAGCCATGTAGTAATGTATATGTACAAAGTATTATGGTAATCTATCCGTGCATTGTTTTCTGGCATTGTTATAGATAAGTTATCTGTTTGGCTTGGAGTCGTATTGATAGCGATACATTTGTCCCTAATGATTCATTCTTTATTGCCATAATAGCTAATGACATCGCTATTAGTAATGCAAACTAATTACTCAGAAATTTCAAAGAGAACAAAACTAGCAATGCTCATAAATATTTAATATAATAATTATAAGAACAGCCAACAAAACCGAAAAAAAAAGCCCAAAATACATTGTAAGTAAATTAAAATACCAAATGAACGAACAAAATTATCAACTTCTTTAAACTTAAACATGTATACAGATACCCGCCCATCCCCTAATATCAAATCGAAAAAGACAAATACACAAATTATTTCAAACAAAACAGGAAATACCCCAACCCATCAATAATAAAACAAAGCTTAAACTTAAAAAGACAAAATGAAGGACCTATCTTAAAGTAAATGCTGTGCGATTAAAAAATAATATACTTGTACCCCCATCCTACCCCCTGCCTCGACTGAATTTGTAATTTCCCGGAATACTTATGTAATGTTGAAATCCAGTTCTCTTCTCAGACCCTTGACGTACGACTTTCATGTAGTGAAGAGTCTACTTGGAAGTTTGACACTTGCTAAGTATCTGAACAGACAAGAACATGTTTGTCTGTCAAAAGTGGTCCACTTGATAATGACAGTAAGAAATGCAAGAAATTCGTTTACACATAGGATAATCACACTGTCCTGAAGGACAGACCCCCTTCCCTGTTTCGGAAATACCATATTAATAGAGAATAGAATGAATGAACTCCTATTGGGAACTTTTATATTTCAGAAGTGTATTATCATAATCAAGTGCTTGCCACCCCCCCCCCTCCCCCCCGAAAAAAAGATAAAATGCATTGGAAGTACTACTGCCTCCAGTGTATCCAATATCTGGGCGAATATTTGTGGTTTAAGGTTTAATTTATGAAAATCCAAACTCACACTGAACTTGCTCCATGTGGATGGTTAAAAGAAGCGAAGTACATTAAATAAATTTTAACATATAGAATATGAAAACCATACATAACATATACCATTTGAAAGTCATATACCCAATTACTTCAGACGAACAGAGGGACGCTCCTAAAACAACATAACAGAACCCTTAGGCTGATCTTTGAATCTTTCACGTTAATCATTATATATAACGTATTTAGTCTTGTTTCTTTGGATTCTGCCTCGTCATTTGCCTTCCTTATAGAACTCGATTCTGTCAAAGTCACCTTGGAATTCAATAGAGTTTCCAATGTAAAATGTCAAGTACATCATAGACCAAGGGTAATGAGTAAATGACGAAGTGTAAAATGTCATTAAATTTAAATCAGTGTCATTGAGTTCATGTTCTTTATTTTCATACAAAGTTTGGTAGAAAGATTTAACAGCATTTAAAATTTCCTTTTGTTCATAAATACATGTCTGATTATCCAACTCTAATTTTTTAATTGTCTTATTTAGGTAATTACGTGACTCCAGGTTACAAAAATACCTTGTAGGTTTTTCCCCTTCTTCTGCCCATTTTGCTTTTGTTCTTACCAAATAACCTTGTAGTTTTTCCTTTCTTAAGTTTTCCAATTCATTTTTCTTTTCCTCTAGTATTGCACTGTTTTGATTTACATTAGAATTAAACTCAATATTTTCAATTTCTTCAATAAGAGATTGCTCTTTTTCTTTTCTTTGTTTATTCTTAAAGCTTGCATGTGAAATTGTTACTCCCCTTATTTCTAATAAAATTGTTTCCAATTGTTAAAATTCCCTCAGTATACATATCTTTAATACAACTTCCAAACGAATAGGTTTTAATATTGAAAATATAATATTTGGTGAGGAATTTAACAAAAGAAACACTGTCATAAACTTTATTATATTGAATGCAAAACAGTATTTCTACATGAATTTTAAGAAAGTTAAAAACCCAACTCTAAATGGACTGATCCTATATTTGAATTTTAAATACAATGTTGAAAGATGCATATCAATTAGTAAAGGTAAACTACAGAATTTTAGCAAGATTTGGAGAGAATATACAAATATATTTGAATTGTCATCTGGTAATAGTTAATATTTCTTTCAAACTGATTTGCTGTACTTTTGTATTATCATATTCACTCATTTTCTACAATTTTATGAATTAACTTTTGTGTATATGTACATGAATGAAAGTGTGTATGAATGAACAAACTATCCTATCATTTCCTCCCTTTCTCTTTATATTCACAAAAATGTCACTATTATATTGAACTGATCTTTTATTTCAATGATGTGACTTCAAAAATGTGAATAAAAAAAAAAAAAAAAAAAAAAAAAAAAAAAAAAAAAAAGTGTAAAATGTCATTTTAATGTTAGATCACTACATGGTTTGTCCTTATTCAAGAAAATTAACTACGCTTTTCTTCCTCTAAATTTTATTCTCTATAGAGGAAAAAAAGCCGAAGTCGGTATACTGCAAAGATGTCTGCTTGCAGTTATTAAAATGGTCCGTTCTTTCTTAAAGTTCTGTCATAAACCATGTTTATTAATACTTTCCATGTATTTTCAGTAATAGTTAGTAATGAGGTAATTATGATTTCGATGTCATTTCAGGATGATGTCACCAGATTCTGGCGGGAGGAGAAAGAGGAGGGAGCCATATATAACGTGTACCTGAAGAAAGTCACTTATCATACTCTCTCTGACGTAAGTAGGAAATGCTTGTCGACAACTTTAGATCGTAATACATTAAAGTATTTTCATTTTTCGGGGGGCGGGGGTGGCTTGTCAAAAGAAAAGTAAGGCACGGTCCATTTGATATTCAGGGGGGGGGGGGGGGGGGGGGGCTTGGGTTTTTTGTCGGAGCAAGATTATTTTTTTCACCCCGGACCGGGGCAAAATTATTTTTTTTCTTGCAAAGTTGGAGCAAGGAATTTTTTTTAACAAAGTGATGTGCATGTTTAAAGAATGTTTGTGTTTTATCAATAGAAATTATATATAGTTTTACTCAAAACTTTAAATATTAATATATTAGTTTATTTTTATGCAAGTATTCAATTCACTTTTAAACAGAGAGATAAAAGACTTTAATACAATTCTCAATATTTTATATAAGGTACATGTATATAACATGTATAAGTGGATCTGAGGGGAAGGTCTCCTAGACAAATTTTTAAATGTTACTAATATTTGTAAATTGGTGAATAACTGAAGTTCTTCTTGCAAGCTTACAAGAACATAAAATTAGACTCTATGGGATACATGCAACATGTATTAATAGCAATACATAAATATATAATTGATGATATGTTTAAGCTTTTATGGAAGCCCTTTTCATTCACATACATGTATAACTTTTGATATCTTCAAATATATGAACATTGCCATAAGTAAATAATTTTTTAATATAATACTATGGCGAGCGAAGCGAGCCAAAAATTTGTTATACAATTTTAAAACTGCGGCGAGCGAAGCGAGCCGGAAATTTTTCATGAATTTTAGCAAAATATTATGGTAATTCTTTAAATTCAGATAATTTGTAAGAGCAAGATTATTTTTTTCTGTCACACCATAAGCAAATTTATTTTTTTCATCAAAATTGAGAGCAAAATTATTTTTTTCGAAAAAAACCCAAGCCCCCCCAGAATATCAAATGGATCGTGCCTAAATGCGAAGCAAATCTGAACAAAACAAACCCCAAAAGAAAGTGAAACACTGGTGATGGCATATAAGAGAAACAGTTGAATTTTATAAAACTTTCAAATTTGAAGGTCAAGGCCAAGTTCTAAATGTTCTTACAAACTCAACGTTTTTCCAAAGTATATGTAGGTCAACTTTCAAGGTCAATGTCCGATTTTCCTGCCAACAGAAAAGTCTTTTGTTGCAAAGATATGAAACATGAATTAGATACAAATGTATCTCTCAGTTATCAATCAAAAGTCATGTACATTTCAATTTTTGTCACAGGTATACAGACTGACTGACAGCCTAATACACTCCATATTTGCCTCCGAATCTATAAATTAGATTTATAAATTTCGGACCATTCGGACTGCGCAGTATAATGTAGACGAATTTGAGAGTATTTTGGTTCTTGTATATTTATTTAGGTCGATCATTGTATTCAGGATCAAAAGATCTAGGTCAAACGAAAGATATTTTTTCATGTGACACGTCATAGTTCCTGCTGGGATGAAGATGAAATTTGGCATAACCCGACATAAAAATATTACAGATACTCAAGTTACTTATTTTTTTCGTCAAACTCTTGACAGTTATTTCGTTAAGTGGCTTTATTGCCGGTGGGGGGTTTACGTGTTCTGCATACATATGGTCATATCTTTGCTCGGTCGGTATTTAAGGGCGGTAACCACATAACCACAGTGCATTGTGTCCATGATTCAGAGTCCGTGGGTGAGTGTGATGAAGATGCTGCCTCCCCCACACTATCACGTGGTTTTCCTGTTGGATAAGTTATTTTAAAACGCAGTTTCCTGCAGCTATTGACTGCACTTTTTGTTAAATTACGCAATTTTGAAGTGTTTTCCCCTTTCCCTTTTATGACGATTTTATGATGAAAAAAAAGTACAATGTATGCATTGAGTTTCAAATTGATTTAAAGTCGATTTTTGGAAATTTCAAATTACTACTTAAACATTTATGAATAAGCTATTCAGGTGAAAAGTAATAAAGAAGGGTAAAAAATTGGACTAACAGTCTAGCACTATTATAATTGAGATTGAAATGAAGGGGATTTAGCGATTGGAATTGAGAGGGAAATGTCACGAGGAAATAAAAAGAGATTTGAAGAGAATTAGAAATGAGATAAGGGAAGACCAAGGTCACTCAGCTTTAATCTACTTGACTTGCTGTCCTGTTGTTTGAATGTAAACGGATCATTTTGATTAAGTTGAAATGAGGTTCTGTTTTATTGATCGAGTATTAGATGGAATCTGTAATGAAGGTATCGTGTTTATTGCTTTTCGACCGTAGAGCAATTCGACAATTTCATGTAGTCCCTAGATTAACTTCCGCTGATGAAAAAAAAGAAGCTTTTCACAACATTACGGAACATTAGCGTTCAGTTTTGCCAGTTTTATAGAACTGAATCTTATCTTAGGATGCATTTCTTTGTTTGATGTAAGCAAGTGATTACCAAAAGTTGCTTCGGTATCAGAAATGTTAGCATGAAGGCTTTATCTAGGTTTCCTTTGATAGCAATTTCGAGTTCCCAACATGAGCGAATCTAGAAAAACTAGAGAGGACCCCCCTAAAAATTGTCAAAATGCATACCACTTTGCATTTTAACTGTATGTGTTATGCGGAGGGTTTTAGATTCGATCCCTTGCTGGACTACTGCCGCCCGCGCCCCCCCCCCCCTTTTTTTTCTCCTCCTCTCTCCTATGCATGGAGTTCGTGAGTGAAGATAACAGATAGAGATAAAAGATGTTAGAATGTCTTTCAATTTTACCAGTTGTTTGTTAGAGGAAATGTATTTGAAACAGACAAATGCTGAAAGCAAACATTTGATAAAGCCAATATATCAAGATACATTGGCTTCAAGGTCATTCTCTCCAAAGTTATATCCATTGTATCGATTTGGTCAAAAGTCACCAAATTAGGTCACTTTTAGGTCTAGTTTATGAATGCTGGAACGTTATGTGAAGTATGCTAACTAGAATATGACTAATATGTAGTTTTTGTACCAGCATATTATACGAAATGTACTTCATAATGCGAATCTTGAACACATAGACTGGTCCGATAACTAAAAAGATCAGAATTGAGTCACCCAGAAGACAATATTTCTGTTCATTGTTGATGGTCAATTTTATCATAGTCGTTGTGATTTGAAGAGAAAAATACTAGTATTGATAAAGTCGAAGGTTATGTCGGCTGCTTTGTATGAAGAAAAACTCGGATACTGAAGTCAGCATATTATGTAAAAAATGATAAAGGAGCCAAAAAAAAAAATATCATGTAAAAAATCAAACATTTCTATGATCATTTTACTGTCAAAAATGAATGAGTTTTCTTCACACTGTGTAATAGTATGTCAAAAACGTGCAACAATATCGGCCAAAATTACAGTTCAAACTTCAAGGACCGGACTGCTGTAGTTTGTTCCCTTACTAGCTAACCCTGTCCTATAGGTACATTATGCTACCTGTTACTGTGATGGTTTAACCTATCTTACTTAAGGCCATAGCAATCAAATATTCGTTTTACGCCAGGAACTTTTTCTGAAAAAAAGTACCCACTCGCAATTCATGAAAACACATGATTTTGAAAGAAAAATTGATGAAAGGAATATTGAAAAAAAAAAAATGTAAAGAAATTTTTCTTCAAGCGAAGTCGACAATTCTGATTTGTTGTTGTTGTTGCTGTTAGAAAATTCATTTTTATGTCCTGATATTGATGATGGTATAGGCATCTTACGGTATTGAAGATACAAGATACATGTAGTTGAAGTTTGAGATGAACTTCTATGTATATTTTAGAGGTGGAAAATGCATAGTTGTGATCGTTAGTTGCGTGTGTTCTGAGCAATTTTCTTAAAAGACGTTAAACAAAATACTATTATTTAAACTACTTTGGCCTAACTTTGTAATAACTGGCATAAGTCAGATATGTGAGCGGTGGGGTCGGTGATAATAATCTAAATATACGTGAAGGAGTGCTGACTGATAAATGTACTAGTACATCATCATCCCCGATACTAAAATAATAGATCAGCAACCCATGTTGAATCTACTTTAAATTTGCCTACCTGTTGTGATACAAGATTTGAGCAATCTTGTTTTGCGATATTTTATATCGATAACGCCCTATTCTTATCACCCGTGTCACACAGTGATGCTGCCAAGGTCACTTGACTTCGAGGGGGAAAAAGGAACTAAATTGACCGAATCTCAAGGTCGTATTACTAGTATTATGGAAACTTAGAACCATTCATTTGCATTTTAAAGCAAAGTTCGATGTGATTCCATGACAATACTAGTATCATGGGGAATCATAACCCGTTTTAATTCTCATCGATTGGTTGACTTTAAATGCTCTCTGATTGGTTCCTTTTTATGGAATCGAAGTACTCACCGGAAGCTTAGACACATTGGCCTCTGATTGGTTGATATATTTCTGCTTCTATCAATGCTAAAATAGAAGCTACAAATGAGCGGTTTATCCCTGTTTTGATCTCCTGTTATGTCCGAGTGATCAATGTGAAGCCCGAGGGTCCACGGATGAAAGTAAACTTATAAGCTATGTTGAAATATAGAACTTCAGATCAAATTATTTGATGTGATTTAGATAAATGTTCCTTAGTTTATCTTAGCTTGAAAGGTCAGTTTTTACAGCCCTTCAAGGTCTTTATGTAACTTCTTTTCCTTCATTTCCATGGTCCATATCGTTATACTAACTGAAAAGGGAAATCATTAAAATATTTGCGAATTATTTCTGTCTTTATACATATTGGTATTGACTATCGAGTCAGTTGAAAGTCTCTTATGAGAACATTTGTGTGTGTCCGCAAAGAACCGCTATCAGAGTTTCAGAAAAAAAAAATGTGAAGAATTATTAGATACTAGTATGTAATATTTTGACATGTGCTAGTATTTTGGTTAACGTATGTACAAATTATAAATACTAAAGTAATCTGTGGTTAAGTTCATTAAGAACTTAACTTTTCCCACCTTCGACGGTGCAATTTTCTGCACGTTTTACCCTCTTTGATTACTATCTTGACCCTATCCGCCAAAAATAGTGCAGTGCCAAATAGTCGAGATAATTTAACTTAGAAAAAAGCTTTCTTCATAATGTACTGACTCGCTCTCACTCATTTCCACCTGGATAACGTACAAAAATACATGTATGATTGCGATGTAATTACTGCTACAGTATCTTTGGATCATTCTTATCAGATGCAGGAACCAGGGTTGGAGAAAGTTTGAAGGTTTGGGGTGGAGTGGGATGGGGGAGGGTTAAAGTATGAAAGGGTGATAGGAAAGGGTGGGGGTTAAATCTGGAAGGGTAATAGGGGGTTAAAGTCTGAAAGGGTAATGTGGGGAGGGGGTTAAAGTCTAAAAGGGTAATTGGGGAAGGGGTTAAAGTCTGAAAGGGTAATAGGAGGGGTGGGATGAAAGTCTGAATGGGTAAAACGGGGGGGGGGGGGGTTAAAGTCTGAAAGAGTAATTGGAATCTGATTGAATAAATTCGTGCATAGTATCTCACGACAAAGCCGAAATTTATCAAAATGTTTCTTGTCGGTCGGTCGGTATGTCGTTCATTTCTGCAATAGATTGGTAGATAGGATCAGAAATTTGATACATTTCTTTTATGCTTTGGTTTATTACAGATCGTATGTCCAACTTTTTACAGAGTTGTGTCCCTTGAATATTTATCTTTGGAAAGTCACAGCAGACTGTGTAATATATATTTTGCAAAATTTATTAATTTTATAAAAAAACGAAGCAACAGAGCAGCCTTCAGTCTTCTAGACAATTTCAAAATGCGATGCCTCAGACAAGCATATTTCTTGTAGCAATTACAAATATTAATCTTTTGATTTTAGAAGAGTGGTATTTTGTAGAGGTTATCTTTCTTTTGAGAGGGAATCCTAACAAGTTACCTTAAAAAGTATTTGGATCCGCGTCTGATGATGTAAATGATCTTATATATATACTAATTATAACAATATGAATTTGATGTTGATCTAATACATTTCGCAGCATCATTTTTGGCATGAGAGATATTTGAACACATGCGTTTTTAATTTTACGTTATCTTTCGCAAATGAAACTTCTGAGTGCTCGACCTAAATGTAAGCAGGTTTATGTAGTACGGAGAGCTTATTTTAGCACGTTTAGGGTTGGGTTTTGCTTTGTCGAAAGATACAATAAAGATGTGTATCAGGGGGTCAAAGCACTCCAGGGAAAATATATACAAAATCTAGAGAGGAAAGAATGTGCGGGGATGTTGTTATTTACAGAATCCGTGCGATCACAGAGTGCTTTCATTTCCTTTATTTACAAATTACAATAGAAGAGAAATAGAAAAACAGAATAGACAATCGTCGTGATTCCGTAAGATGCGATGACGTCATTGTGTTAACGCGTGCATTCTGCATACCGAGGGAACAGGTACACTCTCGTCAGATCTTTATCAAACTTGGCATACATGTTGTTGATGATGTGACTACAAACCGTAAATATGCATTTTCATAATTATAAGTCTTTGGTCAAGGTCGTTTCAGAAAGATTTGTCATCCACGGTCTTTTCTTTCTTTCTTTCCCTCGATTTAAACAATTGCGTTCTTGTATCACAGAAGATGGTTGAGGAATGATAGTATTATTCTGGTATGGTGATTTGAAACAAATTCAAACAACAAATGCATAAACAAAGTTGTTGAATTTAATTTCGTTTTGGAACAAACGCGCATTTTAACAACCACAAAAGCTTTTACTCCGCGCGCAAATGACACAAAACTCATTTGGTATTGCTGACATAACGTCCAATTGACGAATAAAAGAAAATCCACTTTGTTTTGCAATTAAGTTCTTTCAAGCTTCAAAAACTTGAATTTAAAAGATGGTTTGTTCTACTTTAAAAGTGATTAAAGATGCAGTAAACTATTTGAACGAAACTATTAGATTTTTTTCGCCATGCAGGCAAACAACGTGAAGTGCAGAAATTGATGTGAAAACGCACGTTTCTCTTGGAATGTATTTGGCGTAAACACCGAGAATCTGAAAATCAATCGCATAAATCGTGACATCTGAGTCTGATTTACGTTTTTAAACGAAAAGCAAACAACTTGGGCTGACTTGCCAAACTCTAAGATTTATTTTTGATTTCTCTATTAGAGTATGTCATGCCGTCTGGCGGATTCCATTCTGATCTCCACAAGAATTGCGTACTAAACTTATCTAAGAAACATGTTAATTGAAGTATACAATGTATATAAACATCAGAAATGGGGATAGAAACTAATATTGTCGAAGCAAATAGATAAAATGTTATCAAATTGCCTGTTGGAAAGGAATTTAATGTGCATTTTATTTGTCAATCTGATGAACATGGAAAAAGTGAAAGGGGAGGGAGGGGGAGGTATGCGCATTCTCTTACCAAGTGTTCGAATGATAGCCCCCCCCCCCCCCCTTACATACCAAAATGTGAAATACTGGTACCCTTGCTGAAATTGATACACGCCCCTGTTTAGCATCCATTTATATGGGACCTTGTTAGGGTCTACCCTTCAGTTTACAGTACCAAATAGTACAACAAAAAACATTATTTTCGAGCCAAAATCTTGCGCTTGTTTCTATTTCCGTAATTTAGATGAATCAATGATTATCTTTAGCAGCATCCAAAAATTTCTAGCATTAAAAAAAATCTTGCTTATAATCCTTTACGGTATTACCTTACTGTGATATCTTCTAATTTCAGTTAGATCATGAGAAGGGGAGAGAATTTTCCCACTTAATGTGGGAGACCCAGAAGATCCGTGTGATTAAAGCAGGTACCCTAGAAAAGCTGGTGGAGAGCCTGGTGACAGTTAAAGGGGAGCTGGACTCTACGTACGTCAACGTGTTCCTGGCCACGTATAGGACATTTGCCACACCCAAACAAGTTCTAGACCTCCTCATAGCTAGGTGAATATCATATTTATTGACCTTTGTTTCACATATCTATGTTACATGTAATGTATTCTTGGCTACCTTAGTACCTATCCACACCCAAACAAGTTCTAGATCTCCTCATAGCTAGGTGAATATCATATTTATTGACCTTTCTTTCACATATCTATACGTTACATGTAATGTTTTCTTGGCCACCTATCCACACCCAAACAAGTTCTAGACCTCCTTATAGCCAGGTGAATATTGCATTTATTGACCTTTGGAATTCACATATTGACAACTTTGACAAATGGAACATTTGCGACACACTAAAACGTTTAAGTTCTTGACTTCCTCATAGCTAGGTGAATATCATATTTATTTACTTTCAAATTTCACATATATCTTAAAGTATAGGACATTTGCTACACCCAAACAAATTCTCGACCTCACTCCACATAACGGTATTGATATTTGAATGTGTTCCTGACCACCTATAGAATATTTGCCACACCCAAACAAGGTATAGACCTCCTCATAGCTAAGTTAATATTATATTTATTGACCTTTAGAATGTCACTCAGTGACATACCTTTTCTTTGCCAGGTGAAAAAGAACATTTATTAACCTCTCAAACTCATAGGAATATTTTTTTAATCTGAAGATTTTTCATGAAAGCTAAATTGTGGAACAACTGCAAACATTATGAAATGTAATTTTAAAAGTTTACAGAAAGTACTAATTAAGAAAAAACCCTTTGAATTTTCAGGTATAAATGGCTGAAAACACATGTTGAAGAAAGTAAGGAGAAAAAAGAAATAAATGAAGTTCAGCAAAGGTAATTTAGTACATGAATTATCATTTCAATATGTGTACGATGTAATAGATAAAATAATATTTGCTTCCTTGAAGATAATTCTTTATCATGACAAGGCCAACAAAAAGTACATACCTAATTTAGTGCATATGGTTTCACTTACGAGGGCTGATTGATATGTTGTGAGCCTTGGTTTTCTGGGATGAAGAAGGTATTATGCTGATAGATTATCTCCAAAAAGGACAAACAATCAATGGCACATACTATGCTTTGTTCTGACACAGTTACGGGAAAATATTAAACTTAAGCGCCACAGAAAGTTCACTAGTTAAAGGTGAATTATTCCATCAGGACAATGCTCCTGTTCACAAGTCTGTCACTGCCACGGCTGCCATTTATGATAGTGGCTTTAATTTGATTGAGCATTTGGATTATGTAGAAAAATAATGCAAAATGTCTGATAGAATTCAAATCCATCAGTACGAGGCTCACAACATATCAATCAGCCCTCGTAGCATGTGATTTATACTAATATATGTACTAGAAAGTGATTTAACTCAGAATTAACTAATGCTACTGTTTGCACTATTCACTTCAGAAATTTGGAAATATTTCACAATTTTCTGATGCTGAATTTTAGTATGTGGACAGTAATAAATCTTTCTCTTCACAAAGCTTTGTTCCTGAATAAAGTTTTATCGCAGGAATGTTACTAAGGATGGTTGGTACATCCTTATGATCAATTACAGTAGAATTTATGATTTTCAAAAAGTACAAAAACCCCGCCAAAAAGTTACCAATCAAAAAGAACTGAATCATTGAAACCCTGAACTTTTTGCAGATGTGTCTCTGGAATGACTTTATTTATCATGTCGTGTAATTAGGTCCTAAATTCAAGCTTCCAACAAATTTGAACATAATCTGAGGGTATACGTTGTACAAATAAATATAAAGTGTATTATCATAGATAATGCCATCTTATGAGCATATCGATCTAGTCTAAGCCTCGAGTCTTTAAGCAGTACTGCAAAGTACTTTAGAAATGTGGAATAAGACCGAATGACACCTTGACCTCTATCAATGGCAGAGCCTGGTACAAACAGTAAAACACAGACAGTGTACTTCGTTTATGACTAGACGGACTTCAACATAGCCTGTGATAAAGATAAAAACAATAAAATTAGGATTTACGATTTATTATTATTGTATTTTGGCTGTATCTGGCCGCGGCTGTAAGATAAGGAGCCAAGGTTCCAATTGAGCCTGTTGGGCATCCTCAAATTACAGGAAATCAATTGTGGATGTGAAAAATAGAGAACTCTGAGATCAGACGTTCAACATCCATTGAAAAGGGTAAATAGAATATAATTTTAATGAAATGTTTTCAATTTAACGTCACTGGTGAGCACCAAACGCCCAAACACAGGCAAACTGCATGCCTCACATCATGTCCATTCTTACAGCCGTGATGTCTGGAATCTGTTGTTGAAGGCTAGAACTGAAATAAAAATTAAGAGCAGCAGCAGAATCATATTCTTCAAATTAACGCAGTATTAAGGGATGGGTGGGAGGGTGACAATTTATAATCAAAACTGATAACTGTCTTCGTCTCATTGTCACTTTAAATACTCTTCCATTAGTAGATGCACGTATTATTTAAATTAGCTATGGATAACTACGTTTAAAGATAGCACGGGATATGCAAATTAGAAACGAGTGTTCGGAAAGTAATCGATGTATAGAAAATAAAAGTTGGTGAATTAGAAAAATTTGGCCTTCCTCTGATAAATGGATTTAATAGTAATATATTAAATCTTATTATATACCAGTAGTTAGAATTGTGGCATATTTGTGTTGCCTGCAAAGCATAGCGATACTTAGAGATCACGTTGTCTGTCTGTCTGTCACACTTGGATGTCACACCCTATATAAAAGTGATTCCTAAGTGTCACTGTGTTTCGCAAGCGACACTTGCATTCCTTGGAATGATTTTTTACCTAAATATACCTAATACAACATCAAAAAAATGATTTCTATCATCAAAGGTCAACATGTCAACCGTCGCTCAAGCCACGGAAAACATGGAGACACTGCTGAAGATTACCAAGATAATTTTAACACTGCATGTTTAAATAAACGAGACATCAGCGAGATCTCCATTTGTACATTGGATACGTTCTATTAATTTTGAGGGTAGATATTATAAATTTAATGTGAATGTAAAGAAAACAATTTATTTCTGTTCAGGACGGTAAAATCTGTGATATCAGTATGGATGGACACTTACCCTGATGATTTCCGTGACGACCCCGATTACGTGTGTCTCTGTACACTGGAAGAGTTCTCCCAGAAGTATATTCCCGACAGCGATTTGGCGACGAGGGCTCGGCATAAAATGGAAAAGTTTCAGAGGGAGGCTGAGGGGAAGGCAGGTTAGTGTAGTGGCGCTTTTGAATTTGATCAGAGTTTATTACGTGTAAATATGTACTGGTTTCACTTTATCAATTTAGAATAAATACTCATCATGCTCATTGGCAAAATTAATGGAGGGAGTCATGGTAACAAAAATTAAACGAAACCGTAATGGATTGTGGTATTTTGGGTATACCTTCAATGTAGTACCTTAAAAACACCTTTTCTGTTTGATTATTAGTCATTCGACACATACACTTTTACACATCTGAGAAACTTAAAAAAAAAGGTTATCAGTTCTGTCAATGCTCAAATTAGATTTAAGTTATCATCAAATAATTGTTGTAAAAAATTATATCATTCTATACAGTTCACTGCATTAAATCCACATTTAAAGCTATTTACATCGAAATTTGAGGTACAAATGTTAGTGCACTTTTGCGTTGTTGGGCTCATTAGACAACATAGATATAAATACACATGCAAATATATCAATTTGACAGATCTAAAGCCATATGGCAAATGAGTAGATACTGTGTAACATATGCACATGCTTGAACATTGATAAATGATGTATTATATACTGCGTTAGTATACGACAGATCTGATATAATAGAGTTTTAGCAGACAAACATTGGCACTATCTAGAGTTTGTATTATTTAAGAGTTTTGTACTGTTAGCGTCTGATATCTTATGTCTTTTGTATCTTATCATAGATATCGGCATCCAGTTCCGTTTTTCTATTTGTGATGAGGTCGACCATATGATTGACGCAGACTACCACAAACCCCTAGAATTCCTAGACATATCAAATCAAAGGCTAGCAGAGCAGCTCACGTATAAAGATGCTGTAAGTCATTGTTTAAGGTTCTTTACCTCTAGAATTCCTAGACATATCAAATCAAAGGCTAGCAGAGCAGCTCACGTATAAAGATGCTCGGATAAATTTTTGTACTTTTAGAATTTTATAGAATCAGAATTTTCTTTCAAGTCAGCACTCTTTTCTAGTGGTTAAGATGCTGGGCCATTATTTGCCTGAAAGATAAATGTTGCTGGTTCAAGCCTTACTAGCACATCGGGTCAGCCAACATGTACAAGTATATACTTCTATGTTATGTGTTATATAAAAAATGTATGTGTGTGTAGTCTATACATCTCTCTGTGTGGTTAACAAAAAAGAATTTTCTTGTCTTGTAGGAGCTGTTCAAGCGTGTGGTACCCCACCACTGTCTGGGTGCTGTATGGGCGCGGCGGGACCGACGCCTCGGTAAGGGAAGCAGCATCGCTCGTAGTGTACTGGCCACGATAGACCAGTTTAACCGAGTCTCCTTACGGGTTACAGCCACCATACTGAAAACTAAAGATATGAAGACCTCACATAGATCAAGAATTATAAACAAATGGATTGATGTGGCACAGGTAAGACAAACTATTAATGACAGACTGATTACAAAATTTTGATTTTAGAAAAATTTTGTGTATTAAATCAGAATTACTTCCTTGATTATGTCTCATAGGACACATGTAGGAGGGCAACTTTTTGCAAAATGATGTAATACATGTACATGTACCTATTTTTAAGTAGCCTATCAAATAGCTGACTTTTAAAGTATTTATGCACTCCAAATTGACTGAAGAAAATAATGCAAGTTGACCTTTTCTTTGGTATCATAATGTAATTTAAGATATCTTGTTTCCGAGCCAAAATTTTATTCAAGTCAGCATGAAATCTTTGTCACAGTATTTTTCTACATATAGTGCTTTTGTTACTTTTGTTGTTTAGGAATTACGCCAGGTGAAGAACTTTTCGTCGCTAAAAGCTATAATCTCAGGTCTCCAGTCAAGTTCTGTGTACAGACTGAAAAGAGCCTGGGCCACTTTGCCAAAGTAAGTATGGGTGATGTAGAAAGTAGAGGTCATGTTCAATGCTTCTGATTTAGATTTCTTCCAGTGGACTACCATATTCCTTATTAAAGATGAATGATTTTAACCTCACACTAAAGAACAAAAGAATGTAAGAAGTAAAAAGTTGTGGTTTTTGCAGTTATTCACAGATATAAAAAGAGAAAAAGTCCCCCATCCTAACATAGAATTTTGCTAATAGTTCGTATTTAACTTTGCATTTATTGATTGGATTGTTATATTTTTCAGAGAAAGCATTGAACTCTTTCAAGATTTGTCAGAAATATTTTCCAATGAAAACAATCAGATAGCATCCAGGGAATTGCTAATGAAGGTAAAAATATTTTACTGACTATTAAAATTTTCATATGTTTTTTTCCATAATAGATAGAAAGTCGAAAGATTGACTAATCAGATTAATTTCTTTTCTAAGAATGTAGAAGTTACAGAAGAAATAATATATGATTTGATTGGTTTGTTTTATGACGAACAAAATTTGTTTTCAGGAAGCAACGGCAAAGTTTCCAGCGTTAGATTCCAGTAGTAAGACCCGGAGAAGACGGAACATGCAGAAACGGCAGTCATGGATAGAAAACGTAGGTGCCGCAGCTCTAAAATTTGATGATTAATACATTGATACAATTTGGACTTTTGTTACAACGATGATGTCTGTAGCGAAGAGAACAAAATATTTCTTTATTGATTACTTTTCATCCCAATTACTTTTCATCCCATACAGTTTTGAATTCACATTCTTTGAAATAAACAAAATCTTTATACATGTTCACTTAACAATTCTGTTTAAAAAACAGAGTTAAATTTTCTAGAAATAATTCTACATGCATTTTCCCAGTATTTAATTCTCCCATGAATCAGAGATGAAAATTGGGCCAAAATAATTTTTTGGACAAACAATATCTGTAATATGGCATGTCATACATTTCCAGGGTATAGTGCAGGGCACTGTTCCGTATCTTGGTACGTTTCTGACAGACCTCACCATGATCGACACGGCAATTCCCGACAACACCGACGAGGGTCTCATTAACTTTGAAAAAAGACGGAAGGAGTTTGAAGTTCTCGCTCAAATTAAGCTTCTTCAGTCCGCAGCTCAAATCTATAATTTCACCGAGGACCCACAATTCTGGATGTGGTTTGATTCAGTCAGGGTCTACGATGAATCGGAGAGGTAATTACAAAAAAAAAGTATTTCATACGCAGTTGTGGATTGAGGTCAAATTTGGCACAATGGCATAAATTGTGCAGATTCTGGATCCACCCCTGATACACTACTGCTTGTGTACTTGTAATTTTGAACTATTTTGTTAGAAATGTAAAACAATTTTTACACTATCTTCTACATTTGTTTTTTGTATTATATCTTCTTCAGGGAATTGGGTAAAATTAGACCAAACACATTCTAGCTCACTGATACATTTTGTATTTAAATCAGTTTTATTTAAATTTAAATAAGTGCAAAGAAATAACTTCTTACACATGCTTGTGCAAACTGACTTATTCTTTTTTCAGTCACCAGTTATCGTGTGCAATAGAACCCCAAAAAGAAGGCTCCACCAAACTGAGAAAAAAATCAGCAAGGTAATATTTTTGCTTTCAATAATGAATAAGTATACCTACCAACATTGTACTTACTGAATTTCAGAGACTTTTATATAAATAAAAAGTATTTTTGGCATTTTAATGCATGGTCTTTTTTTTAAAAAAACTTGAGATACAGTAAATCTGGTTATTTTTGCTGTCGATTATTTTTTAGCGATTTTGCAGGTATGAATGATTCGCAAAAATATTTTTCTTAAAAATAAATCCACTTGAATAAAATTATGCTTTCGATACATCAATTTAAGAGATATGTAACAGATATGTACATGTACATGCATACGTGGCTCATGATGACCGTTTTGACATTCGGACTGAGTTGGAGGGGGGGGGGGTGCATATATCACATTGATTGACAAAAATAAATTGAACTATAAAAAGCAACTCAAACTCTCCAAAAACAAAAGGGATATCATGTATGTTTGTCTGTACAGCACGTATAACAAAGTTAACTACAGGTACGCTACGCCGATCCCTGAATAGGTGTGAAAAATAAACCAATAGACAATTGAAGTGGGCCTTTGTTTGCAATGAGGGAGTTAATTACTTCATACTGTGAGTAAATTTTCTCCGATTGAGGCTCTCAGTACAGAAATCATCTGCGATCCATATACTTTTCGGATTTGTGACATTTCAAAAGGTTAGCGTACGTGCATGCGACCTACGCAGCTCCGACTCATAAAACATACCATTAATAATTTATTTGGAAAATAATAAGATAGGAATCATTTCTTTTCTGTCCAGTTTTTAACGACTTTCGATTAAACATGCAACAATGTTGTGCAGCAAATTAGCAAAATACCATATGGTATAATTTTAATCTTTGGTCTCGATGGATTCGCAAAAATTAGAATCACAAAAATAATTCTATAGGCTTTTTACTCAAATCCGCAAAAATAAATCGACGCAAAAATTTCCAGATTTACGGTAGTGTAGCATCTAAAGATGAAATTACATTAGGTACATGTATATGTCATGAACATGAATATGATTTATTAGTAGATGTGTATGTAAATTATTAGACTAAATTTGTGCAAATTGAGTTATTTCTTGCGTTTAATTGAAATTTGGTGACATTTGTAATTTTCAGCCTGGGCCATAAACCTGCCAAATTTGATGGATCTAAACTGTCTCTGTTTTCTTGTGGGTTAGACGACCGGTCTAGTGTTTGTAGTAGTTCTAATCTAGACTCACCTAACTCACCCACCCCTGGTGTAAGTATAAAAATACACCTAATTTCACTTTTATCATGTTGATGCTGGGAATTGAGGCATTCGTCCACCCTTGAGTTTTACAAAAAATTATTTGATGTGGCCACATAGCTCTCTGAACTTTGCTGCTGCACCCACCCTGACTGGAATGGAATACGTAGAGAATTTTTGCATCTGTGCACTTTTTCATATGTCTGTCTGTCCTTCTGTCACACTTTCACATAAATGGCTTCACTTGATTTATATGTATTATACTTCCATCAAACTTGAAAGGATGGTCAAATATAATAAGGCTCCACATCCAATGAGGGTCAAGGTCACCGCCAAGGTCAACTTTACATATCTAGGGTGAAACATGCAACATACCATTCCATTTATTTTGTATCGGGAAATTTTACATGTCAAATTCTATAATTTTATAACACACCCATGTTTGTTATTAATCCAGTTTTAAATTTAACTTTTTCAGATGTCTCATTCGTCCTCTACATCTTCGTTACTGTCGTATGACAGTGATCCTGTCTCACCGTTTAAAACCTCTGACCACTGTGTCATTAAAGTACGCCTTGAATCGGCAGCTGAAGCAAATACTCATGTTTACAAAAGTATTATGGTACGTATCTCTAGGCTCAGTTCAATTATGAAAATTGCAGGATGAATTTTTCCGCTTATGAGGTGAAGGTCATAATTACAGTAGATGTATGTCTCAAGTGTCTGCTACATGTAGATACATGTACATGACTATTGTATATTCAAATGTATGTGTAAATATATATTATACATACATGTATACGTTGAATTAAGCAAACATCAGACCTCTGATCAATTTTAATTTCAACTTCATAATTTATTGCGACATTCTTGTCCTGTTTACTTGTGTCTACAGATTAACACCACTGCCGAGTCACATAAATTTCTCGTCTTCTTGTCTAGTGACTTTAATGTAGTGAAATAATTTATAACATCAATAAAATTTTCTTTTCTGCAGTTGACAAACACGGATCACACTAACAATGTGATTGATAAAGCCCTGGAGAAATACTCGGTTAACGGAGGTCACAAAGACTTCTGTCTGTTACAAGTCCTCCAAGACGGAGGTAAGTGCACATTTCACACTAACTTGGAGTAATTGACATGCATCACAATGACTTCTGTCTATGACAAGTTTTCCAAGATTGAGGTACATGAAAGGTTCTTAATAGTTACAGACCCCTTTATGATGAAAAATTTTATATATGTATTTAATCTTTGCGAAATACAGAGTTTTTCCCCCTTACAGACGGTATCTGACATAAAAGCATTGTGACGTCATGAAAATGGTATGGTAACTTCAAATTTATACCGTCATTTCCCAGACTTTTAGGACTGTTTCCATAGAATTTGATGACGTCATAATCAGTCTACATCAGATACCATCTCAAATGGGAAGTAACTCTGGTTTTCGAAGAAAGCGAACACAAAGGTTTAATTTATGAATTCACAAAACCAAACTTTGCATACATAAAATTTTGACACTATGTAAAAGTTCTATTTGTTTTCTGAATTAAAACTTCAATTTCCTCATCTTCAAATTAAAGTTTTCCATTACATGTATAAGTCTTTCTTTCTAATGAAAAATACTGATAATTTTCCACTAGATCATTAGAGATATAAATAGACCATTTTACAATTTTGTTATTAACTCAAAATGTCTGAGTTGACATCTTTTAACATTGTGTTTTGTTGTGACGTCACATTAAAAGATGCAATTCTTTTGTGAGGTATCAATGTGACGAGCTTTAAAGCTCCTACTTTGGACATTTTCCTCAATTTTTTATCCATTGTTCATTTAAATAAACTGTTTTATAGTGGCAGTTAAGGTAAATTTAAAGAGTTTGCTATAAATACATGTATACTAGCTGGTCAATGTCACAGAGCGATGATTTTTTTTTTTCAGAGTTGTTAATTCCAGAGAAAGCCAATGTTTTTTATGCCATGAACAATAGTGCTGGAAGTGAATTACACTTCATCATTAGAAGTCGGCTAGATCAAGAGCAGCAAAATCAACACAGAAAGCGCGGAAGACGGAAACTCAAAAACTGGAGCATCTAAATTACCTCATAATATTGTTCGGTGATCGTTGTTAACAGTGTTGTGATTCCATTTTTATACACGTCTTATTTAGTATTTGTTGTGACGTTCGAACTTTGCCCTCAATAGGTGCAAAAGAAAATGTTAGAAGTAAATTTGTGCAGTTCGTTCACAGTTTTTCTATAGTTGAACTCATTTTGAATTTTTTTTTATTTCAAAGTTTAAGGTTACTCTTGGTAAACGGTACAACATATTATTTTTGAAGTGAAGAAGATTCAATGCAATACTATCTTAGTTACTTGATAAAGGGTTTGATCTATGCATGAATCATAAAAAAAATTGACAAGATAAAAATGTCCTTAGGCAAAATTATCTTCGGAACAAACTTTGAATCTTTCAAGTACAAAAAACAAGTACAAAAAATGTACATGTATAGGAGGTTTCTGTCTCTTGTTTAAAAACCATCATTTTAAAAAAATTTTAAATGATTTTAATTTGAAATTTAAATTTTTAAAATGATTTTAATTTGAAATTTATATTTTCAAATTCTTATCCACTATTCCAATGTCACTGGTTTTAAACCCTCATCAAAAGTGAAAACCAGTCTATAATTAAGAAATTCTATATTTTGTTACAATTTTATGTGCAATTAAAAAAATGTAACATTTTTTTTTGCCACTGCCTTCTCAGAAATAGTCATTCAGATTAAGTCCATAACAGTGTTCATTCTTTACTTACTCTAGTTCATTCAAAACTCTGTTGTTAAGTTGTATTTACATGTAAATTCTGTCTTCTTGTAAGAACAGCAGTCATTCAAAATTTATGAGTTGTGCCTTTCTATTTCTATTATTTAAAAATTTGGTTTATTTTCAAGGCACCGTTATATTTACATGTTAACGTTACTAGCCAAGAGTTGTGACATTTTCAAAAAACATGTTCAGACTTACGCAGAACACATTTACATTTAGATTCTGATTTATCGGAGTCAACCTAAGGTGCTGTAGAAATGTTTTCAATGCAAGTACATTGTACGCAATAGGTACATGTAATATGTACCGTATAACGTGCGTAATTCACTCATTTTTTTGTTACGCAAATTTGATATTTCATATTAGTCACAAAGTATTTAGCTGCCATTGGAAATCCTTGTTTTTCGCAATAATGTGCAATATGTTAAAAATAAAACTGGGCATTACCGTTGTGTTAATTTATGAATCATATGTCGTTGAGTAATACAAATGAAATGTTGAATATATGTAATTTCAAAAATAATCACCAGATCAAATTATTCTGTTATTTAGTAACCTGATTTTTATTTCATTTTGTTTACGTCATTCATACAAAAATGTATTAACCAGAGCAATAATTGTTTATCCTTTAGTACCACCTTAAAAAATCTTGTGAAATGAAACACTGCTTTTAGCTACATATATAAATTTATAATATGACACTTACTCTGCTGGTCAGAGGAAATTCAGACTTCGGTTAAATTTTATCTTGTATCGTTTAATGTGTCGATGTTTGTTTTTATTCCCCTGCCATGCAATGGCATGGGCATCAAGAGTTTGCTTTGTCCATCAGGCCATCCTTAGCACTTTTAGTTTCTTTGATAACTTGAGAAACTTTCCATGATAACTTGAGAAACTTTCCACGATAACTTGAGAAACTTTCCATCTAGTCAAACCAGATTTGGATACATGGTTACTTATCAAAGGGTGGTGGTGGTGGGGGGGGAGTGTCAAGGTCATTGTTAGGAAATATAAGACTTCAAGTAGGGAGTTTCAGGTGGTAACTCGAAATCCCTTTCACCTACAAGTATTTGGATGTATGGATACTAAATAGAATAGAATCCAAAGAAGCCTATTGATTTTGGGGTCAATAGATCAAGGTCATAATTTTGAAAATTATATTTCAATCAATAAATGTAGGGGTTTCAAGATGGTAACTCAATAACTCATTCACCTATTCAAACCAAATTTGGATAATAAATAGGAGGGAAGACAAATACATGTAATTGATGTTAGGCTTGATAGGTCAAGGTTAATAGGTCAAGGTCACTTTTATTGATTGTTGTTGCATAAGTCAAACTGTTATAGCCATTCGTTTTACAAACATTCTCTAGTTTCAACTTTTTATGCCCCCGGAATCAAAGATTCGGGGGCATATAGTTTTTGGCCTGTCCGTCTGTTTGTCTGTTTGTCTGTTTGTCTGTCTGTTTGTCCGAAAAACTTTAACATTGGACATAACTTTTGAATGGGAAGTGATAGGGCTTTCATATTTCACATGTGTATTCCTTGTAACAAGAACTTTCCATTGATACCAACATTTATGACCTCTTGACCTTGACCTTTGACCTACTTTTCAAAAACTTTAACATTGGGCATAACTTTTGAATGGGAAGTGATAGGGCTTTCATATTTCACATGAGTACTCCTTGTGACAAGACCTTTCCATTGATACCAAAATTTTTGACCTCGTGACCTTGACCTTGACCTGTGACCTACTTTTCAAAAACTTTAACATTGGGCATAACTTTTGAATGGGAAGTGATAGGGCTTTCATATTTCAGATGTGTATTCCTTGTGACAAGACCTTTCCATTGATACCAAAATTTTTGACCTCGTGACCTTGACCTTGACCTGTGACCTACTTTTCAAAAACTTTAACATTGGGCATAACTTTTGAATGGGAAGTGATAGGGCTTTCATATTTCACATGTGTATTCCTTGTGACAAGACTTGTCTATTGCTACCAAAACTTTTGACCTCGTGAACTTGACCTTGACCTTTGACCTACTTTTCAAAAACTTTAACATTGGGCATAACTTTTGAATGGGAAGTGATAGGGCTTTCATATTTCATATGTGTATTCCTTGTGACAAGATCTTTCCATTGATACCAAAATTTTTGACCTCGTGACCTTGACCTTGACCTTTGACCTACTTTTCAAAAACTTTAACATTGGGCATAACTTTTGAATGGGAAGTGATAGGGCTTTCATATTTCACATGTGTATTCCTTGTGACAAGAACTTTCCATTGATACCAACATTTATGACCTCTTGACCTTGTCCTTTGACCTACTTTTCAAAAACTTTAACATTTGGCATAACTTTTGAATGGTAAGTGATAGGGCTTTCATATTTCATATGTGTATTCCTTGTGACAAGACCTTTCCACTGATACCAAAATTTTTGACCTTGTGACCTTGACCTTTGACCTTTTAACCCAGTGACCTCACATACATGTACTTAACAGAAAATAGTGTTCATACTAACAAAGATGCCACCGGGGGCATTCGTGTTTCACAAACACAGGCTTTATTTCACTAGTTTATATACATGTACTATTTCATGCATAGGTTTGCAAATGAAAGTTTTTGTGTCGGACTTATTTCCTCTTTGTAAAGAGAGAATTGAATAATTTGTCTCCTAGTTCTATGTATTTAATAGTGTTACCACAGTTGTGTTTAAAAAAAAAATAAATCCATGACATTTTCCTTTTTTTGAGTCCTTAAAGGGCCAGTTAAACTATGTTCTATAGATAAATGTATTTGGAAGCTAAGCAGTAATTATATTGTATAGTCAATGACATTTTATTCAGTCGTTCAATAATAAACAGACATCTAAATGATATTTTCATATACAAGAAGTTACATGTATAGGGAAATTTTTATGCAGGGATATTCATGTTACAACTTTGTCAATTTTTTAACTTTTAGGAAGAAAATGAGAATTTTGATATACAATGTGCCTGTACCAAGATTCATCTATGTTACCAGCCAGATTTTCATTTTTGTTTGTGAAATATGAAATTATGGGGGAGGGGGCTTTCCATTAAATGTCTAAATTGATGCATTTTTGCTTTGGTATGAAAGTGCAATAAATATTTCTACGCATGTGCATTAATTAAGGTTACATGGTGCAAATCATAACGTGCATTCAAAATGCTCCTTTTCGTAGAGAAATGTCATTCAGCTTATTTTATACTCAGCAGAACTTGTGTTGTTATGATCAGGTACAAAACTAAATACACAATATATACTTGATATAAGAATAGACGATTTTCACATTACTGCAGTTGACTTGTATTTTACACATCTTAAGACCCGACATCACAAGATTTGATGTAACTTTTATCTGTGACGTCGTATCTGATTTATGACGCCACAATTAGAAATAACATCAAAAGTAGTGATGTCAGGTCTTGGGGTGTCTAAGACAAGTGTAGTGGTAATATGATGGTCCATTTTATTTCCACCTGAAAATTTTTACACGATTTTTTAATTAGTACACAGTGACACTTTCGTTTCATTTATTTGAGGATAACAATCCGAATAATTTTCAGTTATTCTGCAAAAATTTGATAGGGAATTTGCTATGATTCAGTAAAGCAGCTAGCTTTCAATGTTATAGTTTTATGTATGTACAAGTAATGTGTATTTGTACTGATTAAAACATATGCAAATCAAACAATCAGAGTTGAATTATTCCTTTTCTCCTTTTTGACATCAGTAAAAATCTGCAACCGTTTTGTGATCTCCTAGCAACTCTGTTGCGGAGAAGAGTTGTGGAGGGGATATACATGTAGCATCAGTGAGAGTCTGTCTTAGTGTGTGTGTCCGGATTCTTGTGAGGAGCATAGAAGACAAAGTAATGATCATAGAAACATCAAACCTTCCACATATGTGTCCCATGTCTGTATTGATTTTCAAGGTCAAAGGTCAAGGTCACTGTGGAATTGGGCTTAAATTCCTTGTGAACAGCATAGAAAACAAAGCAATCACCTTAGAAACATCAAACCTTCCACAAATGTTTCCCATGCGGAGAGGATGGACTGTATTGATTTTCAAGGTCAAGGTCACTGTGGAATTAGGCTTATGGCCACTTGCGTACGTCAGGCTTAAGCCTAGATCAACATGATCTCGGCTCAAGCCTAGCTTAAAATTTTCTTTTCTTTTGCACACCTGTACGGCTTACATGAGAGGAGCTCAGATTTGAGCGAAGATCTGGTCCTGGGTAAGGGTAGGTTTAAGCCTAGGTTAACGACTTCTTTTTCACAAAATGAGAAGTTTTAATATTGTGGAAAGACAAATTTTGAGAAAACTTACCATTTAGAGATACTAGCATTTAATGCACTATAACAAGACTGGTAAATCTAGAGATCGATCGAGGGTTTCCCGAAATATCCTCCCCCCCCCCCCCTTTTTTTTAAAAACTTTTTTTAAAGTGCGGTCAACACGTTTCAACAAAAAAAAAATGTAAATTTCGTACTGTCTGTGCTTTTCAAAGGGGTTGCGTATTTCCGACTGAAAATGCTGTGCAAGAGATCCCCCAAGGAATTATAAATAACATCAGACTTTCAATATATTATTAAATAATTTTGTTATTAAATAATTTTGCTAATATAGGAATCATAAATAACATCAGATTTTCAATATATTATTAAATAATTTTGTTATTAAATAATTTTGTTAACATACTTCTATATATTCTATTATCTCGAATGTATTTATCAAATTTCATAAAACTTAATTTTTAAGATCCTGAACATTTTAAGATTTTTCATAATTATAAGCCATTTTTGCATTGTGATCCAAGCTCAAGCTGTACTCAGGTAAGTAAGTGTGGATCCACAGGTCAGCAATCCAACTAGTTCTCACTTGAGCATAGCTTAAGTCTGACTTAAGCCAGGGTTACCTGATCCGAGGATCACCTCTCGATCCTGGCTTACCTGAGCCTTACGTACGCAAGTGGCCATTAAAGTCCTTGTGAACAGCATAGAAAACAAACCAATCGTCAAAGAAATGTCAAACCTTCCACAAATGTTTCCCATGTGGAGAGGATTGTAACCATATGGCCTCTCCCCCACAATAGTTATGCAAATTGAGTATTTTGATCTTTAATTAATTTCCATTTATTTTGTATATGGGATATTTCCAATTGTCCAGGAGAAGATAACTCTAGTTTCAAACGTTAACTTTACGATCACGTGCTAAATTGATGTAATAGAAATGATTGTCATTCCCGCCAGTGTGTAACCCTATGTCTGTCAATACGAGGTGTTCTTGGGTCACTTGACAGCAATAGAAGCTATAGTGGTTCGCCTGTCACAGGTCTGGGTGCAATAGACGAAAGGGCGAGGATTTGTTCTAAGTTTAGGCAACTTTGTTTATACGTCTGAATTCCAATTTAGCATACTTGCCATTGTCCCGGCCGGGACAAAAAATGTCCCGCATTTTCGACCGAAAATATTTGCTGGATTTGTTGGGAAATCGAGGGAAAAGTGGGGAGATTTAATCTCCATGTAAGGTGGCCCCTGTGGCCGGGACACGGAAAATCCCGAGTTTTGGACATTTCATAAAAAATAATCGGCGTAATCATGGTAATATTGATTATTCTTTGTCGATTTCAGTCGTTTCGTCTTTTCTTAAACTTTCATTGTTTATTTAAACGTTTCCAATTATCTACGCTATATACCCATATACAGTAATCAGCCGATAATCGACCTATGTTTTGATAGTAATAGGTTGATTAAAGGTTGGCTGTCCCACAAACGTCGCTAAATACATTCATGCAGCCTTTCTCTTGTTGGTATTTTTTTTAGCTCACAGAAGAATTTGAAATAAATAAAGCAATAGCAATAGTTATACAATGTTCGAGTGATACCATTTATGTAAGCCAAGATATGAATTTATTTTTATGAGAAGAAACAACGTGATGTAAAACATGTGAACAAGATTTTAAAAAAAGAAAAGAAAAAAGAAAACACGGCAACCACGGAACGCTCTAAAGTAACTATAATATGCGCTCTTTATTATTATCACGTCAAAAAACTCTCAGTTTCATTCAAAGGACGTTTGCTTAGTGCCGTTTTTAATACCCGAGTTGTTAAGTTATCGATTGTGTATTTCATTTAAATCGCCAACGTCAACGCAGGCAACAGCGCAGATGTTTAATACTTATGTTCAGAAAGTTGTGAATATAAAACGTGAACAATGGAGTAAAAGACTTTTAAAATTTCCACAGAGAAAACTTAAATAGGGTAGACAAGTTCACTGAAGCGCCATGCACTTTTAGAAATGCTTCCGACCAGGAGCCATCTACGTATACGGCGCGCGTTAATAAAGATTTATTTTTTACTCTAACGTTCTTTCGTTTGCAGAGGGCAATGATCTAGTGCAATTTTGGATTGCAATATCTGAAGTTCAACCTCCTAAAAGTGTCCCTCTTTATGTCCCTCATTGGCGTTATATTTGTCCCGCATTTTGATGATTTGTCCCTCTTTTTGTCCCTCTTTGCAATGACAAAACTTCGAAAAACTATGGCAAGTATGATTTAGTCATGAATTTCGATGGCGATTTCCACCTGATTGTGAAATATCCCAGACTCCTAATATATACTGCGCGCATGATTTTGTATGTTAGAACGATTCTCATACTGCTATAACCAACATGTTACTTTCGTATGTTAATAAACGGTAAAACTTTACCAGGATTTTTAATCCAAGTTTCCAAAATGACTTAAGTTAAATTCATCCACGGATTTCACAATTTGTAGACCCGAGAGGGCTACAGGATGAACCCTATTGATTTTTAAGGTCAAAGGTCAAGGTCACTGTGGACTTGGGCTTAAAGTCCTTTTGAACAGCATAGAAGACAAAGCAATTATTATTGAAACATAAAACCTTCCACAAATATTCTCCATGTGGAGAGGATGAACCTATTGATTTTAAAGGTCAAGGTCACTGTGGACTTGGCCTTCAAATCATTTTGTTCAGAGATAAAGAACATGCAATTGCCAGGGGATGCTAGGCTTGTGTTGCCTTTATTAAATGCAGTAGTTAGTAAATAGCAAGAGACCTCAAGTTTGTTTGTTCACTAGCCTGGCCATTTTTCTGTTACAAATTTAAGTGCCAATCTAATAGACTTGCAGTACCTTGTGAGACAAAGTTTTAACCATCTTTTGCACGATGATCCTGCAAATATGACTTGCTAGAAGGTCATAGAATACTGGATAATGGAACAATACTTTTCAAACCCACATCTAGGCTGTGAAAAGTTATGGCACTTACAAATTTTTCCCATCAAGTGTATTGAGACTTTTACCTTTGTTCAAAAACATGACATACCCTTTTGTTCTGGGTAACAAACCTGTCAAATATGATTAAAATGTAATGACACTTTGTCAACAACAATCCTGTGAAACATTATTCATGTCCATGCAAAGTAGAGTAAGTTAAATCCATTAAGTATACTGTGACCTTGACCTGGTAATGACACATCCTTTGGTTCTTAGCAACTTTAATGTGAAGTGTTATTCAAATCAGTGCAGGCAGTAAAACTTATGGCTTGGACAAAGTTTAACCCATCAAGTTCTCCGCAAACCTTGACCTTGGAAGGTTGTTTAAGGTCATGACATTTTTTTGGGGAGGGGGGGGGGGGTTGTTATAATTCTGTGAAATAATATATGAATTTCATGCAAGTTAAGGAATGGACAAAGCTTTATCCATCAATTCCATAGTGACCTTGACTCAGGTCATGATAAACCAGCAACCTGTTGTACCAAGTACGAAGCTTATTGGGTTAAGCATGGAAAAAGGTTTGCACACAAAATATGTCTACAGTGACTAGAGGTCATGACACGCTGGAATCCCTGCAGAGATATATTTTTCTTCATTGTTCAGCCCCATTTACATAAATTTTCAATGAAATTGGATACTAGTATACCTATTTGAAGTATAGATGACATTTATTTAGGATTTACAAGGTCCTTTGTATCCATACAAGCAACATGAAAACAATGCAAAGATGGGCTATTCCATTATTATTACATCATAGTGCAAACGTTTTAATTTGATTTAATAGGTCAAAAGAAGAAGTTTACCATTTGTGTTGGTACCAGACATGAAATACTAGTAGGACATTCACATTCTACAGAAAGCAGTGCCAAAATCCCTGAAAGACAGTAAAACCCAGGCTATTCCAGAATAGGAATGTCACCTGTCCCATGTTTGACATTAAAGGACTAGGTGTGCTAAACCCTCATATCGGCCCTATAATTTGGACGAAAAATGCTTTTGACAAAAAAATATTATTTTCATGTCTGAGAAAATACAGCGTCATAATTTTGAGCCCTTGCAATGTCACACGCGTGATGTATGACATCATGTTCTGACGACATTTGCCCTGAATGACGCAAAACAAAGAAAAAGCATCATATTTTACACACCAATCTTCAAAATTCATCTGCGCACCAGGCCTTGCCCATGAAAGATTTAATGCAAATTAATAGGTCGATCAAAAATCCATCGATTGGTACAAAAATTATCATGGGCAAGGACTGGATCATTACTTAATTTCATAAATTTGTGTCGAAATTTCGCTTTTTTATTGATAATTTCAGTGATATCAATGTTTTTAGATATTCTGAGTGACATGTTATTCAGTATAGGACTGTGAAATCAAAGCAGGCTTCCATAATTTGGATTCACCATACATTTGACGTTTTATGAATTAGAATATTATGGATATATGAACAACTTTGAAAATAGGTCGGAAATGGCAGGTTACCGCACCTACTCCTTTGTTACCTCAACATTGAACCTCATTGGGTCTCGAGTCTCATCAAGCTTCACCATCCTTGCAAGTTTATGTTGGTATAACATACATGAAGAAATTTATACACATTATTGTGCAAATATAAATACCAAACAGTTGAGATGGATACCAGACTAATCTATCACAACATTGCGACTGAGACGGGGAATCTTAATCCGCAACGAGTCTCAATTATTTTTCTCGCTCAGCTCATTTTATGATGACTTTTTAACCAGAATTTATACCAAATTGTGTACAAATCTAATATTGACATGACGTAACATTCCAACGTCATATGTGTCATGTGGAGCGTGAGACAAGAAAATCTCGTTTTATGACAAAACAAAGTTTTATGATGCCCCTGATAGGAAACAATTTATGATGACAAAGAACTCGAGTTTCAGCAAAATCGACCTTGCCTGACAGACAGACAAATTTATATAGAGACAGGCAGATATAGTAATGGTACAGAATCATCCTTATAACTATATCATTAGTGACACTGAAGAAACAACAAAGAATTATGTACTGTTTCAAAATTTAACTGTTATTTTTTATCTGCAAGTTGAAAATAATGTAATGAATCATGTAATTTTAACCAAATATTTCTCCCTTTCAGATTCTAAAAGCAGATAAAAAATAAATGTGGTAGAGTTTAAAATAAAATATTATAATGACACTTTGATTTAAAACATTCCATATCTTCATTCTAAATTATCTTACAAGTTGGACAGTTTCATATCATAGAGTTCATCTGTAACTAAAGAATGTTTGTAAATCATATGCCCCCATTGGAGTAGATTGACTCTTGCAACACCAATTTATAGAAGGCACTGTGACCTGGACCTTGAACCGAAATAAAAAGGTGTTTTCCCTCCTGATAAATATTCGTAGATCTATAAAACTTTGGTTTGAAAGGTAACAGAGCTCTTTAGTTTTAGTTATCATTCAGAGACAAGAACTGTAAACGTAGCTATTTTAGCTGGGGGAAATTTACGCGAAATGACAATTGAAACAGTACGCGTGGGGGTAATTTTGGTGAAATCAGGAGTATTCCATTTAGTCTTTCATACTGGTTGTAATTTTCACTTGGGGATTATTTTTGCGATAATAATACAATCTCAAATAACGCGAAAATTACCCCACTCACAAAATTTTCCACGTTTACAGTACCAGTATTCGAGGTGCAATTTTCCAGAAAGTGATTTTGACCTTTTGATCCCAAAATCAATTAGTATTTTCCTTTTTGTGAAGTATTCATGTCAAAATTTTGTTTAGAAATGACGAAAGGTTCTTGAGTTACGATCTGGAAACGGAAAGTGTGACTGGCAGATGAAGCAAACTCTTGTTGCCTTCAACATTACAGGGGGCATAAAAGTTATTTTCTAAAAAAGACAGGTTATTCCTTTTGAAGATGAATAGATGAAAATCATTTCACCCTGCTTAATGTGAAAAGTTATAATCGTACGTAACTGATGAGTAGAACAATGATGAATGTATGTAATAATGTAATATACAATGAACATGATATGTTGATGACAATAGAGATGCACTGACTTGTGCCGACCATGATAATTATGAGAGAATCTCCAAATCGTGAGGCAAAGACAAATTTCTGTTCAAGTAGCATGCACTGAGTTTATCTTTAATATATTCATTGAAAAGACAATTATGCTTGAATCAAGCTATGTAAAGATGAGGGGGGGGGGGGAGAAATCTTCCTCCCTAGAAATCTATTGGTAATACATTGATTGCATTGTTGAGATTGGTAATCCTTGGAATTAAGGACACTGTAAATAAACAGGTACATGTATGTGCCTAGTTTTGAAGTTTAGTATGAATGAGTCGGACATATACAACACATGTAGCTATATAAGGATTTGCAACCTGGATAAAAATTTATATTTGCATCATAAAAATTGCAGACTTGCTCAGAAAATTGTCACATAATAGCAGTATTACTCGTATGAAATAAAGTTTTTCAAGTAGCAGTTTTGATGGGACATTTATATGCACAAACATGTGCATCGGCATAATCCAAGTTGTTAAACGATAAACTTATCACATCCCGTAATCTTGTCACCAATATCATATGTGTGATACACCATGATCATCCGTAATTATCATTAACCAGCCTAAAATATCTCGTACAATCAGTCACTGTCCGTATCGGGTGAATGTGACGGGGAATGTCTATGTGACGGTTTGGCACTTTCCTCCCCTGACTTTGACCTGTGTTTTGAGCTGCTTTCTTTGGACCTGGGTTTGTGCTTTGAACTTTTATCTTTCGAACGGGACCTGCGCTTAGAACTCCTTTCCTTAGAGTGTGACCTATTTCTGGACCCTTTCTCCCGTGACCTTGACCTTTTCTTCCTTTCTCTATCTTTGCTTCTTCTCCTCCTCTCCTTGCTCCGTTTACGTTCCCGACTCCGAGATCGTTTTGACCCTCTGTCTTTTTCCCGCTGTTGTCTTTCCCGCTCCCTTTCCAATTCCCGTGCAAAATCACTAGCGTGTCTGGGCGGAGATCTACGGGAGTAGACAGGTGATCTGCCTCTATAAGGAGAACGTCGTCTTGGTGATCTTGATCTCCTCCTGGGTGACCTTGACCTTCTTCTAGGTGACCTTGACCGTCTCCTTGGTGACCTACGTCTTGGGGAGAGGGATCGTCTGTGAGGTGGGGACCTTCTAGGAGGTGGGGACCGTCTGGGAGATCTTCTAGGTGGGGAACTGAAAATTAAAAAATTCATTGAAATCTTTTGCTACCAATTATGGAATTTTAAAATTGGAAACTCGAGAGAGAAAGTTACTCATCACACACAAAGTGAAAATGTCTTGAAAATGCATATGCAATACATGTCGCAACAATTTTGAAAAATGCTTAAAAATATTGTTTCATACGCGCAAAGTAAGCTATTAAGAAGCTCAAACATATATACTGTATGTAGCTGATAACAGAATGTAACTTTATGAAAGAGATAACACAATACCTGGGTCTTCTATGGGCGTGTTTTTCTGCCTCTCCAAACGACACTTCACCGTCTGGGATATGCCTTGGAGGTGGTTCTTCTTCCACAACTTTGTTGGCCGCTGCTGGGGGGTTGTCCTTCAGATTCTGTACGATCATTTTCTGTACCGGCACGGGGATTCGGGGGAATAACGTAGAATACCATTCCAGCTTGACTAACCACTGCCGTAACATCTCTCCAATCATCATAGTGTGACCTCCACCAGCTTTCACGTCTATTTCCTGATGAGAAAAAATTCTTTATGTTAATATCAAGAAATATGTGTATGTGGAAATAACAGAGTGGGTTTTGCTCTAGCCACCTGTGGATAAAGATGAGAGAAAAATTATTGAAAAATTTAATGTTCACGTATTTCTTTCTGTTAAGTGATAAGAAGTAAAATCATTTTTTGACATATTAGATAATTCACGACTTACTTTGCTTTGATGGCAGCAAAAAGAACAATAATACTAGATGGCTACTGTTGCAAGCAACAGACGGATTCCTCCTTTCTTAGACCTTCCTCGGAACTGAATCGTTAAAATCCGAATAAAGAAGATGGAAAACAGAAAAGTTGCTTTAGTACCTTATTCACTTCAGCAAATGGGTCAAAAGAGCTTATGTCTAGTTTGGGACTCTTATTCATTTATCAACAAAATAGAAGAAAAAAAATTAAATACCTTTCATTTTTACAAAAGCTTTAAACTCCATGCTTTATCAATATCAAATCCTTTACAATTACTTTCTCAAAACAGAATTGCACAATGATTTTCCAATGAAATAATTTCTATTAATAGAAAATGACAACAACATGAAAGTACATCATGTACAGATATGTAATGCTACTAAGAAAAAAAAAAGAAACAGAGAACAAGAATAAAAGAGTTATCTTTCTTATACTATGGTAAGTTCACATAATAGGACTACTTGTGTGAAGAATAAATAGTATAGGACAAAAAGTGTAAATTCTACAAGAGTAAATGATTGTTAAGACCTTGAGAATGATTATTTGGCCCTTAACCTATGTCATGGATGAAAGCTAAGTATTGTGATTATTCACATCACGATTGATCTTAATCTGAGCAAAGCTCAATATCTAATCAACCAAAGTCAGTTGTGACCTTGAAATCAAACAAATGAACTTGGGTCAAGGTCATGATGAAAGAGTTTAATGCAAGGAATATTTGTGTAAAGTTTGAACTGTCAAGGTCAAAGAGTCTTTGTTTTATAGACTGAAGTTTGTTGTGACCTTGAAAATCAGAATTTGACCTTGGGTCAAGGTCAAGGTGAAATAGCTGGACCCAAGCATGATATGTATAAAGTATGAACTCTGAAGGTCAAGTAGTATTTGTTTTGTAGGGAAAAGTTGCTGTGACCTTGAGAATGAGAATTTGACCATGGGTCAAGGTCAAAGTGAAAGAGCATGATTGAACATATATTTGAATGAAGTTTACACTCTTAAGGTCAAATAGTCTTTGTTCTATAGGCAAAATTTGGTGTGACCTTGAGAATCAGAATTTGACCTTGGGTCAAGGTCAAGGTGAAAGAGCTTGGTTTAATGATATTATGTATGAAGTTTGAACTCTGCAGGTCTAATAGTCTTTGTTCTATAGGCAAAAGTTGTGACCTTGAGAATCAAAATTTGACCTTGGGTCAAGGTCAAGGTGAAAGAGCTTGGTTTAGTGATATCATGTATGAAGTTTGAACTCTGCAGGTCTAATAGTCTTTGTTCTATAGGCAAAAGTTTGTTGTGACCTTGAGAATCAAAATTTGACCTTGGGTCAAGGACATTGTGAAAGAGCTTAGTTTAAAGATATTATGTATGAAGTTTGAACTCTGAAGGTCAAATAGTCTTTGTTCTACAGGCAAAAGTTTGTTGTGACCTTGAGAATGAAAATTTGACCTTGAAAGTAGGTCAACATTAAATGACTACCTATAAGTAACCTAGTACCCAACTTTCAACTCAAAATCTCAAAAACTGTAGAAATTGGCACTGTGCCAATTTAAAGTTCCATTTTCAACTCGGAATAGCGCGAAAACCGTAAATATTTTATCGAGCATGTAAGCGTATAAAAGTTTACAAATTTCCCAAAGAACATTTTAAAACAAATTTTGTTCAAATCGTACGGTTAGTTTAGGAGTTATAAGAGTTTAAAGATTTGAAATTCGATGACCTCTAGCGGGGGCATATGTGAATTTTTCGACAACAAAATTTTTTTACCTCAAGATCTTTATATGCTCTTTCACATGATCTTTTTCGTTTTATCATACGAAGTGGTACTTTTTTGTACAGTCACTGGAACGATCTGGGGGTAAGAATAATAATAATAATAATAATAATAAGAATAACTAGATGGCTACTGTTGCAAGCAACAGACGGATTCCTCCTTTTTTAGACCTCCCTCGGAACTGAAGTGTTAAAATCCGAAAAAAAGAAGATGGAAAAAATAGTTGCTTTAGTACCTTATTCACTTCAGCAAATGAGTCAAAAGATCTGATGTCTAATTTTGGACTCTTATTATATTTATCAACAAAATAGAAGAAAACAATAATAAATACCTTTTATTTTTACGAAAGCTTTAAATTTCATGCTCTATCAATATCAGTTCCTTTACAATTACTTTCTCAAAACAGAATTGCACAATGATTTTACAATGATATAATTTCTATTAATAGAAAATGACTACAATATGAAAGTACAGATATGTAATGCTACTAAGAAAAAAAGAGAAACAGAGAACAAGAAGAAAAGAGTTATCTTTCTTATACTATAATAAGTTCAAATAAGAAGGACTACTTGTGTAAAGAATAAATAGTATTGGACAAAAAGTGTCAATTCTACAAGAGTAAATGATTGTTATGACATTGAGAATGATTATTTGACATTGAACCGATGTCTTGGATGAAAAACAAGAGCCCCAGGGGGCACAACGCTCACCTGATACCCATGCACGCTCTAATTGACATACTGACATTGAATACTGATAGTGCCAGTACCAGGATTTTAGCCCACAACCTTTCTAAAAAGATTTTTGCCGGATGCAGAGAAGTTTTTTTTTCAGACAACCTTTGAAAGTACAAAAAAGAAAAAATAGCCACATTTCAAAACAATAACTTTTTTACTGATTTGAAAAGACGGATAAAGTGGTCCAACGTCATATGCCCAGCTAGTATAGTTCAATTATGCAACATCAAAAATAAAATCATATTGTACATTAATGTGCAGCAGAAAAAGAATAAAACAATGAAACGATTTCATAAATTAAGTTTATTTAAAATTGAACACAAAACCTTTCATTATTGATAGCTAGCATGCCAGAAATTATAAAGCCTGTGTTTGTGAAACGAGAATGCCCCCGGCGGCATCTTTGTTAGTATAAAGGCCATTTTCTGTTAAGTATGTGAGAGGTCAGGGTCAGCGCAATATTGGTATCAATGGAAAGATCTTGTCACAAGGAATACACATGTAAAAATTGAAACCTCTATCACTAACCATTCAAAAGTTATGCCCAATGTTAAAGTTTTTGAGAAGTACGTCAAAGGTCAAGGTTATGGTCACGAGGTCAAAAATTTTGGTATCAATGGAAAGGTATTGTCACAAGGAATACACATGTGAAATATGAAACCTCTATCACCAGCTTCCATTTAAAAGTTATGCCCAATGTTAAAGTTTTTCGGAAAACAGACAGACAAACAGACAGACGAACAGGCCAAAAACTATATGCTCCCGAATCTTTTATTCCAGGGGCATAAAAAACAAAGATTTTTCGGTTTTGCCTTTATTCATATTAAATTATACTGAAATCTATGAATGCTTTTGAATAGTATTGATTTCATCTCAAATACATGAAACGTACAGTTAAAATCGTTTTAATCCAATATTTATCAATTCAAGTGAGTTGTGCTGCTTGTGCAGAAATTGGGCCAGTTTGTTTTCCAAAAAGCAGTGTATGGTGTATCAAACCTCATGACCCAGTGAAGCCACTTGAACAAATAATTTTCAGTGAATATGCTGAAACGCGGCGCTTCTTGCCTATGCATATTTCAACAGGCGAGAAGGAGCGTCGCATTTCAGCATACGCTGTTCAACAACTCAAGTGATTTCTCTAGGTTTCGTAGTTTGAAACAAATTAAAAGGCCCATGAAATTGTTAAGGTTGTCCAACTAGCAGACCTACAACATCGTTGTTTACTGTTAAAAAATTGTTTTACCTCATCAAAGGCCTGTTACACGGACAAGTTGTTAGCGGATAGAGTTCATGAAATGTATCGGTTGCATAGGATTTGCCGACAAAAAGTTATTTGGTCCGATAAAAACTCATCATGTATCTATTATTTGAACAGATAAAAATTCCCAAATGTCTTATCACAGGAACCTGTCATTTTATGAGAGAAAATGTTTTATTATTCACAACCTCAGGCCTCTGTGTTCCTCTTAGAAATATTATACATACAAGATGTCGAACACAGTGGCTTATGGTTGTAAATAATAATTTATTTACTCTATTTAAACAACAGCTTTCTGTGGTCCAACATTTCATAGGAAGATTTCAGGAACTCTGAACTGAATTATTTATTTCAAGAATTTCAGATATTAAATGTCCTATGCATTCTCAAAATCCGGAGGAAGAGATTACTCATTAGACGTTTCTTCAAGAAATCAGTCCGTAAATTACTTCATCTAAGAGAGTCTAAGACAGAGGAAATTCGAGCAAACTTTATGCATGATAACAAGTTGCAAGTATTCCAAGTACATGAATGATAACCATTATGAAAGTGTTCCAAGTATAATGCACATTTCATTAAATAAAAATCTATTCCGTTTGCACTGTATCTCCTGAAATGTATCGCAGTACTAAAGGTATCACATTTCTACATGGGGAATCCCCTTCAGGTGTAATCCAAGGAAATCGTTTTTAGCGGGGAATCCCCTCAGTTTTGACTGGTGAACAGGGCAGAATAAAAGGTGTCACACCATTGGTCAAAACTATTGAAAATTTAAAAATAGCACATGAAATCAATGTACCATTCCCTGTAGTCGGGATAAATTGAGTTTTGAACCTGTTTTTGTCTTTTATGCAATCTATTGATCGATCTAAAAATAGATGAAATTTGTAAAATTTTCGAAATGGATAGAGGGGTGATGTAAAAAAGTGGAATTTGTGAGAAAACGGTATGCATGACCCCCCTTTTTTCTATTATTTTTATGTGTGTCAAAGGTGTCCAAATCCAACGAGACCAAATTCATAATTATTGAATGAAGGATTGGAAGTCACTCAAATTGAGCTAAATGATTGATCATACAAAGAAGGTTTTTATTTCTTTGGATGACACCTTCAGGTACACGGCAAAACATGGCCGCTTTTGAAATCTTGTTCCCGACTTTAAAAATAAAATTCTAAATAAGTATAAAGAATTTAAATAATTGAATCATATCACATAAAAGGTCAATCAATAAGACATTGAAGCATGTGTCACTTGTTGAATTATCAGCTGTAACTATGGATGAAAGGTCGATCAAAAAATGATTAATCATACAAAGAAGGTTTTTTTCCTGTAGTTGCACCTGAAGCATTGGGCATGGAAAACATACATTATACCTATGTACCATCTTAAAAAATATTCCTTAAAAATCCAAAAGTGGATATCTTGACAAAATTCTTTCACTTGTAGGGTACCATGCATGAGTACCTCATACCTACAAATTGTCATGACAATCTGAAGAGTGGTTATAGAAAAGAAGCAGAAAATGTATGAAAATCACCCCCCCCCCCCTTCCTTTTTTACATAAGAAATAAATTCATAAAAAATCAAAAACATAAAAATTTAAGCATAAAATACATATCAAAGCATTAAGTAAGTTAAATATGATAAATATGTACTAAATGAGTGTGTAAAATCATACACTTATTGAGTTATTTAAAGAAATAGTGCAAAAATGTGCATTTCTGACTAAGTCCGAAAAGACGTCAAAAACGCGTCAAAAATTTGACTTCGAAGTGGAACCAAAAATAACAACACTTCTTAAGACATCTCTCTAGATCATCCTGATGCTTTCGGTTTGTCGATACATGCTTCGGTTCTGAAGAAGAAGTTTGTCAAAGGAGGGTACCCCCCGTGACCTACTTTTGGCTGTGGTGGCGCCACCTGTTGACAGATCCGGACGAAAAACAACAACACTTGTAGGGGACCATGAGTACTTCATACCAACCAAGTTTCATCAAAATCCCTTCAGCCGTTCTGGAGAAGAAGTTGAAAATGTGAAAAGTTTACGACGGACGACGACGGACGACGACGACGGACGACGGACGACGGACGCCACGCTATGACAATAGCTCACTTTGAGCCTATGGCTCAGGTGAGCTAAAAAGGGGAAAAAATTTTGTTGGGGTCCCGCCGGGGTTTGAAGCCACTCCCCATGGGTCCATTGGGCATGGAAAACATACATTATACCTATGTACCATCTTAAAAAATATTCCTTAAAAATCCAAAAGTGGATATCTTGACAAAATTCTTTCACTTGTAGGGTACCATGCATGAGTACCTCATACCTACAAATTGTCATGACAATCTGAAGAGTGGTTATAGAAAAGAAGCAGAAAATGTATGAAAATCACCCCCCCCCTTCCTTTTTACATAAGAAATAAATTCATAAAAAATCAAAAAAATAAAATTTAAGCATAAAATACATATCAAAGCATTAAGTAAGTTAAATATGATAAATATGTACTAAATGAGTGTGTAAAATCATACACTTATTGAGTTATTTAAAGAAATAGTGCAAAAATGTGCATTTCTGACTAAGTCCGAAAAGACGTCAAAAACGCGTCAAAAATTTGACTTCGAAGTGGAACCAAAAATAACAACACTTCTTAAGACATCTCTCTAGATCATCCTGATGCTTTCGGTTTGTCGATACATGCTTCGGTTCTGAAGAAGAAGTTTGTCAAAGGAGGGTACCCCCCGTGACCTACTTTTGGCTGTGGTGGCGCCACCTGTTGACAGATCCGGACGAAAAACAACAACACTTGTAGGGGACCATGAGTACTTCATACCAACCAAGTTTCATCAAAATCCCTTCAGCTGTTCTGGAGAAGAAGTTGAAAATGTGAAAAGTTTACGACGGACGACGACGGACGACGACGACGGACGACGGACGACGGACGCCACGCTATGACAATAGCTCACTTTGAGCCTATGGCTCAGGTGAGCTAAAAAGAATTGTGATTATTCTCATCATGATTGGTTTAAATCTGAGCAAAGGTCAATATCTAATCATACAAAGTCTGTATTACCTTGAAATGGAACAAATGACCTTGGGTCAAGGTCATGATGAAAGGGTTTGATGCAAGGAATATTTGTGTAAAGTTTGAACTCCCCAGGTCACACAATCTTAGTTTTATAGATTAAAGTTTGTTGTGACCTTGAGAATGAGAATTTGACCTTGGGTCAAGGTCAAGGTGAAAGAGCTTGGCCCAAGCATTAAATGTGTAAAGCATGAACTATGAAGGTCTTATAGTCTTTGTTCTATAGGCAAAAGTTTGCTGTGACCTTGAGAATCAGAATTTGACCTTGGGTCAAGGTCAAGGTGAAACAGCTTGACTGAACAATTCAATGTATGAAGTTTAAATTCTGAAGGTCAAATAGTCTTTGTTCTATAGGCAAAAAATTAATTTGACCTTGAGAATCAGAATTTGACCTTTGGTCAAGGTCAAGGTGCAAGAGCTTGGTTTAATGATAATATGAATGAAGTTTGAACTTTGAAGGTCAAATAGTTTTTGTTCTATAGGCAAAAGTTTGTCGTGACCTTGAGAATGAAAATTTGACCTTGAAAGTAGGTCAACATTAAATGACTACCTATAAGTAACCTACTATCAAAGTTTCAACTCAAAATCTCAAAAACTGTAGAAATTGGCACTGTGCCAATTTAAAGTTCCATTTTCAACTCGGAATAGCGCGAAAACCGTAAATAATTTATCGAGCATGTTAGCGTATAAAAGTTTACAATTTTCCCAAAGAACATTTTAAAACAAATTTCGTTCAAATCGTACGGTTAGTTTAGGAGTTATAAGTGTTTAAAGATATGACCTTTGATGACCTCTAGCGGAGGCATTGGTAGGCTTATCGACAAACAAAAAATAGTTAAAGAAGATCTTGGTATGCTCTTTCTAATGGTACCATCCCTTTTGCTCTGCGTTAAAAGACCTTCGAATAAAGTCACTGGAAAAGATGAGGGGGTAAGAATAAAAATAATAATAATAATAATAATAATAAGAATAATAATAAGAATAAAGAAAAGACATTGCAATAACAGAAAGGATTCCGACGGAATAGTCGGAATCCTTAATAAAGAAAAGACATTGCAATAACAGAAAGGATTCCGACGGAATAGTCGGAATCCTTAATAAAGAAAAGACATTGCAATAACAGAAAGGATTCCGACGGAATAGTCGGAATCCTTAATAATAAATACCTTTCATTTTTACGAAAGCTTTAAACTCCATGCTCTATATCAAATCCTTTACAATTACACTCTCAAAACAGAATTGCACAATGATTTTGCAATGAGATAATTTCTATAAATAGAAAATGACAACAACATGAAAGTACAAATATGTAATGCTACTAAGAAAAAATAAAGAAACAGAAAACAAGAAGAAAAGAGTTATCTTTCTTATACTATGTTAAGTTCAAATAAGAAGGACTACTTGTGTGAAGAATAAATAGTATAGGACCAGAAATGTGAATTCTACAAGAGAAAATGTTTGTTATGACCTTGAGAATGATTATTTGACCTTGAACCAATGTCACAGATAAAAGATAAGTATTGGAGGTTATTCTCATCAAAATTGATCTTAAACCGATCAAAGTTCAGTATCTCATCAACCAAAGTATGCTGTGACCTTGAAATCGAACAAATGACCTTGGGTCAAGGTCAAGGTGAGAGGGCTTGATGCATGGAATATTTGTGTAAAGTTTGAACTCTCAACGTCAAACAGTCTTTGTTTTACAAGCAAAAGTTTGTTGTGACCTTGAGAATGAGAATTTGACCTTGGGTCAAGGTCAAGGTGAAAGAGCTTGACTGAACTATGATATGAATGAAGTTTGAACTCTCAAGGTCAAACTGTCTTTGTTCTATAGGCAAAAGTTTGTTGTGACCTTGTGAAGCAAAATTTGACCTTGAAACAAGGTCAGCATTAAATGACTACCTATAAGTTACCTGCCATACAAGTTTCAACTCAAAATCTCAAAAACTGAGGAAATTGGCACTGTGCCAATTTAAAATTCCATTTTCAACTCGTAATAGAGCGAAAACCGTAAATATTTCATCGAGCATGTAAGAATATAAAAGTTTGCAAATTTTCCAAAGAACAATATAAAACAAATTTCGTTCAAATCGTACTTTTACTGTAGGAGTTATGAGAGTTTAAAGATTTGACCTTTGATGACCTCTAGCGGGGGCATATGTTAACTTTTGGGCAAGAAAAAAAATTTGAATTGAGATCTTGATATGCTCTTTCACATGGTATTTTCCACTTTATCATATATTGTGGTACTTTTTTGTAAAGTGTCTGGAACGTCTGGGGGTAAGAATAATAATAAGAATAATAAGAATAAAGAAAAGACAATACAATAACAGAAAGGATTCCGACGGAAGTCGGAATCCTTAATAATAAGAATAAAGAAAAGACAATACAATAACAGAAAGGATTCCGACGGAATAGTCGGAATCCTTAATAAAGTCAACAAAGCTTTTAATCTTACGATCATTCAATAATACATCAAAGGTGAAAATTTCCTGGTCTTTTGGTCAAACGCATAAAACATACAATTACAAAAATGATTTATAGTATCATTCAAGAATCATTCATTCTAGATATACAAAAGGGTAACTAATATGACAAAGGAGAATAACTTTTAAAAAACACATTACAGCATTTGGCAAGACGGACGTGGCTAAACAGACTTTTGTTCTAGACTGTTCACAAACAGATTCAGATTGACTTTTAAATATGTGACCTTGACCTGAAGGTGACCTTCATCCTCATAGGAGGCCAAGTCTCATCAAGCTTGGCAATTCCTGTAGGTTTGAATGGAGCATACCTCATTTCAAGTAAGTTATAGCCAGGTGCATATATGTTTGACCCCAAATACATGTATGTGACCTAGACTACGACCTTGACCCTTCAAGGATGACTCACGCTTCCAAGTTTGATGGCAGTATAATGTATATCAAGAAAGTTAAAATATATGTTAATTTAGATGAACATAGATACATATAGAAGGACGATGGACTAAATGATCCTTTTTCTTCTGTTTAGCACGAAAATAATGTGTCTCAAAATTCACAAATAAAAGAAAATGAAATTGTTAAAACTGAAAAATGCTTAATGATGTACAACTTTCTTTGATTCCGTGGAAATTCAAAAATATAAATCTTGGAAAACCCAACTTTGAATTTTCAGTGCTAAAAATAAAATAATCTTCAGATTGCGTATTATTATAACCTCTGAGAGGTCGTCCCCGCTCTCTGCTTGTCAATAATGGCCTTCCACATGGTGGCTAAACTAGAGCAACACCCCTGAAGAAAAACATAATGTTAAGTAGATATTTGATTATTTCTTACGCATTTTCTTTACTATCTCACATAAAAATATTCAAAAATAATTTGCACTTCATACTTGCTCATGTTGCTTAATATTAAATTTTGATAGTTATAATTTCACAGATTTGATGTGAATTAAAGATTAATAATTAGTTTAAATAAAACATTGGTAAAAAGTCTTCAGTATACTCACCACTTTTACTTGTAGATGAGCTTCATACATGTAGGTAAGCGATTTCTTGTGAGTGTGTATGGACATGTCAATGTAAGTGGTTTTGTGTATGAGTGTATGATTTCTACTTTACTAATTCTTAGAGACGTCAAAAGTTAGTAAACACAGAAGAACAGATTGAAATAATATTAACACTACAATTCAGCCTTACTGAATATTATATCCTGCCACAATCTCATAATCATTTCCTATATAAAGTAAACCGATGGTCCTACATGTGTATGTATTGTATTTTTGTGTATTGTCAAGTGTTTAGATAGCCTGTGTTTTTTGTGTGGAACATACCTCTTCATCATCCAAGTACGCCTCGTACCAATCCCACAATTCTTTGGGATCTTGTGTGTACCTGAAAGAGTAAACAAATCAAATTGTATTATAAAGGTAAAGAAAGAACAAAGAACTGTTTAAGGACAGGTTTGTCGCCTGTTGCATATTTAACTATGTGACCTTGTCCTTGCAGGTGACCTTGACTACACATTGGGTGTCATTCTCATCATTCTTGAACATCCTTGCAAATTTGATGGAAGTATAATCACTGTCGCATATCACGTTATACGCAAATGATATGTTCCACGGGAATCCCCTTTGATTAAACCAGGTACATGTAAATACTGTCTGGATCTACTTTATAAGAATTTATTTTAGGCCTATAATATGACCATCAGTATTAATTACATGTAAGTCTATTCTGGTCAATAATAGACGTACATTAAGAGAATACTTATACAGAAAATTTAGCACATGTATCTGTTCATGCACTATATCATAATGTGTTGAGCATCGAAAATTTTCTTTTTAAGTGTTCTCTAAATATACAATGTACTCTACTCTTGGTCAGAATAGATAACAGTCATATAATTAATAATGATGGTCATATAATAGGCATAAATTAATACATACATGTATAAGTATTTACCTGGTTTAATCAAACCAGATTTCCCTGGAACATACCATCTGCGTATCACGTGATATGCGACAGTGATAATGCATATTAATCAAGTTATAGCCACTTATGTGAAAGTGTGACTACCAAACAGATGGACTCCCAACTGAGTGATCACTATATGTCGCTCTTGCATTGCAGGGTACATAATGAAAATTAATAAAAAAAAAAAAAATTACACTACACATCGTGATTAATCTAAGACTTATAAACCAACCTTATGTACATAAAGCCAAGTCCTCTGATATAAGGGGAGTCGGTGTGGGAGATGAGTCCATTCAGTTGTTTCCTGGTAAGCTTTAACGTATATAACTTGTATAGAAGACAATAAGCACTGGATACTATACCCCCTGCCCCTACACCACGCACCTGGAAAATAATAGATAGGGTAAAGATACAGGTCCTTAAAATTACTAACCTGCACCTTGTTTCACAAATATTCTTGCGAACATTTTGAAGATTTTTCGTAACTTTCGTCTTTTGATAAAATGTTTTAAAATATTTCCATTTACATTGAATCATGTTTTATAACATCATTTTCATTTACAGAATATAAATTTTGAATCAAAATGTTATCAGATTTTGTTTACTTAATAAAGGAAACCTTCAAAAGCTACAAAAATTCCTTAATTTTTTCGAAGAATTTTTTTGAAATAGGGTTCTGAAATATGGGAAAAATAGTGTCATCTCGGTAAAAGCACAAAATCCCTTAAATCTAACCTAACCTGCTTCACTCTATTCTATATAAATCAAGATTACCATATATTCTATAAATCATGATTACTGTAAACAACTTTTTATTTGTGAAGATTTTATTTTGGCATGATTTCGTTAGCTTGATTCGATGCGAAAATAAAGCCCTTGCTAATAAAAAATGCACCCAAAACATTTTTCTCCTTAACTTTCTAATACTGAAAACGTGGAAATTTTTGTGTGGGGGTAATTTTCGCAAATCAATGATTTTCATGAAGATTTTCCCCACACAAAAATAACCCTACTGCATTCTTACAATGGAAGATACATTTACATTGTGAATATTTCCTCAAAGCATAACATCTTAATGTTTTAATCATGAAATTTTCCCTAAATCACCACGTTTACAGTAGATCTATATATCTCTGTTTATTTATTATATATATCTCTATATGCAGTATTGGATAAAGATCTTTTTCTCCGAGATGCGATCAAATTCGCTTTTTTAATATATTCAAAGTTCACGAATACAGACCTGCCTACCTGTTTCTTATGCAAAGTATAAAATGTTGCTAAAGAAAGTGTAATTAAGGGATGTTAAGTGTAATATGAACAATTAATTGCAATTTTGAGAAAAAAAAGCATTGTCTTTTCCCTACGTTGACATTTGTACGAATCTTAATAATTTACACAACTGCTTATACGATATCAAACCCTCAACTTACAATGAATTTATATAGTAAAGCCTATCCATTTATTTCAAATATTTTAAAAGATAATTCTGATTGAAAATATGTTTTAGGCGTAAAAATGAGCAGCAAAAGCGTACAGCATATTTGAAGATAAAAAATCGTAAAAATTACGCCAAAATTGCAAAAGTGCAAATACAAGTACATTATTTTTTCAACCATCATTTTTTCACTGCATTTATTTACTTTTAAAGAGCTATGTATAAAAAGCAATGAAATCAATTAATATAAGCTTTGATTTTACCTTTACTACACATGCCGGTATGTCAAAGAATGACCAAACCTTATCATGCTTATGAAATCAAGAACTCGCGTACATGTACATTACATAATTTTATTTGTGTCTTAAACATCCTGTTTTCTGTTGAATAACAAAATTTATATTAAGTTCAGTTCAACAGAGGAAGGGACTTATAAGACATGCACTGTATATGTAGATTAGAAGAAGAATCCAACTAAACATTCAGTTACAAACAGACACATGTAACAATTTTACAGAACTCAAATATTTAGGAACTCTGAAAAGCAATTGCTTCAGATTATGTCGTTTTAAAAGTATCAAATGTGGCAAAATAAAGTGCTAAGACTTTGAAGAAACATTAAACACACACTACCAGGAATCACTTATCTTTCAGAAAAAACGTTTTAAGTGTAACGTGAAATACATGCATGTTTCGCTAATACATGTATTATGATACTTAATCTCATGTAAACATTTGCTATGATGGATTTTACTTAATAGACCATTTTCACATCACATCACAACATTTGACGCAACTTTTTACTGTGATGTCGTTACAGAATTTAAGACGTCATATATAGAAAGATATAATATCAAAAGTTGCGCTGTCGGGTCTTCGCATGTATAAAATGCAAGTCTAGCGGTAATATTAAATGGTCTATTACATATACATTGTCATTTTGTTCACTTGATAAAGGCTATTAAGGAGCCGAAAATTTCTGCACAGGAGTATTTGTGTGTTTTAATTTAAATCGTTCCTTCTCTTTGGAAAAAACATTTGAATTCGTTATGAGAATGCTTGATCCACTAACACGTACTTACCCCTCCACACATGCCCGTTTGACCGGCTGTTTTTCTGCTGCCCTTCTCCCATGGCTCTAAATGATCAACCTATAAATAGCAAACAGAAACAATACTCAGACCATAAACTGCTTTACATGTAACTACATGAACATACATGGTGTACAAATGTACATGTATGTCTTTAGATCTTGACATACATGTATCATGCATTTCCAATTTTCCATCTCGTTCAGTTTTGAACTTTCAAATCAACTTTCAATGTTCAAACTGTCTAAATTGTCACAAAAATAAAAACATAACCTTGACCCCCCCAAAAATTTAATTTTCAAGTTTTTCAGGGTATAAGATCTCTACATTTGACCTTGAAATGCAACGATACTCTTTATTCGTTTTCGGTAATTGCAGACCTGCCTATCCGTTTCTGACCATTAGTGTAATATTTTGTTCATGAAAGAGTAATTTTGGGGGCTAAAGCGTAATATAAACCACTGATGTAATTTTGAGAAAAAACATCGTCTTTTGTCTGCTTTGACAATTTTTTTTTTTTTGAGCTTGCCTTTATGACATGGAAGACATTTGTTCAATCAAGTGTTCAAACTAGAAGTCTCTGACGAGACTGAAGCTCTCCTGGTTGTTTAGTAAAATACATAACTAAATGACACAACTATTTTCTAAGACCCAAGGGTAAGGGGCTAAAAAAGTATATCAGATGCGCAAGCGTAACATTAAGCGCAAGTCTGAACATAATGCAAAAATCTTTTTATCAGTAATACTTTTTTAAGTAATAGTGTTCAGAAGATTACATAGAGTTGTATACTAGAAAATGACCACACTCATTTTCTAAGACCCTGGGGCTCAATCATAGACATATAATATAGCAAAAAGAATTAACTTTCTATTATTTATACTTTCTGAGAAATGGTGACTTCAAGATTACATTGAGGTCTATAGGAGATAATGACCACACCTATTTCCTGAGACCCCAGGGATCAGGGGCTGAGATGAAATATCAGGTGCACACATAGATCATAGACCTTTAATATTGCAAAAAGAATTAACTTTCTATCATTTATACTTTCTGAGAAATTGTGCCCACAAGATTACATAGAGTTATATTAAAGAAAATGACCACACCCATTTCCTAAGACCCCAGGGGTCGGGGACTCAGATGAAAAATCAGGTGCACAACTAGATGATAGACCTTTAATATTGCAAAAAGAAGTAACTTTCTATCATTTATACTTTCTGAGAATTAGTGACCACAAGATTAAATAGAGTTGTATAAAAGAAAATGACCACACCCATTTCCTAAGACCCCAGGGGTCAGGGGCTTAGATGAAATATCAGGTGCACAACTAAATCATCAACCTTTAAAATTGCAAAAAGAATTAACTTTCTATCATTTATACTTTCTGAGAAATGGTGACCACAAGATTACATAGAGTTGTAAAGGAGAAAATGACCACACCCATTTTATAAGACCCCAGGGGTCAGGGGCTCAGATGAAATATCATGTGCACAACTAGATCATAAACCTTTAATATTGCAAAAAGAAGTAATTTTCTTTCATTTATACTTTTCTGAGAAATGGTGACCACAAGATTACATAGAGTTATACAGGAGAAAATGACCACACCCATTTCCTAAGACCCCAGGGGTCTGGGGCTGAGATTAAATATCAGGTGCACACCTAGATCATAGATCTTTAATATTGCAAAAAGAATTAACTTTCTATCATTTATACTCTCTGAGAAATGGTGACCACAAGATTAAATTATATGAGTTGTATAGGAGAAAATGACCACACCCATTTTCTAAGACCCTGGGGGTCAGGGGCTCAAACAAAATATCAGGTGTACACCTAGATCATAGATCTTTAATATTGCAAAAAGAATTAACTTTCTATCATTTATACTTTCTGAGAAATGGTGACCACAAGATTACATAGAGTTATATAGGAGAAAATGACCACACCCATTTTCTAAGACCCGGGGGGTCAGGGGCTCAAACAAAATATCAGGTGCACAACTAGACCATAGACCAATCATGTTGCAAAAAGAATTAACTTTCCATCACCAACAGTTTCAGAGGACTGGAAACCACAAGAAATGTTTAACGGACAGACGGACGGACGGACGGACGGACAGACGCCGGACGCTGGACACAGGGCGATCGCATAAGCTCGACTGGTCATAGACCAGTAGAGCTAAAAATGGAAAAAAAAAACTGTCAATTTCCTCAAAAGTAGGTTTAAGGCGTAAAATGGAATAGCAAAAGTGTAGGGCGTAACTAAAGGTCAGAAATCGTAAAAATTACGCAAAAATCAAATAAGTAGGCAGGTCTTAGTGATGGGAAATCGGTTCAGAATCATAATCGATAATCGGTTAGAATCGGTTGGTGTATCCGATGAGATTTTACCGATCATAATCGCTTTATTACATTCAACTCAAGTTTACCATTTTTTATCCAAAAAATTTAAGCACACGTTTTATATATTACTGACCAACAATGCAGATATATGTGAGTACATTAATCTTGAATAAACTTAGAATAGAGTAATCAAGGATGTATGAAATACAACCTATATTCTTTCCATTGTTTCCTTTAAAAATGCATGAAAGTATATTTAAAAACGATCATTTTCAGTTGTGTTCATTGTGGAATATGGAAGGGAAGAGGGTCATAGAAGTATTTGTACAAAGTAGAAAGTATCTATCAACATAACCAATAGCATCAAACAGGATTATGTTCAACCGTTCTCAATCAAATAATAAAGTCAGTTTACCTAAATATATTGACAAGAATTTAAGAACTTACGGTCACCGTCGGTCATTAAATGATTTTTCTTTTACAATTATTCTCTCTTATTTCAAATTACTAGCTTCTGTTACTCTACACTTTTAATCATGTTTATAAACCAGAAGTCTCTGACGAGACTGTAGCTCTCCTGGTTGATTTGATTTATTCACTCATTGACAAGTGAATAATATACATACACATAAATAACACTTTCCATTTTCTTTTAAACCAAAGACCATAGGGAGCAGGCACTCCAATAAATTAAAAGTAGCACAACAAAACAACATATCCATTAGACTGCAACTAGAATATCACTCATTAAAATTCATTATATCCGAGATCATTTAGGATTTCAAAAATTAATGCCACACCAATTATTCAAGATCCTAGGGGTCAGGGGCTGCTATCTCAAATGACCTATCAATTACACAATAAGACTACAGATCCATTATATTATGCATTAATGACCACACCCATTTTCTAGGACCCTGGGGTCAAGGGCTCAAACAAAATATCAGGTGCACAACTAGACCACGGACCCATCATATTATAAAAAGAATCAAGTCTCCATCATTTATAGTGTAAGAGGAGTTCTGTGCACAAGATTACATAGAGTTATATGGGTGAAAATGACCACACCCATTTTCTAAGACCCTGAGGGTCAGGGGCTCAAACAAAATATCAGGTGCACAACTAGACCAGAGACCCATCATATTGCAAAAAGAATAAAGTCTTCATCATTTATAGTGTCAGAGGAGTTGCGAGCACAAGATTACATAGAGTTATATAGGAAAAAAAGACCACACCCATTTTCTAAGACCCTGGGGGTCAATGGCTCAAACAAAATATCAGGTGCACAACTAGACCACAGACCCATCATATTGCATAAAGAATTAAGTCTTCATCATTTATAGTGTCAGAGGAGTTGCGAGCACAAGATTACATAGAGTTATATAGGTGAAAATGACCACACCCATTTTCTAAGACCCTGGGGTCAGGGGCCCAAACAAAATATCAGGTACACAACTAGACCACAGACCCATCATATTGCAAAAAGAATTAAGCCTTCATCATTTATAGTGTCAGGAGTTGCAAGCACAAGATTACATAGAGTTGTATAGGTGAAAATGACCACACCCATTTTCTAAGACCCTGGGGTCAGGGGCCCAAACAAAATATCAGGTGCACAACTAGACCACAGACCTATCATATTGCAAAAAGAATTAAGTCTCCATCATTTATAGTGTCAGAGAAGTTGAGAGCACAAGATTACATAGACTTATATAGGTGAAAATGACCACACCCATTTTCTAAGACCCTGGGGGTTAGGGACTCAAACAAAATATCAGGTGCACAACTAGACCACAGACCCATCATATTGCAAAAAGATTTAGGTCGCTATCATTTATAGTGTCAGAGGAGTTGCAAGCACAAGATTACATAGAGTTATATAGGTGAAAATGACCACACCCATTTTCTAAGACCCTGAGGGTCAGGGGCTCAAACAAAATATCAGGTGCACAACTAGACCACAGACCTATCATATTGCAAAAAGAATTAAGTCTCCATCATTTATAGTGTCAGAGGAGTTGCGAGCACAAGATTACATAGAGTTATATAGGAAAAAATGACCACACCCATTTTCTAAGACCCTGGGGGTCAGGGGCTCAAACAAAATATCAGGTGCACAACTAGACCACAGACCCATCATATTGTAAAAAGATTTAGGTCGCTATCATTTATAGTGTCAGAGGAGTTGCGAGCACAAGATCACATAGAATTTCATAACCACGCCCATTTTCTAAGACCCTGGGGGTCAGGGGCTGAAACAAAATGTCAGGTGCACAACTAGACCACATACCAAGAAGGATGCAAAAAGAATTAACTTTCTATCACCAATGGTTTCAGAGGAGTTGAGAGCACAAGAATTGTTTACGGACGGACGGACGGACAGACGGACAGACGGACGGACGCCGGACGACGGGGTATCGCATAAGCTCGACTGGTCTGAGACCAGTAGAGCTAAAAATTGTTAAGTAGAGAAACTATTAGAATAAGTTTTAGACATTAGGACAGAATTTCCTCTGATCCCTCAACGCCCCCCCACCCCCCTTTCATGCTATCGATTATTTATTTTCAAATCGATTATCGAAATCGGATGACTTCAACACGCCGCTAATCGATTATAATCGATAATCAGCCCATCACTAGCAGGTCTGTAATTCATTATCCTCAAAGAACATGGAAGAGAAGTATCAAGATGCCGGGATATTGGGACAGACAGAAAGACGTATAGATATCCCAAATATCATCAGTCTGAATACTTGAGTATATAGATACAAATATCTGAAAATTAGTTACAATTTACATACAATTACTTTTTTAGCATGATAAGGTAAATTTACAGGCAATACATGTAAAGGAACTGTAATAAGAAGCAGTACTGTTAAATGACAGAAAGTGTGAACAACAGTAGTTGGAAAGTTGCAATCAGCAGCCGGTATCTTCATTTCATAAGTATCTGTTTGCCATTGGTAATTGATTAAAATTTCATACTTTGGTACGAAGTCATGTTAATATAACATGAAAGCCCTACGGTATCACTTACATTTAGTGATGTACCATCCAAACATTATGTCAAATGTTAAACGTCTTCAAAAGAAGGTCAAACTTCAAGGTCAAGGTCAGAAAGTCAAACATTTTGGCACCCACAGAGTCTTGCCATAAAGAATGCAAGTAAAAAATATGAAAGTCCTAATTTCTATCACTCACCTTTCTCAAAAGTTATGGCAAATTATAAATTTTCAAGTCTAAGGAATTACATTGACCTTTTATCTTATGACAACAAAAGCCAGAGGCATCATTCCCTCATTGGAGTTAGCCCATGTATAAAATATGAAAGTTCTTCTTCAAAATTTTTTGAATTATTGTGTTACAACCAGTGTTCTCCCCAGAAATTTCAGATAGCATGGTGCTAAGTCTTTGCGGTGCACCTTGCGTTGGGATGCGCCGTTGCGCCATTGCGCGTTGCATCATTGCATACTGTTTCATGTGTTGCTGCTTTATTACTAAACTGTTCAAAATAATTTTGATAATGGATGAAATGTGTTCATAATACTACATTCTTATCTACATGCCAATTATCATTAAATTTTAGACAGTGAGATCATTGGTGTTCTATTTGAAAAGAGAGATTCATGACAGTTTTAAAACTCAATAAGTTTTGGGCCTTTTGAGAAAATTATCTTGAGACTGTCTCATGACCATAACACCAGGTAGCTTAGTGTAAGAATTTGGCATATTACACTGATTTGGAAGATAATTCTGTGAATGGGCCATTTTCCATGATTTTCTGAAATATCAACGGGCAATTTCTTCAAAACAGTACTAAGTTTTCAATGGGCTATTTTGCAAATTAATGGGACTATGGTGCATGTCCTCTGTCCTTCCTAATCACTGATATCAGTGAATCTAAGTGTGTTATGGAAAGGGTGTCTAACCTTGAATCCTGAATTTTTGGTTCAGGGAAAGGGCAGGTTTCACCTTTTAAAAAAGGTTGAAAATTATCTTTATACAAATTCCTACAATTTCTACTTGAAAAATTAGATCCAAATATGGAAAACATTTAAACCCCCCCCCCTCCTTATTAGCCATTGCAATATTCTTTGGGGTAATCTCTGGCAATGATTGAATGAAAGCTGACAATTTATCTACTTTGCCAACAGTATGGAGCACCCCCCCCCCCCCCCCCCCCCCCGAAGAAATCAAGATCTATTTTGTAATTAATTATGTCAATCGTATAAAAAGCCTTCTATATCGCGCTCCGACTCATCAATAAAATGATGGTCCCTGATAAAAAAAACAACAAACAAACAAACAAAAATACGTACGTAACCGACTCGTTATTTATTCAAAGTAGAATGATTTGCGCGAGCGAGATAACCTCTTTCTTATCTTGTAAAAGCGGCAATTACTTTGTATGACAAAACGGCGAGGTCGGGTAATATGTGAACAGTAAGACGGATTAAAAACATATTTTAATGACATCTGATATACCGTATTTCTATTACTCTGTTACAAATATGACACGTGCCGGTCAACACGATCTATCGATTATACATGTGGATGGAAACGTTTTCATGAACTACGTTATAGAGTGGTCGTCTTTTGTTGGTCACTCGATAGACATTGACAACGCAGTTATTTTAAATGTCCGATAGATTGACGTGCGCCGTAGAAGCCAGACACGTTCACAGCTCAGGTAAATATATAAAGCTTGCGGGGGCTACAAGACGTTTAACACCTCGGGTTGTATACAGCCGGGGCTAATTAACCGGGAATGCGGCGGTTAAATCAATCAATTAACGCAAAGGGGTACACAAAATAGTTAATACACGAATTTTTAGGGGGAAAAATATAGCATGGCGGCTGTAAAATATAGCGTGGTGCTAATCCCGATAGCGTGGCGGTAAATCTCGATAGCGTGGCGGGGCCGCCACGCTAAAACGGCCTGGGGAGAACACTGGTTACAACCAATACATTATGATGCATAAACTATTAGTCAAAGATAAACCTTGACCCTTGACATTTCGACTTCAAAAAAGTATCCTTACAATATAGTGAACCAAATATGAAAACTCTACCAATAATCATCAAAACTTAATTTAAAACTGTTTTCAGATATCATGTTACAATCAAAAAGTTGACGGACAGAAAGAAAAGGCGACTCCTATAGGGCTTCCGCATTTGATGCAGGGCCCTTACCGTAGCCTTCACACTTTTGGTCTTTTGACAGTAGCTACAAGCATGACAAGTTAGAAAGATAAAATGTGAAGTTCTTACCTCTAACTCACCTTGTAGTAAATCTCATCTATTACTTCATGATATGTTTTCAGTTCATACAAATTCACTTTGAAGTATGGAGAAGACTGTATGTTGGTTAGTATGAGGGGATTCAGATTCATGGTTTTTTCGTTTCCCCATGTTGTAAGGGGATTATTTGGAGCCATGATCGTCTATTTGTAGCTGTATCAAATCAAGCTTCTGAAAAAGGGAAAATAATAATAATATCAATATGTAAACCAGTCTGCATGTACATCTGTATGTGAAATTTTCTTTCAAAGCATCAGACATGTGCAAATACAGATTTTAGATTAAGATTGGGAGTTTTGCATGAAGCATGACGTTGCCGATGTTTTACATTGCGTCTGTGGAGAATGTCACCACGTCGATCTAAAATTAACATAGAAAACTACCCATCAGATCTAAAACTATTTTCTTTCACTGTGAGCGCAGTTTATAACTTGCACTGTTAGTTAAGAGAGCCCGAGATCTACCAACTGTATAACTTTCGATCAGAAAATATGCGAACAAAGTAGACACAACTTCAAAATTTTCTGATTTCTAAAGAGAGCTGTGCAGACAGAAAGATAACTTTTGAATTTGTCTTTGTCTTCCAATGTACTTTTTTGTATGGCACATTAAAATTCTCAAATGACCCTTTACAATTCTGAATGGCCTATATAACGGTGAGATGAAATGAAATTCAAGGGGCAATTTTACACATTGAGAATAATATAAATTATAATCTTACACCACCGTGAGGGAGGGATAGGGATTTCTCAACCCGAGTGTACAAATTTTGAAGGTCCATGACAAGGCTTGCGGAGTCATGGACAAGCAAAATGTTTACACAAGGGTTGAGAAATAGCCATCCCTCCATTATGGTGGTGTTTGATTGTTTTTCTCTTACATAGTCTACTAGAAAAAAAACTTATAGTGGATTCTATAATCGCTTGTTAGTTGCCTTGCTTCCATAACATCGCTTTGGTAGCGATGACGTCAGAAAGTGAGATTGATGACGTAAGAGGGTGAGATCAATTTATCTCACCCCTGGAAAATTTGAGAGTTCTCAGTCTCAAGTGGGAGAAAAAGTCATCCCGATCCCTGGTATCTTCCAAGGATTTTTTTAATTTCTTGGTTGAATCGCAACTTTTTTTAATTTCAGACTTCCAAAACATTACTTAACCATGTTAACATGTATCATAATCTAGCACTGTTGAAATTTTGTAATTTTTGAGATGGATTTCAATTTTCCCTTGTACAAAATTTATGCTGAAACTTCCTTTGCAAATGTCGTAAAGTTGTTATCCAAATGTATCAAAAACACTTGATACATAGACAGTGCCATACCGTGTATCGTACCGTCAACAGTAATCATGGTGAATCGTTGCAGCCCTACTGTCCATGCGGCTCACTTTGGAAACTGGATAAATGTGATTTTAATTACTTTGTTATGCAAAATTAAATTAAAATTTATATCATTGAATAAGCTCAAAATGCATCGAAGATGCAAATTGCCGAGTTGCAAAACTGGAATGTAAGTATGAATATGCAGACTAACATGAAATGTGTATGGTTTGTAACAACATTTTGTGGTCCTAAATGAAAATTTCTGGATCAAGAAATGGTCTTCTCTTTATTCTATATCAGCGTGTAATATATTTTCAAGGATACAGATTTTCCTGTGACCTTGATCTTTGACCTTTTGACCCCAAAATTAATGGCAAGTTTCATGATTATAGGTGCAATACAGGCTCAAAAATGGTCTGGAAACCATTTTCAATTACCTAAGTCCTGTGACCTTGATCTTTGACCCCTAAATCAAAAGTGGTCATTTTCTATTCACTGGAAACATTTCTGGCAAGTTACATGATTACAGGTGCAATACAGGCTCAAATTCAGTCGGGAATCCATTTTTAATCATCTTAGTCCTGTGACCTTGACCTTTGACCTTTTAACCCCAAAATTGATAGTGGTCATCCTTGATCCATGGGAAACATTTCTGGCAAGCTTCATGATTATAATTGCAATACAGGCTGAAATATGGTCCGGAAACCACTTTCAATCATCGGAGTCCTGTGACCTTGACCTTTGGACCCCAAAATCAATAGGGGTCATTCTTGATTCATGGGAATCATTATTGGCAAGTTTCATGACTTTAGGTGCAATACAGGCTAAAATATGGCCAGGAAATCATTTTCAATCATCAGAGTCCTGTGACCTTGACCTTTGACCTTTTGACCCCAAAATCAAAAGTGGTCATTTTCTATTCACAGGAAACATTTCTGGCAAGTTACATGATTATAGGTGCAATACAGGCTGAAATATGGTCCGAAAACCAATTTCAATCAACAGAGTCCTGTGGCCTTGACCTTTGACCTTTTGACCCCAAAATCAATAGGCTTCATCCTTGATTCAAGGGAAACATTTCTGGCAAGTTTCATGATTATAGGTGCAATACAGGCTGAAATATGGTCCGGAAACCATTTTCAATCATCTGAGTCCTGTGACCTTGACCTTTTGACCCCAAAATAAATAGGGCTCATCCTTGATTCAAGGGAAACATTTCTGGCAGGTTTCATGATTATAGGTGCAATACAGGCTGAAATATGGTCCGGAAACCATTTTCAATCATCTGAGTCCTGTGACCTTGACCTTTGACCTTTTGACCCCAAAATCAATAGGGCTCATCCTTGATTCAAGGGAAACATTTCTGGCAAGTTTCATGATTATAGGTGCAATACAGGCTGAAATATGGTCCGGAAACCATTTTCAATCATCTGAGTCCTGTGACCTTGACCTTTGACCTTTTGACCCCAAAATCAATAGGGCTCATCCTTGACTAATGGTGAGTAAGTGTATGAAGTTTCATTGTTATAGCCTCTTTCGTAGTTGACTTATAGTCCGGAAACCAATTGTTGACGCCCTCCCGCCCGCCCGCCCGCCCAGACGCCCGCCCGCCCGCCCGTCTCACATCAAATTAAGAGCCGAGTTTTGCAACTCGGCTAATAAATCTTGCTTAGTCGTAAATTCTGGTATATGTCATATGGTCTTGGGTTTATGCAATCATATTATACAGATACAATAAATTTTAGATGGGGCATTTTCAATATTGAATTTCAGTGTGATGTCATCAAATCTAACATTGAGCCTATGAAGCACTTCACGGCGTCACATGAAAAATTACGCTGGAAATGGCCCATCTAAAACTTGTTTTGTTTATAAAATTTGATTGCGTGCACTGACCATCATACCGGTATACCCTGTCCGGGATTTAGTGTTACCTTTCGTCGAGCGAGGCATTTAAATATTACATCATACACAGTGTTCTCCCCAGAAATTTCAGATAGCATGGTGCTAAGTCTTCGCGGTGCACCATGCGTCATTGGGCGTTGCATCATTGCGTGTTGCATCATTTCATACTGTTTCATGTGTTTCTGCTTTATTACTAAACTGTTCAAATTAATTTTGATAATGAAATAAATGTGTGAATAATACTACATTCTTATCTACATGCCAATTATCATTAAATTTTAGACAGTGAGATCATTGGTGTTCTAATTTTAAAGAGAGATTCATGACAGTTTTAAAACTCAATTAGTTTTGGGCCTTTTGAGAAAATTATCTTGAGACTGTCTCATGACCAAAACTCCAGGTAGCTTAGTGTAAGAATTTGGCATATTACACTGATTTGGAAGGAAATTCTGTGAATGGGCCATTTTCCATGATTTTCTAAAATATCAATGGGTCATTTCTTCGAAAAAGTACTAAGTTTTCAATGGTTCATTTTGCAAATTAATGGGACTATGGTGCATGTCCTCTGTCCCTCCTAATCACTGATACTAATGAATCTAAGTGTGTTAAGGAAAGGGTGTTTAACCTCGAGTTCTGAATTTTTGGTTCAGGTTAAGGGCAGGTTTCACCTTTTAAAAAAGGTTGAAAATTATCTTAAAAAATTGGGTCCAAATATGGAAACATTTACACCCCCCCCCCCCCTCCTTATTAGCCATTGCAATATTGTTTGTGGTAATCTCTGGCAAAGAAAGCTGACCATTGTTCTACTTTTGCCCACAGTATGGAGCAAACCGACCGGCCAACCCCCCCCCCCCCCCCCCCCCCCCCCCTAAGAAATCAAGATCTCTCTTATAATTATGTCAATCGTATACAAAGCCTTCTATATCACGCTCCGACTGATCAATAAAACGATGGTCCGTGCACCATGTTGTGTTTTGATGATTAATTTCATCCATCCGTCTAAACTTCTTATTAACTAGATTCAAGCAGGGACGTTTATATACGTCCCTGATTCAAGCGTATTAAAAAAATACGGACGTACCGACTCGTTATTCATTCAAAGTAAAATTATTTTGCGCGAGCGAGATAACCTCTTTCTTATCTTGTAAAAGCGGCAATTATTTTGTATGACAAAACGGCGAGGTCGGGTAATATGTCGAACAGTAAGATGAATTAAAAACATATTTTAAAGACATCTGATATAGCGTATTTCTATTACCAACGCTGTAACTATATGACACGTGCCGGTCAACACGATCTAGCGATTATACATGTAGATGAAAACGTTTATTCAATTTGAAGACGTTTAAAATTTCATGAACTACATTATAGAGTGGTCGTCTTTCGTTGGTCACTCGATAGACATTGACAACGCAGTTATTTTAAATGTCCGATAGATTGACGTGCGCCGTAGAAGCCAGACACCTTCTCAGCTCAGGTAAATAAAGCTTGCGGGGGGTTACAAGACGTTTAACACCTCGGGTTGTATACAGCCGGGGCTAATTAACCGGGAATGCGGCAGTTAAATCAATCAATTAACGCAGAGGGGCACACAAAATAGTTAATACACGAATTTTTAGGGGAAAAAATATAGCATGGCGGCCGTAAAATATAGCGTGGTGCTAATCCCGATAGCGTGGCGGTAAATCTCGATAGCATGGCGGGGCCGCCACGCTAAAACGGCCTGGGGAGAACACTGATACAGGTGCGTGTTTACATTGACGTCAGCTCCAAACAAACACCTAATTACACCGTGAGTTGTATTCAGATTCTCTCTCGACAATGAGAAGTGCTGCGAGTCGGAAAAGTACCCACTATACAAATTTGAAAAAAAACCTATACATATATTGTAAAACTGTTACATACATAAATATTTGACTTTGTTCTTGAACTAAAAAAATCTTTGCTTTCTCATGGAGAAAGGGGGGGAGGGCGCTATTTTCAAGAAAATAAGTGAACATTGTAATTTAAATATAGCATGCCGGTTTGTTGAAATACTTCTGAAAATATTTTTAGATGATAGTAATTTTTTTTTCGATTACTGTAAGTACGAAGTGTGTGAATGATCACAGCTCAGTTTGATGTTTAATCAGGCAGTAGTAGTTAAATGGGGATTTGCTCCTCCCACGATCCCGTTTTATGCCCTTTTAAACTGAGACAAAAGATTGATAAAAATTATATTTTGCTTTAACATCAATCAAATCTAGAATTGTGATTTTGTCATACATTGCCATCCTCGGTACACTTTGTTTCTCTTTGCAATTTGAATTTTCATGGAGATAATGTCCCCTTTTGAGGACAATCGCACCTCAATGAACAATTTTACTATCATAGTAAATTCTACCCAGTCAAAATCGTTCATAGTTGTTGCAACATGCTTTGTGCACACGGCGTCACGTGGTTTACCTTTCATAGCTGTCTGGCTTGACTGAGTGAACTCTAATCACCCCTCTGTCTGACATAATTTTTAATTGCTACGATCGACGAAAGGTAACACTAAAAGCGGACGGGGTGTGTAACTTATACCAATTTTGAATTTTCGACTAAGCAAGATCTAATGAATTGTATCAATTTCATTAAAATTTCTGAATGATAAAATAGTCAAAATCACGTTTATCTAGTTTCCTAAGTGAGCCGCGCGGACAGTAAATTTAGCGTGACGTTGACACACGAACAGTACATTGTACTGGTATAATGTTAAAGTGGCCTTGCTCAGAGCACAGGCACATGTAGAAAGAGCATCAATATCTTGTATGATACCCCTTTACAGGTCATAAGGGAATATATGTATAGAGAGACAAGGCTTCCGACGAATTTTCAGCCAGAAGTAGCATCTGCAATGTTTGCATTTGTCATGTTTGAAGGGCAAAATGGGGTATGACCATAAAGATTCATTTGTATACTTCCTAGAAACATCAATAATTCACCAAAAAAGATCTCATAACATAGTCTAATCGTCTACCTAAGTTTGACTGTTTTCTACTTTCTGTCTTGAATCTCCATTGCCAGATTGGACAAATACTGATTCATTCAGAGGCTTTACTCTGCTTACTGTAAGCAGAGTAAAACACCTGGATGATTCAGACTAGCTAATCTGGCAATGGAGGTTCAAGACAGAAAGTAGAAAACAGTCCAACTTAGGTAGACGATTAGGATATGTTATGAGATTTTTTTAGGTGAAGTATTGATGTTTTTAGGAAGTACACAAATCAATCTCTATGGTCATACCCCATTTTGCCCTTCAAATGCAAAAAATTGCAGAAATGCTACTTCTGGCTGAAAATTCGTCGGAAGCCTTGTCTCTCTATAAGATACCAGTATTCTCTTATGACCATACAGGATATTGACGCTCTTTCTACATGTGCCTGTGGCTCAGAGCGGGTATTGAACCGGGATCGTTGGCGTGGAATACCAGAGCGTTACCGAGTGAGCTAAAGGGTCAACCTGATAGCCCAGTCATTTAACACTCTGGTCTATCGGAGGATCATAATCCCACAGCACTCTTCCCTCCTTTCTTTGAGGAGGATGGTGGTACCCCATATTTTTTTCACTTTTATCTCCTTTTGGAAGGAGGCGGTGGTGTCCCCGCTATGTGTGACTCAGCACACTGCCATTGTTCACCTTGTTGCAAGTGAAGTGAACTTGCTCCGAGCGGGTATTGAACCGGGATCGTTGGCGTGGAATACCAGAGCGTTATCGAGTGAGCTTAAGGGTCAACCCGATAGCCCAGTCATTTAACACTCTGGTCTACCGGAGAATCGTAATCCCACAACAATGTAATTACCTGTTGGAAGTGACAAAACAATCACTCAAAGTATGTGTATTAAATAAGACTTTCTTGTGCTGATAACTAGTTAAAAAGGGTAATCTATCAAAATATTGCAACAACATACATCTTCTCTAGCCAGTATTTCCTCTGATCAGAACAAATATGGAACTTTGTATTTTACTTATATTAAACTTCGACTCTTTGAGCAAGATCTTATTTTCTGTATAAATTGTGACTAAAAGCAAGATTATCTAAAAGGATATTAAAGAATCAAACCGTGTTTGACTGAGTTTTCAAGTACGCATTTTCGTTTCAAAATCGAAATGAAAGCCTCGTTTTCGAAGTTTATCTGAACCCGTCTTTTCTGAGATCATTTTTATCAGGGAATAGGTTCTTCAAAAACGTAAATTTCCCGTTTATTCGTAAACGGCAAAAAATAATTACTGGAAAATTTAAATGGTAATGCAGAAGGAAAAGCACTATTCAAATAACTGAGTTTTTTTTATCCATATAAGACATCATTTTTTGTGTACTAAAAATAGCAACATTTTACGCTCAGAAATTGTCCTAAGTCCTTTTTCTTATTGTTCAAGGGTCGAGTAATAAAACAGCAATTCCTTTTCATACTGGTAGATATTCACTGATCATTCAGGCATAAATCTAAGTGTACAACTATGATTATGGCTATTGCATTAATCAAACTTGACCAGAGTAGATTTTTTAAATGACTTAGAGCATGGAAAAGATGATTTCCCGTGCTATTTTCTATGTGTAGAGGGAAAACGCCAAAATGATACCAGAATAGAATTACATTTTCAAACATTGCTCTAATAGTTGAATATTTCTCTCGATATTCATATGTATTTAGATCATATAGCCACGTACAGGAGCCTCAAGATCGTCTAGTTGGGTAACGATATCTATTGGTGTAATTCGTGAAAATAAAAAAAAAATCTCAATTTGATTAATCTTGAAATCCAGTTGCGGATTCAGGGGGTGCTGAGGGGGCGTCCGCCCCCCCCCCCCCCCCGGGCAATGACCCAAAATTTGACAAAAACAAGTATAGACCCTTTCACATTATCTGCGGTACTGAATTTGAAGGCCAGTTCCGGGGGACAGACAATAGATTGCGCATGCACCAGTGACGTAATTCGATTGTTCCAAGATGTTTTCCGCGGAACAAACGAAACATGATTCCGCGCTAAACGTCCTAGAACAATCAAATGACGTCACTGGTGCATGCGCAATCTATTCGTTGTCCCCCGGAACTGGCATTCAAATTTAGTACCGCAGATAATGTGAAAGGGTCTATAGTTTGGCCCATTTTCAGTAAAAATCGGCAAATTTCGCCCCTTGACCCCCCGGCAAAGGGGGTGCTGGATCCGCCACTGAAATCAGCCTGATTTGAGTGACGTCAAATAATTCAAAGCATATATATATTTGATCTGGTTGGATTTGGACATCTTAGACACTCATAAAAATAAAAGAAACAATAAACCCAATAACCTCGTATATATATATATATATACATGTATTGGGAATTTAATTTAACCGAGTTAAATCAGAAGAATGTCTTGGGACTCTTGAGTGGGATATGGAGTTATGAAATTTCGTGCATCACTTAGGTAAAATAAAAAAATGCATCAACCTACCAGAGCCTTTAATTAAGAATTAGCCATGTTTTATACAGATAAAGTACAAAAAATTGCACAGGGGCTCGTTGCTAGGATTCATTTCCATTAAATCGCCCCCACTCTTTCCCAATCAGCTACAGCAATTCCCTCAGATTCTATACATACTACACAGAGAAGCTGTGGAAAGAGGGGAGGGACTGCAGAATGATTTAATGGAAAAAAAATCCTAGCAACGAGCCCATGTATAGTTCCATAAATTATGAGATTTCTTAAAATTCTGTGTGGAGCGGAAGGAATCAAACAATCTAATTAAAATTCGACGTTTCTGATCCGTCACTCTACTCAAGTAGATCCGTTACTCTACTGAGTAGAGTAACGGATCAGAAACGTCAATTTTAATTAGATTGGGAAGGAAAAATCAGCCAATCAGATCCTTCCGCGACAATGTATATTGACCGATCGGCTCGAAGGACACACTTTTAGACTAGTAAATGCATGTACATGTATACTTGTTCTTTTATTTAATTAATAGCAATTCTCCGTAAGCATTTAAACAATTTCGGCACACATGGTCTCCGATTTGGTGTGTTCCCGGAACGTCGAAAATATTTTAATGACTATGTCTTAATTGGGTGTGAAAGGGGCCTTCTAAGGGGTAACCAATTAACCAATTAGTGTCTATTACCTGTGCAAAACGTCGTAATGTAGAAAGGTATATATACTAGTATATGACTTTTGCCGATAAATAGGTACATTTTTCTTTAATTTGACATTGGTCAGAATTAGAGTAACAGATGCGTATAAAAGCGTGTATGTTTGAGTCATACTTGTATAGTGGAAATGTCTACCATATCATTTCGACCATATAGATTTTAAATGAATTTTCAATTTGCTTTTAGATTTCATATTTATCCTTATTCTGTTGATTTATCCTTATTGTCTGTTGATTATTCTTTCTTTCTGAATGCATCTCACAGTCATATAATCATATATCAAGATATCTTTTGAAAATGAACGTAATATTTATTTATTTGAATAAAGTTGTTTTTAAACTCCTTTGCAAGTCTAAAGGAGCTGATAAGATAAGGGCTGCTTTCAGCCCTAAATTTCATGCCGTATTTCTTCCGCATGATGGTAAATATGCAGACAAAAGATAATCATTATTGATACATAATGTATTTGAAGACTTTTGTATGTTTTACTTTTCGATGAAATACTCCAAAGATTCTAAAATGGAGGTCAAAAGAGGTAGGGGGTACACAGCGGTTAATAAAACTGATAATATCAACCAAAAACGTAGAAATTTTAGAATGTTTTGTCTAAAATGGATAAATATCAACTAAAATATATCAAATATATCTACATTGTCAATCAGAAATACATTTCGAAAGTTTTAATGGGTAAATAATGAATTCCGGAACTCAAAACACGGTCTTCTTTTGTAGGTAATGGCTATAATAGAAGCTTTTTAGCGCGAAATGCACATTAGCGGAGAAATCCACATCTCTCCTGCTTATTTCGCTTCTAATGGTTGTACATTTCATTCGATCGTATTTAAAACACATTTTTTGATGGAGTAGGGAGGAAAAATAGTCAAATTTTCCATATTTAAGGATCTTAAAGATCGATCCTTTAACAAATGCACCCCCTTCCTTTTTCGGATTTCGTCTCTGGGGTAGTGTTCCCCCCGGAGATACAGAACCCCGCTTTTCCAGAAATTTTGAATCATTGGTATACACCTCCAGTATAAGTGGCGTTCTGTATCTCCGGGGGGAACATTAAAAACTTTTCCGTTTTCTTTTGATTTCTGTGGGGAAAAGTTTTGACCCAAATATTAGCAATATTATGCATAATATATCTAAAATAAATTCAGGTTTTGATGGGATTCCGTATATGGATTAATTTAACTAACAATTTTTCTTAAAATTTCCATTTTCAAAATTCCACATTTTAGGGCAGATTTTTTACGTCTTATCTTATCAGCTCCTTCTGATAAATTTTTCCTCAAAGAAATTTACTTAGAATTTTCCTCATTTGAATCAAATCTTACACAGGTAAAACACAGGTAAATTACAGGTAACCTGCACTAATTGGTTAATTGGATGCCCCTTAGAAGGCCCCTTTCGCACCCAATTTAGACATAGTCATTAAAATATTTTCGACGTTCCGGGAATAAACCTCCGATTTTCATGAAATTTCACACATAAGTAGGTACCAATGAAAAATGGAAAATTTGACCAAAAAAAAAAATAATTCTAGGTCATCTGGTTACCATGGCAACGGCCTTTAAAGTTGATAAATTGGCAAAATTGAGCTAATTTGAAGCTCTATAATTTGGTCTATATGTGACATCAATGGAAGATTTTTTATGCATCCTAAAGATTAGGACATAAAATTTTAAATAAGCTCACTAGTAGTGTCTGATATTGTAAAAAGACTTGTTACCATGACAACATAATTAGCTAATTTTGATATATTGATTTCAAAATGCTGTTTGTATTTTCCAATTTGTCTTCTCTCTTGATGGATATATAATAAGGAAATAGGATTTATTTTATAAAATGAGCAAATTCAAGATAAACCCACTTGTTGCTATGTATATAAGTTACCTTGGCAACGGTAACTATGGTCTTTAATATTACTTCTTTTGCAACTACAGAGTCATTTAAAAAAAAATTGCATCATGATGAACAGATAAAAATTGTTGGGAAATATCCAACACAAAGAGCTCTTTCAAAAACCGTGAAAAAGCTATGGGGAACATATGTTACCATGGCAACCATTTTTTATTATTTTCATAAAACAGTAATTATTTATCCTAGGAACTTCAAATTTAATAACAATAAAGATCAAGTAAGCCTCAATCAAAATATAATAAAAAAGTTTCAAATAATTAATGGTTGCTATAGTAATTTGGTCATACATTACAAAAATAAGCATTTTTTGTTGTTTTTCGAAGTCTTTTCCTCAAAAAACGAAACAGGCTTGCACAACCTTTTTTACATATTAGATAAAGCAAAGTCTAAACTTTATTTTAGATTTAAAAAATTTCAGATTACTTAACTATTGATGCCCGTATCCAAGGACTCAAAGTGGGTCTGTGTGCAATTTTACACAATCGTTCCCATAGCAATGGGCTATTTCCTTAACATTTTAAAAAAATTTTCTTTCGTGTAATGAAAGATCTCCTTGAATACATTAATTAATTTTCATCACTTTGAATTAAAATTCAATGATCTAGTAATAAATGGACTCTAAATATTGTCCAAAATTGCTTTCATTTTTGCGATTTGAGGTCATGTTGCCATAGCAACGAACAGAAACTTTGTTCCAATGTAAATGCTTATGTTTTATTTGCATAAAAAACTAAAAAATGTAAGCAATTTATCGTTGAATTTTGAAAAAATGCCAAAAATACTATTTTGATAGGGTACCTGTGTTGTTGCTATGGAAACATATAGATAAGACCATAAACCCAACATTATTATTACTTAACTTGAAAGAGCAATGATAGGGTACTGATAATTTATTAGTGTTTGTTTTAGATTATGCTGCATAAATTAAGTATGTGACTTCAAAATTTAAAACGCCCAAAAATGCATTTTTCCAATATTCATAGTCCGTTTCCATGGCAACCGGATGTGATGTTAAGAGAATTTTTAATAATTTTTTACTTTTGGGTCAGACCCAACCTTATGTACAAATTTTATCAAAATCTGAGACATGCTGTGCCATGCGTCCTTCATAAAAGTGCAAATGCTTACAGAGAATAGCTATTTAAAAGGTCACATGGCTGTATAAGCCAATCAAATTTGTAACACACACGAAAATTGACGTCAGAGCTACCGCGTTTTTACCATGAAATGTTGACAATGACAGGCATTATAAAATTTAATTTGATATCAGTATAATCTTTGAGGATAGACGAAGACATTTCAGAAAATAAGACATATTTCTTTATATCAAATTCGATACGATTCTGACTATGGGGGGTCCTAAGAGGTAATCATGCACGCATGTACGTAAACAGAGGGTTGTGTACATTATATATGTGTAGTTATTTTTCGATTTGTAAACACAAGGTATACTTTTTTGTTCTTAAAAAAAGAGTTAAGATCAGACTTCAAGACTAGATAGGTGAAAGTGTCCACAATTTTTTTATAAGAAAGAAATGTCACTTAGGCACGGTCCATTTGATATTCGGGGGGGGGGGGGGGGGGGGGGGGCTTGGGTTTTTTTCGAAAAAAAATAATTTTGCTCTCAATTTTGATGAAAAAAATAAATTTGCTTATGGTGTGACAGAAAAAAATAATCTTGCTCATACAAATAATCTGAATTTGAATATTTACCATAAAATTTCGCAAAAATTCTTGAAAAATTTCCGACTCGCTTCGCTCGCCGCAGTTTTCAAATTGTATCAACAATTTTTGGCTCGCTTCGCTCACCATAGTTTTCTATCAAACATTATTCACTAATAGCATTTTAAGTTCAGATATTTGAGGATATCAAAAGTTATACGTGTATGTGAATGAAAAAGGGCTTCCTTAAAAGCTTAAATATACATGTATTATCAATATTTATGTATTGCTGTTAATACATGATGTATGTATCCCATAGAGTCATGTTCTTGTTAGCTTGGAAGGAGAACTTCAGTTATTCACCAATTTACAATTCTTAGTAACATTTAAAAAAATTTGTCTAGGAGACCTTTCCCTCAGACCCTCTTATACATGTTATATACATGTACCTTATATAAAATATTGAGAATTGTATTGTACAAATCATTTATCTCTTTGTTTTAAAAGTGAATTGAATACTTGCATAAAAATAAACTAATATATTAATATTTAGAGTTTTGAGTAAAAATATAAATAATTTCTATTGATAAAACACAAACATTCTTAATATGCGCATCACTTTGTTAAAAAAAAATTCCTTGCTCCAACTTTGCCAGAAAAAAATAATTTTGCTCCGGTCCGGGGCAAAAAAAAATAATCTTGCTCCGACAAAAAACCCAAGCCCCCCCCCCCCCCCCCCGAATATCAAATGGACCATGCCTTATAATTTGGTTGAAAACTGCATAAAATCTTATACAGCTGTCACACCTTTAAAGTTTCGTGAAATTCTGTGTAGCAGTTGCTGGGGAGAAGTCGATAATACATCAGTCAATATTTACATTACTAGTAGATTCCCCATGTTAAACGCCCATTAGACAACTAGAATTATATTCCAATATTATATAACTAGGATGTAACGTCGATTCTGATTGGCTGACGCGCGAGTCATTATTTTCCGATAATGACCGCTGACGGAAGATAATGACTCGGTGTGGTATTTGTCCTGATTTCAGTATTTTCGAAAAAAATTTTTTTAGTTATTTTGTTAAATATCAAAAGTTAAGATATACTTTTCGCAAAAAAATGCAATTAATTGTTGAATTCTTGATGAAAGATTACGTGTATATATTGTTTTGAATCATTATTTTAATCATATATAGTCTAACTATTCCTTATATAATATAACAAATAAGGACTTGGCCTCGGTCATTATGTCATTATAATGACCCGATGATATTTGTAATATCGACCTCGGCCTTCGGCCTCGGTCAATATTACAAATATCATCGGGTCATTATAATGACATAATGACCTCGACCAAGTCCATATTTGTATAATAACTTAGGTTGCTCACGTGTAAGTTTTGCATGTAGGGAGAATTTACCAACGTTCAAATATATTTGACACTAAAACAGGCAAAACATGCGAAGTGCATGCAAATAAAAATGACCGATATTTAGAAAAAATGTAAATATAAGTAATGAGTCATTGACTGTCTTACTTTTGGTGTTCATGGGTGTATAATTCTGGTTGGACACGTGCAAATTTTCCGAGAATCGCTTCGCGATTCACGGAATTTGCACGTGTCCAACCAGAATTATACACCCATGAACACCAAAAGTAAGACAGTCATTTCTTAAATATAAGAGCCATCGGCGACATGCATTTGACAGCTTCAATATATTGTTCGTCTTTTCGGTTGTTTCGATTCGACAATTTTTTTTTAATCTGTTAGCTTCTCACATCCTAAAATTAAAATATGGAAAAACTCATGTGAGACTGGCGAAGGTTTGAAGCTATTTGCGGTCCGAAAAAGAAAAGTTTGGTAGAGGACCTTGAGCATTTTCTGCAATTATAAGGCTTTGTAAAATTCTGTGTACATGTATAGTACGTGGTTGAGGAGAAGCATTCATGAATTTATTTTACGAACAGCTTTAAATTGTAACCTGTGACCTTCCAGGCTTTAAAAAGCTGACGACAGGGGGTGGGATGATGTTTCATTTGTTAGCTAAACTTCCATTTCAAAAGAAAATATTGATTTTCAATTATGTTTTTTGTTTCATGAAAAAGTATCATACATGTACTACTAGTATATTATATTCATCATTCAAACATTTTACACAAGTATAACGGATGAACATGTTGACGAAGAACAGATAAATTCAACCAGCTGGTTGGATGAAAGTTACACACAAATTCTATCTACCATTCTCCTCTTCCCGCCCCCTTCCTTCCCCTCCCTTTCCCTCCCTTCCACCCCTCCCTCTCTCCTCCCACCTCTTCCTCCCCTATCCCCCTTTCCTCCTCCTCCTTCCATGTCCCTCCCCGGCCCTACACATAAAGTTTACTGATACAATTTTAATAGTTAAAGAATTTATGGAGGAAAAAATGTACAGAAATATATTGTAATGAGATATTTATTAGTTTTGTGTAGAGATAATGCCAAAATTTTCCAGTCGCCGATACTGTATCGGGGTGTTTGAATTATCTGATACTATTTGAACGGCTTCAGTGTCATTACTAGGTTAATTACTATATATTATAATCCTCTCCTTCTGTGCACTATACTTTATCCCTGTAAAACGGATAGAAATGAAGAAAACTGAATTTCTACTTATAATTGTTGTCTGCATGATCGCCGCTTCGGAACCGAAACTTCTGGTGCCCTATGCAAGACATGCAAGGACACTCCGGCACTTACCAGAGACCTTTTCCCGGACACCATCCGCATCTGGAATTCTCTTCCATCAGAAAAAGCATCAGATGCAGACCATCAACATCAGGCCATTGATACATGTACCAGCGTCATGTTTTAAACTACACTGTATATACTTACCTTTTAACTCACCTGTAAATAAGTTGTCCATGCAGCCCATGCGCCGGTACGAAGATACATTATATGCAATCTGATTAAAACCAGAACTCTACATGCTCCCGATTTTGTTATGTCGCGTAGAGGATCTGGTATAACCCAGTAGACATCGACGTGCAGGTGACCTTAGCTGAGAAATTTCACTGTCCAATCAAAAAAGTTTCAAGCGAAAATCTTTAACCAATCCTCATATGCGTATCAAACGCAATTCGGTTCTGCAAAAATTCTGCCCAACATAAGATAATTAGAATTAAATGACCACAGGCCAGCTTCCCCGTCTTATCACTGACGGACACATCTGGATCACTACACAAGATTACAAGACGCGGGGCCATAATGATCTGTATGATCTTTGCAGTACGATATCTTATCGTATAATAAAATCAAACATAAATATGTAAGTAGTACTTCAAATGGTTTTCTACAAATTGAAAATCAGTACCCTTCAATACACAAGGATGAGAATTTTAAATGAGAAATAATTATGTAGAAAAAGAATGGATTAAAAGTCACTGTTTCTATTTCTATTTGTAACATTGCCCTTTCCTGGACTGGTCGCCGCAGTAAGATCGAAGCAAAAATCTACATGAAATGATACCATGATTCGAAGGGAGTCCAAGCTACTATGTAGCATGTAAAAATTCTATAAACCCTTGGAAAAATTCCCGGTTTTGAAATATAAACATTGAATAGAGGTTGTATTAATTTGTCTTCTTTGCCATGTTTAATTATTTTTCAAAATAACACGTTCACTGTTGTTGTTTTTTTTTTCATCGTACGTGACCACAGTAACTTTAATCAGGTGAAGCTCGCGGTCTTCATGTAAACCAACGCTGCAGCAATGTTTACACACAGCTGGTTCTGTGCGCTGTGGTCATCTCTTCGGAACCAAGCATTTTAGGATAACTTCTTATGCATCCGCATGCCCCCGATCATCTCAACATTTCTCAGGCCGATCTTTTGATTGGTCAGTTAGAAAGGTCACCTGCACGTCGATGTCTACTGGGTTATACCAGATCCTCTACGCGACATAACAAAATCGGGAGCATGTAGAGATCTGGTTTTAATCAGATTGCATTATATGTGAAGTACCAGATCGGAACTCCTCAGGCTGTTGAAACATAACCGAAACCTCCAATCAATGTGCGCCCTAACAGGGTGAACTATAGACTTGCTATTTAAAGTCCTTATATCAAATAAAGTTATATGAAGAGAATTGCAATTATTAATTAAATTTTTCTAGTAGAAAAGAAATGCCCCCTTTAAAACTAAGCAGTGAGCAATTGGTTGCAGATGTCAAGTTTGCATCAGGCTTACGGGAGGCTTATCAGTAAAGCAATTATAACTGTCATCAGAGAGTGTTGTTTATGTATATCACACAGGGCCTCTTAGTACGATGGCCGAGATGGGCCGCTGAAAAAGTAACCATGAGATGTGTTTGACTTGCCGGCATTTCTTATTTGCCGGCATTTCTTAGAGGCAAAATTAAACCATGAGTTGTGTTTGACATGCCGCCATTTCTTAGATGCCGGCATTTCTTATAGAGGCAAAATTAAACCATGAGTTGTGTTTGACTTGCCGGCATTTCTTAGATGCCGGCATTTCTTATAGAGGCAAAATTAATCAAAATTAAACCATGATATGACCCGTCTGAATATAGGTCATCGTGTTTCCCGCGCTAAGATCCGAACATGTGGTATTTATATACTAGTAAAAAATAAAAACGGAAAAGAAATAAAAGCCAGTATGCTATAGAAACGGTTTCTTCTCTCAACGATCAACTACAGCGTGCTATCTTCAATATGTGAGTATTTTTACCATGTTATAAACCCTCGTACACATCTTATTTTGTCTAATGTTTCTTTCTCATCACAGAGTTTTTACTTCGCTGTAATTTATTATACCAGTTTGAATATAAAAAAATAGCATAGATTTTCTCTTTTCATAGGTCAAAGATACTGATAAAAGATTGTAATTGTCCAGAAATAGAGCTGTTGTTTCCCCTGTATGACCAAGATGAGGAACATTTTACGTTGCAGGACTTGCGTAAGAAATTTATATTTATCTTATAAGAGATATGACATTCTTTAAATTTTTGTTCTCTCTAGTCCCCCCCCAACCTTCTTTTGACTAGATGTTTGAATTTTCATAGCAAATCAACACCATCCAATTGTTGAGAAATTGTGCATGAACAATACCTATTAGGTTAATAAACTGAACTTCTTTTTGAAAATAAAATGTCTTCCCTTTACTTTAGAGGGCGCTTTTCCAAAAGCAACTTGCTTAAGATACAAAGACGGAAATGAATCCCAGTTTCATCATGTCCTGTGCAGAGACGGAAAATTCTGCGTACCCGAGGGAGGATGGGTACGAGAAGGAAGAGAATACTTTGCAGTTGCACTTGAAGGTCAGTATTGTGCGTGACCAACGTATCTTGGTTCTAAGTAAATCTGACCCCCCCCCCACTATCCAAAGGTATTGTTCAATTAGAAGAATGAAGATAATTTTCTGCTACAAGAGGGACAGATTATTTCTTTTCCTGTGTAAGAATATTTATTTTCAAGAAGTGCCCCCCCCCTCTCCCCTATGTGTTGGTTCTAGATTGTTTATACCATGTCACAGGAACGGACACGGAGTTCCGTACGATTCAAACTATCTGAATTTTTAGTATCCAAGGTTGGATCCAGATAGTGCTATTCTGGATCCGTCCATCTTATCCCAAGGGCGTCGGAGAAGGGGGCGGATGGGGCAAAAAAAGAAAAAAAAAACACCATGTTTGTGCCCCCCTCCACTCTCACCACTTTTCGAGCAACATATTCTATGATATTATCAATGTTATATTAATTATGATAAGTAGATTTAAATTGAAAGCAAAAAACAAGAACTCCTGCCCCCCTCCCCCTTCCTTATTTTATATTATTTATTATTATTTTTTTTTTTGCCTGTCAAAAATTTTCCACTTTTTCAGTCAGAGCTACGCCATATCACGATGTGCGTTTAACTTGTAAACATCTTGTCGCTACTGCGGTTGAATACTTTTTTATTGCGTCCATAAAAATAAAACAAACGTATCCGCGCAGCTTTCATATGATACAATTTTGTATGAGCTCAAGTTTCAAAACATAACTAACTTTATAATATTTAGCGAATTCTTTTTTGTAGAGAGTCAATCACGAGTTGAAAGATTTAATGAATTCAGACAATCTGTTGCAAGAAATAGAGGTCATTTCTTAAATACGAGAAGGCACCATCAACAAGGATCAAGTCGAGTAGATGCCAGGAGAAGAACAAAGGCGAATGTAAGAATACCGATCTAAACTATATTTTTAAAATTAATTGTCAATATAATATAATCAATTAATAATAAATAAATGATTAATTGATAATAACAATTATTAGATATCCATTTTATATTTGTGGGTGGGGGGAGGCATAGTCTACACCATGCACATGTTTTGCGGAAACTTTTCATTTCTTGTTAAAACTCATAAATGATTTCTTTCTCAAGTAAAAGATTATGTAAGGCGTTAAATGAGCTATTTCTATTTAATATATTCTAATTTAAATATGACAATCCCCACTTCTCTAACAACTGGGAAAATATTCTGAAAAATATACAAAGGGAAGCTGGTAGACTTGCTCGAGTCCTTATATCAAATAGATTTATGTGAAGAGAATTGCAATTATTAATTAGATTTGTAAAGTAGAAAAGAAATGCCCCTTTAAAACTATAAAATAGACAGTGAGCAGGTTGCAGAGATATAATGACTTGTCTATTACGAGAGCCTATCAGTGTAGCAATTTCAACTGTCATTAGAGGGATGTTGTTTATGTATACTATGGACGTGTGTATTTAATCAACTCCCATTAGCCACGCAGCTCCATAATTTATGATAAACATACACAGAGGATGTGACATAAGTCAAAACGGCCTGATCGGTGACAGAATATCGTGGTAAATAGGGTCATGTGTTTGTTACGCATGGAATTGATGAATTTACAAGGCAATGAATAATTTTTAAAATTAAGATAAACAATATTTTGATGTTCAATAAACATAGGCATTCCGTTCACACGATAAATACATAATAATGCGCATTAATTTCAGTGCGAATTCAGCTACTGTACAGTACATTAGATTTATCTGATATGCGCATTACGTACAATAAAGCCTCCGTGTGCATGGTTTAAGCAACACATGTATTAATACTTAACATACCCCCCCCCCCCCCCTTTCATTACTGTTTGTTCTAAAGCGCGGCTCGCTGAAGTTTTGTTTATCCTTTTTTTCAGGTGTGCGTCGGAATAGGGTGTTTCTCCAACGGAAAATTTACCAAAATTGCGGCTAATAATGCCAAACCGGGAGGAATTATTTCAGTAGGGCCTTTTGAGGTCAAAGAGAATACAGTGTCAGAGATAACTATTGCAGCTTTTAATAAATTTCGATCTCAAAATATAAACTTTCGAAGAATGTATAAGAATTGTGAAGATGTTATTCTACTATATCCGGATGGTACAGTCGTGAGGACATTACCAGATGGATCCGGTACATTCACCTTAGAAGATTACAGAGCATTCCTTGATCCAAAAATGAAGTATGATCGACTACGACTTTATCTATGTACGAAAGGTAATATCGTTTTAATCACTGTAAGTGTCTCAAATTTCTGCACTGTTCTTGCATAATAACAATGCAAGAACGATGCAGAGTGGGGAGAAGTGTAGCATTCATAGTTGCAGACACGTTAATGCATGATGACTGTCACAATGGCATCATGTAAGGCGGAATGAAAACTATGTATCTTTAGTATTTTAGTATTTATTCAATTGAACAGAAACATGATACATGATAGATTAGAAAACAAGCGCACATGCACTTATTTTAATATTTTGGTGATCACGTTTTAACTATTATTTTCTTGAAAGAAGAAGAAAAAGAAGAAATAATAATAATGAGACAAAATTTAGGTTGTCTGAATAACACTTAAAAGTATACAAACTACAACAATATTCTAAGGACTGAAATCATAATTGACTATACAAAATAAGACTGGCATCATGGACATGTTAATAATGCTGAAAATGTATGTCATAATAAGGGCATAAATTCGTAATACAAAAATGTACAAACTTGTTATAACATTAACAGTATAAGTCAATAAAGATTGGCTATACATGTCAAGCGTTTGGATTTAATTATATAATACTATACGTTTGATAATATTCTTTCGTTTTCTTCATAATTCAAGTTTTCATTTTCAAAGTTTAATGCAAAGACATGTATCAATATATATTAATGTAATAAAAGGGTTTTTATGCATCACATTACAAATATTCCGTAAAATTTCTCAAAACTAAATTCATACTGAATTACGACAGAGCATCGTATCGAATTGACAATATCTTATACGTTTGTACAATTTTATTTAGAAAATCATTTGTATAATTAGGAAATCTCTGAATTCTGTGAACAATTTAAAACATCATCCATACGGTCTGAAACTTCTATCACATTATTCCCTTAATATTTTTACTTAGTCAACATGATAATCTGTAGTACGTACTAGATGCTTTTTCATTTTTCTTTCATTTAAGCCGAGTATGATGTCAATTCCCAAGAAGTTGAAATCGTAACTGATTCCTCAACGTCAGGCGATGAGAATCTTCCTGCGTTCGATTTAAGTACACGTACGCCTACCTCGGAGTCTAGCACTTCCAGTCAAGGACAAAGCAAAAAGGTTGAATCAAATGATATTGAAGTTCGGTTTGAATGGGGTGTACACCTGCTCAGTGAGACATTCTCGAAAGATTCAAATGTGCAGGTTAGTAAGCTTTTGAGGGCTCTTGATATCTCGTCCCGTCTCTTGGGGCATTTCTTCTTCGCCCTTCAAATTCTATACATGTACGCAAAATATCAACGTCATTGCGCAAAAATTCCCAGAATTTACGATGCGAAGAAGCAAAGCCACTTCGCTAATCCGCGTCGTAACTTCGCTTTGTTATCGTAACTTTGCTTCTCCTATTCTTTGCATCGCAACTTCATTCGCTCCTTCCTTTCATTTGAGACTCGAAGAAGCGATGTCCCCAAACAATTTCCGTAACAAGAGCAACGTCGACGTTGCATTATACGTCCGTCGGGTGTTTATTTGAATAGGCTGGACTTTCATCTTGGAGACTTGCTCGAGATTCAGGCTTTCAGTAAAGAGCTATGGCCCGGACTAGGTTTTTGCATAAGAGTGCCCTGTGACCTTGACGTTGGAGATATGACCTTGGGCCAAGGTCATGACACACCGTTGGGTCATGGACAACAATCTCCAGACTAATACATGTAGTAACTAGATGTGTCGGTGCGACACGAATGCCCCGCCGGCAGCCATTTTCATGAAATTTTCTAAGTCCAAGGGCAATAACTCTGCCAAAAATAATCCGACCACACCCATATATGAACTTGACCTGTATCTTCCCATGATACATCTACATACCAAATATCATTAAGATCCATCAAACCTTTGCAGAGTTATTGCCCGGAAACTAAAGTCGGAAGGACGGAATGACGGAAGGACGGAAGGACGGAATGACGACGGGGTGCATCCATGAAATGGCGGGGCATAAAAAGTTATGGCCCGGGCAAAGTTTTTGCATCCAAGCGCACTGTGACCTTGGTCTTGGAGATATGACCTTGGGGTCAAGGTCATGACCCACCCTGGGGTCAAGGTCATGACCCACTCTTGGGTCATGGAAGTGATATCCAGATCCATGCATGTAGTAACTAGATGTGTCGGTGCGACACGAATGCCCCGCCGGCAGCCTAAGTCCAAGGACAATAACTCCTTCAATACTTATCCGACCAAACCCGTATTCGAACTTGACCTGCATCTCCCCATGGAACATCTGTATACCAAACATCATTTGGATCCATCAAACCTCCACTGAGAAAATGAACGGAAACTGTCATTTTCAAGAAATTTTCAAAGTCCAAGGGCAATAACTCCTTCAATACTTATCCGACCAAACCCGTATTCGAACTTGACCTGCATCTCCCCATGATACATCTGTATACCAAATATCATTAAGATCCATCAAACCTTCACTGAGAAAATGAACGGAAACCAAAATGGTGACGGAATGACGGAATGACGGAAGAGGGTAACACTATATGCCCCGACCATTTACATGGCGGGGCATAAAAAGTTATGGCCCGGACAAGCTTTGGACGGACGAACGGGCAACGCCATAACACAATACAAGACATAACACGGGCGTATAAAAATGAAAGATTATTTCAGTTTAGATACATGTTTAAAAGACAAAGAGATATATAAAAAAAAAAAACTAATTTCTATTATTTGCTAAAATTTACAGAGTCTGATAGATCATCTAGATGAATCACCACAGCGGGACATAACAAAATCACTAGCCCTTATGTCTGATGGAAATTTCCTAAATCCTGATGACAGACTTATAATGTTGGCCGCAGGAAAGAACAACATAATTTATGTTGTCATAGAGGAACTTTCAACGAGGTAATTTTGCAGAATGAAACATTTCAAATTACAAACCACCATTCTGAGTTGGTATAGCATGCAATATGGGTGCGTTATTTGGATGTCATCGGTAAGCGAAAAATATATCCGACAGATAAGTTAAAGAGTTGAAAAATCTATGTACACATGTTCTCTTTTTATATTATTTATTCCTACCCTGTCCCATGTTTGAAACATACATTAATTAAGAAAAATATATCATATTTTCAGTCAAGAAGAACAAGATCAGTCCGATGCACCTATTTCTGGACGGTATGAAGATGAAGAATCGGGAAAAGTTATTGATAGTATTGTGAGAATGGCTCTCCACAAATTGTAAGTATTTTTTTCATTATTTTTTCGTAGCTTCACCTATTTTTAGAGAAATCATTTTTCCAAAGTAAATGTGATTTCATGTTTTATGTATTTCACCTTTTCTCTGTATTTGATTTCATGTCTATATTTTTCAAATATAAGGTGCCGATGAAAGATATATCACATTAAAAGGGTAAAGAGGGGGGGGGGGGACGTAAATGGATATATCTTTTGCATACAGTTTAAAATTACAATGTTAATGAAACATTTTTATCACATGATTCCCCTTATATTAAGTGTAATAAAGCCATGTAATAAATAAAATTTAATCAACACGTGTATTATCGTTTTACGACATTAATCTTTTGATATTATTTTGTCAATTAGGATATTAATCATGTGATAAAAAGAATTTCAAATGGTTTTCTATTTCATACGGTGTTTATGAAACTCGTTGTGTGATAGAAATCCCTCGCCGAAGGCTCGGGATTTATATCACAAACTCGTTTCATAAATACCGTATGAAATAGAAAACCATTTGAGATCCTATATATACTATCCCCTCAATTATTGAATTTGAGACAAAAAAATAACCTATAATTTAAAAAAAAAATCCGGCTTGCTCCGCTCGCCGATAATAGTACATATTACATGAAAAATATCCATTTCCAGACAAAATTCCAACAATTGCTTGCCGAATGCGACATTTTGCATTTTTAATTGCCTTGCAGGGGAAGTACCACAGAGCCTGTGGCCATTCTGCATGAGTACACCAGGGCCTACCTGAGAGGTAGGCCTCTGGATCACAGGGATTTATTTCGCTAATACCGGTTGCTCCATTTTCTATATGTGTTAAAGGGATCTAACTCGGCGTTGAACGAAAAGTCGACAAGTCATCGTTAAGTCTTCAGAAATAGGCTAATCAGTGTCAAAACCTATTTTCTGTGGTATATTTCAATAGATTAATTCATACGGAATCTTCATACGAAATTTGAAATCAGTACCTCCCTTACGAGCCGAGATATGCCCAATACCGCTCTCTTATGGGCGCCACATTTCTAGGTCGGACAAAAAGGTGTCCGATGATAATCAGGCATCAGTGATCAACATGAGGCACCGCTTGACCATTCATTGATGCGAACATCTCAAATACATAACATTGCATTAAATAGTCCCATATATGCTTTGTACAATTTCAAATAAAGTCTTTTTAACGACTTTGAAATAAGAAAAGCGTCGGATTTAAGTGAGATTAAATTCAACATTTGTAGAGTTATGAATGGCATATACGCGCATGCAAAGAGGTAGCTGTATGAGGGGTTTTCATATACCAGCAATGTTTGAGATGGTACAAAGCATGTGAAGAGGAGATATCACGCAGTTGTATGTCTTTGAAGTGTTCGGACCTATAAACGATCAAGCAGTAACCAAATTTTGACTATACTGCTTGATTATCACCGGACACCTTTTTGTCCGACCTATAAATGTGGCGCTCATAAGAGAGCGGTATTGGGCATATCTCGGCTTGTAAGGGAGGTACTGATTTCAAATTTCGTATAAAGATTCAGTATGAATTAATCTATCGAAATATACCACAAAAATAGCTTTTGACATTGATTAGTATATTTCTGAATACTTAACGATGATTTGTCGATTTTTCGTTAAACGCCGAGTTAGATCCCTTTAACACATATAGTAAATAGAGCAACCCGTATTAGCGAAATAAATCCCTGTGCTCTGGATGTACAGAGGGATGACGATGTGATAGAGGGAGACACGTCTCCCATATTCGTCTCAAGGATGTCGATATTTGAGGATGCATGCGAAGAGTTGGCCCATCAAGAGAATATTCGTTTCCCAATGGAGGTGACCTTCTTCGGGGAACAAGCACAAGACCTGGGAGGTCCCCGGAGAGAGTTTTTCGAGAAAGTTGTGGGGATTATAAAAGAAAAAGTCTTTGTGGCTAGAGAAGACAAAGTATTGATAATCGAGGATGACGAGATGTTATCAAGAAGAACTCTGTTCTATGCAGGCTTAATACTAGGTAAAGTGTACAATTATATATACTGGACTTCTTCATAATAACAAGAGTTGTCAGAAGACAACATAGCTCGCCTATGCAGGTTTTTGCCAATCACGAACAAGTTTTTGCAAAGTAGACAGACAGGGGATCCTAATTATGCATGCTTAGAGGTACCCCTAAATCTGCTGTGTTAAGAGGAAAGGTTAATTAACGCAATTCATCTTAATTAGGAAATTAAAAATTTGTACTTGTAGGGTTGAGTGTCCTAGAGGGAGGAGCTCTTCCCGATTTCCTAGATAGCGCGCTGCGAGACTCAGCAGCATCTGAATATCTTAAATTGACCAGTTTAAAAAGGGATTAAACAGAGTTGGATTGATCACAGTAAGTTACAGATAGTGTCTTTTCTTATTTGGCAAGTTGTTAATATCACAGGGATTTATCGCGCTTCCCGGTTGTTTGATGTACTATGGCACGGTCAGGAACCTGTTACACGAGCTCACAGTACCGTTGTCGAAAGTATTCAAGCATTGCGAGTGGTTCGTTGTCATTTCGTCACAGGTAAAGATACGTCGAAAACAATCCGTCATGAAAATCATTACCATAAAATGATAGATATCTCAATAAATATCCGTTAGAATTTCTTGCAAAGACAATGCAGAATCGTCACGTCTTTCAAGATCATTTTCAAACTGTAAATGTGTTTAAATTTTGTGTAACTTAAGAGGAGATTTAATTGGTGAGTGCCTACCCCCAGTTGTTTCCTTAGAAAACTCTTTTTTTTTGCCAGAGGGAGAATTTTTATTCATTCTTCTTTTGTATTTATATGTCGTCTACTACTTAATTCACACAATGTGTGCAAGTATCGGTCTTGCATATTTTCGACGTAATAATTGATATTCCATGACCCATGTCCGTTGTCATGACAGATAAGAACACTTAATATTCAGTCTCATTGTTTCCATATGAAAATGTGGTTTCAAATTTGCTTTTGCTCTTCTTTATTCATGACGACGGATTGTTTTCGACGCATCTTTACCTGTGCGACGGAATGACAACGGACCACTCGCAATGCATAACTTTAAATACTTCCGACAACGGTACCGTGAGCTCGCTTAACAGGTTCCCGGCTGTGTATGGGTTATGAACCAGGAAGTGCGATAAATGAATGGTTTTACTGTTATAAACATAAAGGGTTTTACATTCGCGGTTTATTAATATGCAAGACAATCCAACATTATTAAACACATTATCTTTTTTCCAGCTGATGAGAAAGAAACCATCCATCACCTATCTGTTGAAACCCTCAAACACAAGGACATTAACAGTCAATAAGCTGTTACAGCTATTGAGATGCCGATTTTCAGTCGTAGGATCAAACAGCCGCAACAAAGAAGAGGCAACCTATAAACATTTTGTACGGTATGCAAGAGAAGTTTTCGGTAAGCAGATGCTTTGAAACAGTATTTTAAGTTTTAAAATTAACCAAACATTACCATGGTTAGCTCAATTCTCCTTTTATTTAATTATTTGTTAAGGAATTTGACAATATCACTTTTCATTAACCTGAACTGAAATCGTTGTCTTCTCATGAATGCATGACATGGTTTTCATACAGATTTTAAACAGTAACCTAAGTCCAGGTATACATGTTTCCCATGTCCTTTTGTTTCTTTTATTTATTATCTCCTTTTTCACTTTCATGACAGCTGGTAGAAGACCACCGGTTACTCTAGAGAAGGTTTTGGCATTCACGACTGGTTCTAGTATAGAACCTGTGCTAGGTTTCTCTATCGTGCCGGAGATTGAATTTGTAGCGGAAACTTCAATGTTTGCGACGGCCTCAACATGTGTTAACAAACTCTTTCTCCCGCTCATTGGAGATAGAGGCGAGGATGTGTACTTTAGTCATCTAGACATGTCATTTGCCAATGACTTTTTTGGCATGGAGTAAGGCAATATCGGACTGTATTTCGTCTTCAGAGTCGGTGCATACATGTATTTACAATTCATTGCTCATGGATCGAGTTGATACTTTCATATTATGTTTTTCTATGAATAACTGTAAGTGATGTTTTTCTTTTAATTATTGATGTTTGTTAACAGTTTACCTATATTATGTTAACATTGGGTCGATCACCATGTTTGGTCATCGATGGATGTTCTCACCTAAGACGAATGTTGTATTTCTAACTCAGACCATGTATACTTAGTTATCTTGTAGTTCATATAACTTTTATATCGTTTAGAAATTTGTGTGATCTCCATTTATTCACTTCCTACACCTCTTGACGTCATATCTGATGCAACACGGAATTGTCAGACAAGACCCTTAGATCCAGTCGGAGACTGCGTCTGGCAAGGATATTCAATTGATAAACCAGACTTGAAGTCCACATTATACAGACATTAAGGCAATTTGTATCTCTTGTAAAGGCAGATACGAAGCTGTACACAACTTCAAGGCTTTCTGTTGCATTGTGACATCGGGTGGTGGCACAACAATTTGACAAACATCTCGATGCTTTTGAAAAGAGAACAGAGAACATGTCCATCTTTAATCATTCGAGTTGTTTATCAATGGAGTGAATATAAATGTGGTGTTTCTTCAAAGACAATGCAAGACAGCATGCGACATAGATGGAATGAATTGAAGCTAAACATTGAGATTTGGATTGTCTTTAAACTGTGCTTCCTCGTTTTACCTTGTCGATGGAAATGTATATGTTTAGCTGATTGATTCATTATTATTTGGGGTTGTAGCATCTCTTAATAAAAAGTAGTTTTCTAAACAGTCTTTCCAGGATGCCGGGTATTTCCAATTTTTAAAAAGCAGTGTCTGTGATGCAACATTGTCAAAATCATAGGATCCAGATAGAGAGTCCTTTGGACATAGGGAACATCCCCATGTGAAATCATCTTCATCAATGTCCTTCAAGCAGTCTTTTGCACCTAAAAGAGTAATATAAATTTAAGACACAAAATACAATTTCTTTCATTAACAGCTATTGTTACGTATTTGAAATGTATCAACCAACCCTGCATATTCTACGATGTGTATGGCTGAATGGCTCAAACATCCGGTATCACTTTGAAGCGAGGATTAAAATGATAAGTGTGAATTGAAACCGGTCATGTTTGGATTTTGTTTATAGATGTGTAGTATAAAAGGAGATCCTGACAACAATCGCTATAATTTTAATATGTACTTTAATATATAAACAAGTACAATAGAAAAGTGCACGTGCTTATTTTTTTTCCTGCGAATATAGGAGGTTTTACATATGGTTTACTTACATTATCACTTTTTCAATGTATTGCAAATGGAAAATTATTATTTACCATTTGAAGTGAACCTGATATTGGTGAGATTCAACAGTACACATCGTAGAACATACAAAGTGCAACCGTGAAAAACAGTTGATTCTTGGAGTCAAAATTCTAAAGGGTGCAATTATATGAATACAGTAAAAATAGAACACACTGACTTTTCAATTACAAAAGGATTCACCACAGACGCCACAAAAATGTGTCAAATAAGGTATACTATGTACATGTATTATGCCCCTGATAGTTTTGAAAGAAATCATGGCTTAGAGTTCAATTGCTTATGAAAATATCTTTCTTTACATAACCTTTACCTTCCAACTCAATGAAAATATATAACATACCATAAACCTCTGGTGTACTGAACAAAAGCACTGGTTTTCCATTAGGAACTACAGCTTGACGAGACCGAGAGATATGATGATGATTCCAGGATTCTTTGACCTCGTCTAGTTCCTTTTGTACTAGATAGGAAAAGCAAACCCTCACACAGCGCCTACATTGAGAAGATGATATTTACTTTTACTGGGGTAAATACAATTGTTTAGCTTCCCTAGAGGACAATATTCGAAGGGCTAGGTGAGTATTGTCCTCTCGGGAGCAAACCATTGTATAATTATTATATTACATGAAGTTTTAAAATCATAAAATCTTCATTTTATTAAATGACAATGAAAATCATCTCGGCTAGCTTTGGAGTTTGAGCAGATAAGATAAAAAGGCAGACTTGGACATTCGTGATAAAAAAAAAACCCCATCTTTTTTAAATAATCGACAAAGAAAATCAACTCACTATTTTAAAACTACTTAAACCATATTTTTAGCCCATGAAGAGCTGTTGGAATGTCATATCTACCTAGGATGACGTCATCCTAGGTAGATATAATGTTTTGATTTTTTCGTACATGCGCTGTTTTATCCAATCAGGGCGCTGGGTATTTACCATTCATGCAATAAATTGTGAATCACCAAAATGTCCCACATCACACCTGCTAGCTGGCAGTTTTTAATATCAACTTCATGTCATACAATGCTTTGATTGACCATTTCATTACGACTTCAAAATTAATATATTAATTCTGCGTAAAATATTCATGGAAAATATCCTATAAATACAAAAATTCTGTAGAAATGTCATTAGGTATTAATGCGTTTAGGTGTTTTACGTCAGATACCGTTCCAAAGAAAACATAAGCCAACACAAGAAAAAAGGTATCCTTACATGTCGTTTTCATTTCCCATTTCAAAGGCACCGAAGGATGCAAGGTCACGAAAAAAATCTATCCACCATGTTGTGAATCTCCGTCGTAGCATGCTCCACCACGCTTCAATTCTCTTTAAAAAATGTATTGATATAAATGTCATGACAAATTGAACTGTATCTGTAATTGGATAAAAACATAGGACTATTATATCCATCTTTTCATAAGTAAGTACGCTGAGAACACACACACCCTCACAAAAACGCGCAATCAAATAATGTTAAGATCAACACTTATATTAATGGTGAACTCCTTTATGAAGCTCATCCTCGGTCTAATTAAAATACATGCGCTTTATAAAGCATAAGGTTTCTCTTAACCTCTTCAATCGTGTATGATGTATATAGATCTATATCCTATTATATGACTTGACAAATTGTCAATTAAGACATTATAATAATCTACATCCTTTTACTTTGTAATTTTGTCCCGTGAACTCTTTACCTGATTAAACGTTGACCGAACAATTCTGAAACTTTCATCTGATTTGTGAAAAAGAGATTGTAGACTTCCTACGATTACATTTTCTGTCCCAGGATCTGACTGCAGCAAAGAGGGACAACCTATTCAGTAAATTAATATATTGTATTAGGTATAGAATGTGTGCAGAAAGGGGGAGGGGGAGCCCAACTTACAGGGAGGGCGTTCAACACATAAGAAATATATACATGTCTAACAACCCCCTTAATAAGTAGATTTATGATATTAAAGTCTATCAGACTTACCTCCGCATTCCTCTACACATTTAAGAAAATATTTAGCAATCACATGAGGATCGTTGTTTGAGGCCCCAACGGCTAACCACATGATTTTTCTGGAAAAACTAAATAAAACGTCAAGTAAGTAATTAATACCAGTGGCCGTATAACTAAAATTTGGTATATACGTCCATGGTAATAAGTCTATAATTTGTTAAAACTCAATTACTCACCCGTCAATACAGCCATGTATCGATAACCCGTACGGCTTTAATTTATCGTATCTGTAAAATCATGAAAATAGAAATATGTTTACCGAAGGTAAAATGAGTCGTCGAATAGACCATAAATTAATGTTGGAGGAGGTGTGCTCGAATAGTATTCATTAGTGAAGAGTGTTCCTATAATATTTATATTTAATTACGTTAACCACTTTGTATATCCTTATAAATGATCTTGGTACTACTGTGACAATGGAATGTTCATTCATGTACATGTAGATGGCTGTACGAACTATCATCATTGAAGGGATGAATTTAACAACAAACTACATTTTGTATGTTTTCATCCAAAAATTAACTAGGTTTAGAATTGACGAAGCTTAAATTATATTGCTTAAAGGAATTCATGCCCTTTTTGTTTTGTTCTTTCCTGAATAAGTAAGCAAAGAAACAAACCCATCTATGTGCCAGGTATCATTTGGTCCTTGAGATGAATAAACTCTGCGAACAATTCTACGTCTCCGCCTGAATTCACAACCAGCAGGATCTACCTCTTTCATTAATTTCATAACGAGGTCCCTTCAATTATATCATATGACTATATACAGCGAAAAAACATACATGATTGAGCTCTAACAGTAAGCGTCTAATAATAAAATCAATCACATTTAACGAATAATTTCTTTTGAAATTAATAAAATCAATCACATTTAACGAATAACTTCTTTTGAAATTCTTGCACGTGACTTTAAATTACCACGTGCAAGAATGTTATTAATTTAACGAAGTAATCTTACCGACGAACATGGTACCCTCTCGTTCTTAAAGTATCGAACATACATCTGTAACCTACAGTGTATGGTTTCACTTCGATCTCTTTCTGAAAGATGAATTTATATTATCAAGAAGCTGAACACGCATTTATCATGTTTATAGAATGCAAACTGAATTCAAGCAAGATGAAAAAATTCTCTTCACAGTCATTGATTGTCATTTATCTTCTGGAAAAGAAGGGATAATATGGAACTAGAACAGACAGTTAAAACAAGAGTTGACAGAAGACAACATAGCTCGCCGAAATAGGATTTTGCCAATCATAGAAAAGAATTAATAAAAAGGGTCAAAGTCCTAGGTCAAAATTCAAGGTCTTAAAAGAAGGTCTACCCATGAGGTATCCACATGTGAAATATCAAAGCTCTTCCCCTTACGGTTATAAGATATAGTCCAGGTTAAAGTTTTGGACAAGTAGGTCATAGTCCAAGGTTAAGGTCACTACGTCAAAAGTCTCAAATGAAGGTTTGCCCATGAGGTATCCACTTGTGAAATATCAAAGCCCTACCCCTTACAATTTATAAGATACAGCCCGGGTTAAAGTTTTTTTTAAAAATAGGTCAAACTCCAAGGTCAAGGTCACTAGGTCAAAAGTCAAGGTCCCAAACGAAAGGTCTGTCTATAAGGTATCCACATGTGAAATATCAAAACCCTCCCCCTTATGGTTCAGGGGATTCAGTCCGGTTACAGTCTTTTTTAAAGTAGGTCAAAGTCCAAGGTCAAGATCGCAAGGTCTACCAAGCAATAATCAAAGCCCTCTCACTAACGGTTCAGGAGATATAGCTTGTCCACGGACGACAACGACGACGACGACGACAACTACGACGCCGAGGGTATGACAATAACTTTCGTCCCGGCGAGCTAATGAGGAATGCACAATACCTGAATGATTGACTTTAGTTCTTGTTCGGACGTCTCGGGTGGACCACGCCTCTTGGGAAAGCCTCTCCGATGTAATCTCTTTTTGATGGCATTTGGACTTTAATTGAAAAGGGCTAACATTGGGAATTATACATTTCGACAGGTCTTACCCCAAAGTGTTTTGTTATTCTTTACTTTGTACATGCCAATTGCGACAGACGCATGTTATGCAATAAGGGTCACCATTTTAAATAATAAATGTGGACAACAATGAAATATGCAGCTGCATGTGCTGATCCAGCGGGAGGGGAGACAGGGAGTCACACCACTCATCGCAGAAGCCGTTTTAAATACACTCACCCCCCCCCCACACCCCCAGTTATCTGCAACGTAAACAAGCAACACACAATAGGTACATTTTTGAACCCCCTCTGACCAAAATTGCTGGATCCGCCCCTGAGCTGATTCGGATGTATAATTATAATAACATACCTTAGTTTTATCTTGTAAAGAGTCGTCAGAAGGTTTGATATTGCTTTGTAGGTTATTCCTCTCTGAGCATATTCCCAAATCATGATCTCATTCACTAAAAATAAAAGTCTTAATAAATGCATACTTCATAGGTTGCAGTCGAAGAGATCATTAATCCATTTCCCCTATTAAGAAAGCTGTCGACAAAACCAGTATATTTTTGTAATTGACATTGCCATTTATTATACTCCCTGGAATGATTGGTAATTTAATACACATGTCGTTCACTACCCCTAGAGTTACATGAAGTAGAATAGATTACAGTGTAAAGTATCCATGGATTGTTAAGTTTACGTGAAACTTAATTTTGTATTACTATAATAAAAATGGTAATAAGATACTTAAATACTTGGAGTGCACCAAAGTCATCTTCTCTGACTCTGAATTAATAGAATATAGAAAATGTAAAATCTTACCGTTCCCGTCTTCTAGGTCCATCCGGAGATCGTTTCGCTAAACACACAACAAAGGAGGGTTAAAGCGCGGGAAACACGATGACCTATATACTGACGGGTCATATCATGGTTTAATTTTGCCTCTATAAGAAATGCCGGCATCTAAGAAATGCCGGCATGTCAAATACAACTCATGGTTTAATTTTGCCTCTATAAGAAATGCCGGCAAATAAGAAATGGTGGCATGTCAAACACAACTCATGGTTTAATTTTGCCTCTAAGAAATGCCGGCAAATAAGAAATGCCGGCAAGTCAAACACAACTCATGGTTACTTTTTCAGCGGCCCATCTCGGCCATCGTATCTTAGACACAGCGAAAGTGCTGGAAAGAAAAAGGAGTCTTTCTCCACTTTGAGGGGTCCCTGTAAAGTGCGAAACGAAACAAAAACGAAACGAAACGAAACGAAACAAATCGAAACGAAACGAAACAAATCGAAACGAAACGAAACAAATCGAAACGAAACGAAACAAATCGAAACGAAACGAAACAAAACGAAACGAAACAGATCGAAACGAAACGAAACAAATCGAAACAAAACATAAAACTTAAAGAAAATGAGAAAAAGAGGAAAAATCGCCGAGAACGAATATTTCAAGACAAGAGCAGCATGTAATATTGCCTTAATCCAAGAGTTCTACATTTGTAACTAGTGCCGAGAAGCCTGGTTTCTTGAAAGAGTCAAAGTTGACAATTAAAAAAAGTAAATGTCAAATGCCATTCATGTATTTAAGAGGAAGAAAAGGGAGGGGATACAAGACCACGCTAAGACACCGTAATGAGATCATAAAACGGGGTGGGGGCACATTTCAGGGGAAAAAAAATCTTATTCTTTTTCAAACGAAATGTGCCCCCAGTTTTTAATTGTTCTCATTTTTCTGATAAAATTTTCAAATACACATAACGGAACAGTTCCGTGTCATTTGCGCTAGACTCCTCCCTGCTAAATAATATTTTTCCGTCTATGACGAGGTTATGCATTCCATTCACTCTCCTTTAAAATGCAATTGGGCATATACCGTATATATTATGTTTTAATCGTCAACTTTGATTCTTTAAAACACCCTCCAGCCACAAGAACTAACGGTTGAAGGCAATAATGAGGGGGTGGACAGGGACAAAGGCAGGGGAGAGAAAGGGGGCGGGAGGAGGGACAGATAATTGGGAGGGTAACAGTAACCCCAAAAAATAGGAAATTACTTTTAATATGAATAATCTTGCTCTTATGCGTTCATGTACGTAATCTCAATTTTAAAAATTACCACCAAATTCATCTATATGTACCTGAAATTTTTTTCCCGATCGCTTCGCTCGCCGCAATTTTCAATTTTTTTTTTTCAAATACTTCAGGCTCGCTTCGCTTACCTTAGTTTTTCATCTAAACAGGTCTATTTCCTTTTTCAAGGTTTAAAAAAGGAAATAACCAAAATAACTTCACTATTGCACCAATTTACACTTTAAAGTTTAAATATTTGTCTTGACTGCCCGGAAGACCCCCTCCCCCCACGGGGAGGTGGCGGCAGGAGGAGAGTGGTACCCCTGACCCTTCAATAAGATCTTGTCTTGAAATTTTCGTTCTCGGCGATTTTTCCCTTTTTTCTCATTTTCTTTAAGTTTTATGTTTTGTTACGTTTCGTTTCGATCTGTTTCGTTTCGTTTCGATCTGTTTCGTTTCGTTTTGTTTCGTTTCGTTTCGTTTCGATCTGTTTCGTTTCGTTTCGATTTGTTTCGTTTCGTTTCGATTTGTTTCGTTTCGATTTGTTTCGTTTCGTTTTTGTTTCGTTTCGCACTTTACAGGTACCCCACTTTGAGGCCCTGTGGTATAACATGGCCATCTTACGACTTTAATACGCTAATGTCCCGTTGACTTAAGATTAATTGAATAAAGCCATGTGTTGTTTCACAATGTGAAAATTAAGTAAAATTGTTTTACTTTTCAAATGAGGGGGAGGGGGTGAACATTCAGTGGCGGATCCAGCGCTCCCTTTGCCGGGGGGTCAAGGGGCGAATTTTGCCGATTTTGACTGAAAATAGGCCAAAATATACCTGTTTTTGGAAAATTTTGGGTCAGTGCCGGGGGGGGGGGTGCCCCCTCCGCACCCCCCTGAATCCGCCACTGACATTACTTCGTGTAAGACAAAGAGTTTAGCAAACCGGAACAATATAAGATGAGTTTGAAATAAACCATTCTAGGAGATCAATGATAATAAAAAACATCTAAAGATTTTTTCAATATATGGACATATTTTGTCTAAATCAAGGGAAATATATGCGAATAAAATTCTTAAATGAGCACCTTTTTATTCTTCAAACTTAACATGTTTTAAATCCCCCCCCCCCCCCCCTTATTTCAGTAGAGTAAGAACTCAGTTTAATAAATTTCTTTCTCCCTCCCATTCTGTCCTAATCCTATATAAGACTATCAACACAATCAATATTACTATAGTAGGTCATAGTAGTTATACAATATAGTCAGACAGAGAGCACTTTTTAAAATTTCTTTCTTTTTCTCTGACTTCCTTTTATTGATTTGTTTAATTCAATGTTGGAGGTTTGGGTGAGGATGTTCCCTGTATGTTGATAACGGGAAAAACCCATTCATTATTGAAAAAGTTCAGGAGGTGTCAGCAGCCGAGTGCGGTTTTGATAAAGTCTACGAAAGCTGATTCATTTACCGACCGTATACTGGTCGGTACTTTTGCAAGCTTGACAAGTCCTTATATAACAATACAGAGAAGACAACTTTTGCTTGCCAGTAAAGAATGTGTATTTAATTTTAATATCATTTGATATAAGGACTTGAGCAAGTCTAGGTGATCTAATGTAATCCCGTCTTTTAAAAAGAAAAGCCAAGATAGAAAAAAAACCAAATATATTTAGCAAATAAACAAAAAAGGAAATAATGAAGGTCAAGATTAAAAAAAAGAGGAAGAAGAAGAAGAAGAAGAAGAAATTTTTTTAAAAATCGGGAACAGAATTGTCAAAGAAGAGTTGTCGTTCCTTTTGAGAGCGTCACCTGCGGTAAAGAAAGAGATACTTCGTAAGTCAAAGTAAATCTGTAATCATCCTCTTAATTACACGAAGAATGGACAAAATCATTAACGCAATTATAAATTTGTTTTTATATCTGTCAAACCTCCATGTATTTTTCACTATATATTGATGTTGTTTATGTAAAACCATCAAAACAAATACTACGAATGTTTGTATCTTTTCGCACACGGACACCTGTAGATCGGGTAATGTGGGGTAAATTCGACTGTTTATCTTACAAACTTGTTCGATAGTAAAATATGAATATCAAAGTTTTGACTGTTCTGGTCATTTTGCATATAAAATTAGTTAATTATGATTATAGGGGTGACTGGCCAAATTCACCCCATGACTGAATAGTCCATTTTCCAGATAAAAGATATAACTGTTCCTAATCTTTATTTTATATACGCAGACACCCGACATCACATCATTTGGCAAAATTTTCCATTGTGACGTCACATCTGATCGCCCCGTCTTGAAGCACCTTGATGTGTTGTGATGCCTTTTATTTGACGTCACAATGAAAATATCGCGAAATTTTGTGATGTCTGGTGTTTGACTGACTCACGAGTTTATTGGAAAATCATCTATTTACCCCACATTGCCTTATCTCCTATTGGTTGTATGAAATAATAGCTATGTAGGTGACAATACAAATCGTGTCAATCATTTTTGTATCGATTGATATGTTGTTGAACAACTTATTTTAAAGCCGAAAGGAGTTGACGTTCATTAATTGATCATCAAGTTCAATAACTAATTGTTGCGTGAGAAGTTGATCCCTAACTCAGTACCTGTCCTTATTTTACCCTTCTGCCCAAGGTTAGTTTCTTTTGCAATTCTGGCACGTACGGATTGCATTCTCTCAAGATGTTCTTGCTACCCCCTCGAAGTCCTAGAAAATGTTCATGAACGTATTGAGAACGTGGCATTTTTCACTTGGCATTCTAAGAAAGGCTATCTGAGAGAATCATTGACTTCTACATTACGAGGGATTAGGAAGGACATGCTGCATACGCACACTGACAATAAAAATGTCTCGTTAATTTTTCCTAGCAATTCTGCCACGTCACAATTATGTAGAAAATGTTCAGAATATGTATGATGCCCTTTACAAGTCATAAGAGATTAGAATAAAAGTCTTCCGGCGGATTAATTATCGATTAATTTTTTCAACATTTTTTGCTCTTAAATGTTTAGATGAAATATCTGATATACTTGTAAATGCAACAGAGACTTTTATTATCATAGATGAAAGTAATGTATTTAACAGATGTATGCAAGTTTTTATGCGAGCGTGTTTACAAACTTCATGTATTTGTACAAGAATAATTCATCTGTGAACAATGTAAGTAGATTTATTAAGAAAATTGAATTTGTTTTAAACTGTTACAGAGTCCAGTACAGCAAAATGGCAGATGCTGAGAATGAACTCTTAGACTATGAAGAGGAAGAGAATGCGGAAGCAGGTGGAGATACCCAGGTGCAGAAGAAAGACGTGAAGGGAACGTACGTCTCTATCCACAGCTCCGGATTCAGAGATTTCCTGCTAAAGCCAGAACTTCTCCGCGCTATTGTTGACTGTGGTTTTGAGCATCCGTCCGAAGGTATAGATCTACATATACATTGCTTTCCGTAGAAATGTCACTATATGTATGTGTATCTAATAATAAGATTACTCTAGGGCATAGAGTTTAGTTTTTAGTTTAAACATATTTTATTTCTCAATACAAAAAGAAATAGGAATTGGACAAAAGTTTCCCAACATTACATGTGCCCTTTCCCTAATAGAGTTCAATTTAATAATAGAATTTCAATCTTCCGATTTATGAAGAAAAGTGGAATATAGTAAGAAAATCAGGTTTCAACATCTTGCAATTTTGACGTACTTCAATGTATTTCATAAAGGTAATGTATGTGATGAACCTTTTGTTCTTTTGAGTGATTGAAAATAAAGATGTGTACACTTGACCTTAAACACGTAGATTTCTTGAATTTTCAGTACAGCACGAGTGTATCCCCCAGGCTATTCTGTCTATGGATGTCCTATGTCAAGCCAAGTCTGGTATGGGGAAGACGGCAGTCTTTGTCCTAGCCACTCTACAACAGCTGGAACCCGTAGATGGACAGGTACATACATGTAGTGCCTAGTAAAGTTCATATAGGAAATGTTTCTGAGCATACTCTTAGTCAAGCTATGAGATAGTTTCATAACTTGCGTTTCTGGTATGCTAGAGTAATATAGAGTTAATTAGCCATCCTTTAATTTATTGAATGAATGGTCAGTCACTCTGTTACATGTCATACATGACACTTCCAATTCAATTGAATATTTAGCCTCTTAAGTAACCACTTCAATTTATTGTACTGAGTGATGTTTGTCTTGATTAATGAAATTTTATCAGTGATACCCATTATCATGATTATCTGTCAAAAGTCAGAAACCTATGATCATGATGATTGTCCTGAAAATGATACCAAATTTTTGTTCCCTCTTCTGATATGCATGATTCTGGTGTAATAAACATTGCTTAAGGTATCTGATGTACAATAGGGCATATTTCTATGCCTGGTAAGGTACTATAAACTATATATTTTCTGAAAGGTTATAATGCCCACTGATCAGAAACAATAATTTTGGGACCAGAAAAACAAAGGGGAATAACTGAAGAGGCATTTAAATTGTCTATTTTCTCTATATAACTTATGCAAAATAACAAAGTTGTACAAGAGTTTTTCCCCTTTGATTTTTAAGACCTGGGAGTCTTATATCTGTACTCAGGGCATCATTACCTTTCAGAAAATATATACTTTATAGTACCTTACCAGGCATAAAATTTACCATACTTTACAATGGAGATGATTTAGCCGCTATGAAAAATGACTCTATTGTACAACGGATACCTTAATATTCAATGAATTTAATTATCATGATTATACAAAATTTCTTAACCAAGTGAACATATTGAAATTGAATAAATGGAACAAAAGATTACAATATATTTTGTACAAAGAAAGAGTTTAAGTACATGTATCATATAGTATGGTTTTCCTCAGGACCTAAAATCATTTGAAAGCATCTTTAGGAAATTTGAAACGGCTCAGATTATGTTAATGGAAATTTGAAAAGTGATTATTTTACATTTTCAGGTATCTGTATTGGTATTAGCCCATACAAGAGAACTGGCCTTCCAGATCAGCAAAGAGTATGAACGATTCAGCAAATACATGAACAACGTCAAAATTGCCGTTTTCTTCGGAGGAATGTCGATAAAGAAAGATGAAGAGGTCCTTAAGAAGAACTGTCCGCACATCATCGTCGGTACTCCAGGCAGAATCCTAGCCCTGATCCATCAGAAGAGTCTATCCCTAAAACATGTCAAACACTTCATTCTGGATGAGTGTGACAAAATGTTGTCTGCTTTAGGTATGAATCAAACATAAGTATCTTCACAAGTTAGTGATACTCTGTAAATTAATGTAGTAATCTGCTTTAAATGAGGCACAGGGACATAAGATCCCATCTGTGTGTCTTATTGTTAATCCATCTGTCAGTCACAGAAAGCTGTAAAATAAAAATATGGTAGATGTAGGTTTTACCAGTAGGATTTTTCATATTTCACAAGGGGACTCCTTTCGATAAGTTCCAATATTTTTTTACTATGTGACTTTGACATTGGAATCTGTTGCAAATACCCAAAAGTCAGTGTCCACAGGTCTTTCAAATTAGATTGATATTATAAGCCAATATCGTTTTACAAAGATGAGAAGTTAGTGTTTAAAAATTAAAACTGCATTAATTCCAGTTTCAGAAGAAAATCCAAACTACATGTACCATATCTTGAGGATCTAATTAAAGCTTACATGTATATTATGCAGGCCAAGTATTTAAAAGATATTTCATTAGATTTAATATAAATCTCAGTTTTCAAATTCCCAATATCTTTCTAATTTCAGATATGAGACGAGATGTCCAAGAGATTTTCAGAAACACCCCGCACGAGAAACAAGTCATGATGTTCAGTGCCACCCTCAGCAAAGAAATCAGAAATGTCTGCAAAAGATTCATGCAAGATGTAATTCACCTTCTTTCTCAAGTTCTTTTTTTCGCCGCTTGTGCAGTATGATCATTATTTTCCCGAATGTGATTTCGCTGTACAGATTAAATTCTTCGCTATAGAACATTCAGATAGCCAGATTGCGTTAATAAGTGTTAGAACTTTCTACGTGGTTAGGAAGTGGTCTGTGGATAAACTTTGTGAGCTCCCGAATCTCTTTCCTTTCATTGATGGAGATATAAGGACACTGTTTTGTGACTAACGTCGCAGAACAAGAGTGTGTGAAGGACAAAAATAGTGTTATGTGATTGGACTTGGTTTTGCAAACCGTTGCAAAACATTTCTTCTGTTTGTGGAATTTTCATTGGCAAATTCGATTTCTCTTTTCATTAGTACAAGTCTGTAGAAATACAAGATTTAATTTAGTAACTTCGTATAAATACTTGATCCCCATGATATATAAAAATGTGAAAAATAAAGTTCAAAACTAGATAAATAAGAGGGTGGAAGGTGCTTGCTTAAAGAAATAGAATGGGCTAATACCACAAAGTTAAATAGCTAATGGGAAAGTTTAAAGATAGCTGCCTCAAAGTTTTACCTGAAAATGCAATCCTAAAAGTCGAGAAGGTTTCATTAGTTTATCTGTCCTGCAATATTCTGCTGATGTGTTGAAAGATGCTAGTCAACCCCGACGACCAGTTTACGTTAATAAGGAAAAAAGCTGTATTGGAGCAAATTTTGCTAAAGACTGTTTCCAATTCGCATATAAGATGACGACGATTTAAATGCACTGAGGAAGGATAGGGAGGAAATTGGTTTTCAGCACGCAGGGTGTCGTTTTCAACACGTTGGTTGTCTAGACGCACAGTCGGAAAGATCCAGTCTCCTAGTGTGGATCTCAGCCTTGGTGATTGGTGGAGAAGAAATCCAAGAATCTATGGTCAACATTCCATCACGGGGCAATTCAATAGCAATTCAATATAGAGAAAAAAGATTAAATACTGATAAGAAAATTCTATTTTGATAAAGTCCTTCTGATGACTTTCCTTTGAGTATTGTTAATTTGTAGAATATCTGATAATTTATCTTTGTCAGAAATCCCCGGTTTGTTACAAGATTATACTGATTTTATGATAATTTTTGCATGCTCTGCTTGATATTTTCCAGCCTATGGAGGTATATGTTGATGATGACTCCAAGTTGACGCTCCACGGATTACAGCAACACTATGTTAAACTGAAAGATAATGAGAAAAACAGAAAATTATTTGAATTACTTGATGTACTTGAATTCAACCAGGTGTGAGAAAACGACGATAAAATCTCGTCAAGCTTTTATTTAATGCTCTTGGGGAAAAAAATCAAATATTCTATTTCTAAATTACCTTGAATGAAAAAGTCAACATTTTCTTAGAATGATTTAAAAATAAAGGGGAAGGGAGGAAGAAGCAAGAAATTGAAATTATGATGAGTCAGAGCAAATAAAGAGAAAAGGAGAAAACAAAAGTAATAAAAACTTGTTTGTCAGATTTTTGAAATACAACTTTTCAGTTTTACTAAAGTATATGAAAAATCATTGTTTACCAAAATTCGTTGCCTTGTTGAATTCAGTCATTTCAAACTTGAATTGGGCAAATTGTAGGTCATAATCTTTGTGAAATCAGTTCAGCGTTGTATGGCCCTTGCACAACTCCTTGTGGAACAGAATTTCCCTGCCATAGCTATACATAGGGCTATGACACAAGAGGAGAGGTATGTGTAATATTTACTCGTGTCTTACCTGAAGCTGAAATAACTATCTGTATCAAGTTGAAATAAATATCTGTATCAAGCTCATATATGTTATTGGGATTTCAAATTTGATCTTTGAACAGTTTTGAAAGTTACAGAAAATCAAGAAAACGAGCACGTCCTATTTTATCATTTAGAAGATGCCTTGCAATTGCATGTTAAAAGTGAGCTGTAGAACAGCATTTTTTCTCACTTTTTGGGAAAGGGTGTTGGGGCCCATATGTGGGGGAAAATATGTGCGAGAACTCAAAAGTGGAATTTTTTAATAAATCAAAATTCTTCCCAAGTTTGATACATGTACAATGTAGTTGTCAAACATAACATTAAAAGAGTTATTACCAATCTGTGGAACTCATCACGATCTACATGTACAAAAATAGCAAGATTGAACTTGAGATTTATTGAATAAAATAATGAACCAAAGAAAGTAACACACCAATTGTTGATGATGTTCACACTTGTCTTTTCCCAGTCAGGGTTTTTTTTTTATTTTGGGGAAGGTGCCTGTGCCTGTCCAATTTGGGAAAATTTGCGACATTTTGCTGAAATTGGGAAAAATTTATACAAATTCTCACCACAGTATAACCCTAAAGTATCATTTATTAACATTGCTAATCCAAATTGAACAAAGGATGAATGAAAAACTTCAAGATGCACTTAGAAATAGGACATTTTGTGCTGACTTCCAGGTTTTGAGTCTTACTTTCTGAGGTGAATTTTTCATAATTCCTCTTTGGGATTTTTGGGAAAAACAGGAAATTTGGCATTGGGAAGGGGCGGAAATTCGGCCCCAAAACAAGGAAAAAAAAACCCTGCCAGTGAATGTCTCAAGTTCATGAAGTTTTAGAATTTCGTCTTATTTGACTTTAGGTTGTCACGGTATCAGCAGTTCAAGGATTTCCAGAAGAGGATCTTGGTTGCCACCAACTTGTTTGGTCGTGGTATGGACATAGAACGGGTCAACATTGTATTTAACTATGACATGCCTGAAGACTCGGACACTTATCTCCACAGGGTAAGTAAATGTAAACAGATGAATGAAAACTGGTTTCTTTTCTGTGCTCTAACTGAATACACAAGTTCTTTGACAAAAACCTGGTGCAAAGCAGTCAAGTATTTTGAAAAACCATGTTTGAAATGTTTTCTGTTTATACCCTTATTCAGATGTAAACCTAAAAAATTGCTTGACCGTGAACACTGATAAGTAAACAATTAGGTCTTTAATTCAAAGTTTGCATTCCAAATAAAATTCTTTGCCATTCTGAAAGAGTAATGTTGAAGTATGTAATTTTATGCCTCAACCAATTTCTTGAGAGCTACAACACCAACTTAAGTTTTCTTTAATCTACAGCAGCAGTCATCCTAAAAAATGAAGTCTTTAGTTTGAATTGCAACGTGTAAATTTGTTCAAAATTATTTGTTACAAAAGTATTTGCAGATTTTCATTGAGGATGTCAATGTATTGTTACTAAAGGATCAGTTGTAGGTAGAATGAGTGAAGGATTATGTACAAGACAACAAAGACATTTATATCCCAATCTGATCATACTACACACAAATCTTTTGTTATTTTAGGTTGCTCGTGCTGGTAGATTTGGTACCAAGGGTCTGGCTATCACCTTTGTATCTGACGAGACAGACGCTAAAGTCCTTAATGAAGTACAGGAAAGATTTGAGGTCAACATCACAGAGCTACCAGACGAGATTGACATCTCCTCTTACAGTTAGTATTTATACTCTTATATGTATACTTGTATATATCCCTTTAAGATATATACCTACTGTCCGCTCAGCTCACTTCAGAAATCGGAAAATTGAAGTTTTCTCTACTTTGACAAATTTTGTGATTAAAATCTACATAGGGGGATAGGTCTCACACTCTCATAGCTAACGGTGTATGATATGTGTACCTACGACTAGTACTATGCTCACAGTGGAAGAAAACAGTTTTAGATAGGGAGTTTTCTGTATTAATTTTAGCGTGACGTCGCAGATGTTTAACACCAAGTCTATGGAGAACGTCGACGACGTCACGCTAAAATTAATATAGAAATCATCCCATCTAAAATTATTTTCTTTCACTGTCAGCATGGTATTGGTCGTACAGACATATATCATACACCGTTAGTTATGAGACCCTATTAAAATTTTTATTGGAAAATATGCCGACAAAGTAGAGAAAACTTTCCGATTTCTGAAGTGAGCTGTGCAGACAGTAATCTGTGTTCACTTTGAAGCAAAAGTGATTAATATGAAAATCTACTTTTTCATAATACTCCATGAAAAATCTTCAAAGTATTTTGTCTTCTGTAGTGTTTACCTTAAGTTTTTTAAAGAACGATTTATGAGTAAAAATGTAGTAGGTGTATTAAATTCTAACTTTGTTCTGTTTGCTTTCAGTTGAAGGAAGATGAGATAGCTTGTGTGTACAGTACGGTGGTAACGCATATACTGGAAATCTCAAGTCTCAACTCGTACATTAACAGCAAATTAAATTCTATGTGTGTACTTCAAACATCATTACTTGTTTACAAAGTTTTAATGTGTGGTCTGTGAATTACAGATGTATGTAAACATAACACCACAAAGAGGGAACATTTTTTTACACATTTACTTTTAGACTTACATGTATCATTGATATTAAGATTTGAGTTGTCATGTACTTGTTAGAAAGGCATTCTAAGATTTGTACACTGACTGTATAAATCCATGCAAGTTGTCTTTGTTGATCAAATTTTATCATCACTTCATCTCATTGCACAGTGTGTTTTTAGTTCATAAAATGTCGAAATAAAATTGTTTTATATGATACATCTGAATTCATATGTTAAAGCAAACTGACAATTTAAGGTGCATGCTGTCCGTTGAGAAAGTTATGCAACTCTTCAATTAGATGGAAGTATTCCAACTTGTTACCTTCTTGAAGAAAATTTCAATGCAATTTTTATGTACCAGACACATGTTTCGGTAGGGATGTAACGATACACTAGATCACGATATGATACGTATCACAATACAAGGTTCAAGATACGATATATATTGCAATACACTTTTCTATCCAATCCAACACTGTGCTTGATTTTATTGAAAAAATACTGTATCGTTGAATGGAAGATACATGTACATTTCGTCAAGCTAATGTATCAGTTCAAACAATATATATCGTTACACCACTGTGTCTCGGATAGTAAATCATCAGTGGTACTTCAATGTCGAAGTCTTGCAGTGTGGACACGCCTTATTTTATTTAGCATGACAATTTGTTCAGTTTGAGTTGTCTGTTGTATTGCCAAGAAACGCCTCCAAATGACAACTCCAAAAAACAATTGTTCATTTCAACCTGTTTGGCAAAAAGATATCTTTAATGGTATATTAATTATTATTGATGTACGAGTATACAGTCTCAATTTTGTGAGTGTCTTGTCTACATTTCCGTTGCCCTAGTTTCAATCTTTGGGTAATTTAAATTGAGCACCCTTTGAATGATTCAAGTTGAGACACAAAGTTTTTCAAATGTAGTTTCAGATTAAGCGGAGAACTGAACTGCCAATGATGAGATGAAATTCATTAATTTTCAAGGAGGGAATCGCATCTAGACTGCCTTAATAGTCTAGGTGCCATTCACGAAACCCAAAAATTTGTTACGCACAAAATGTTTTTGCATGAAAGTGTTGTCAATACCCTCTTATTTGATAATCCGGCTGATGCCACTCTGGCATCCTTGGGCATTTCGAAACTTTGGGGTAAAATGGAATGTAGAAAAACCGTTGAAAATAGGAAAAATTCAACTACTTTTTCCATGCTGCAGCTAGATCAACAAAATTGGTACCAAAAGAACGACAATTTTATTGTCTTTAAGTCTCAAGCTTAATTTACCAATTCACTTGTCCATAAAATGGGGAAAACTATGGATTTTCGATGAAAAATCGTTGAAAATTGGGAAAACACCATATCTTTTTTTATTCTGTAGCTAAACAAACAATTTTGGTACCAAACGCAAAATAAATTTATTGCCTTTCATTTTAATTAATACAGAAGTCAGATTTGCAATATGCTGGTACGAAAAATTGGGAAAAACAACTACTCTTTGATGAAAAATCGCTGAAAATTTGCAAAATGCAATGACCTTTTCAAACTGTAGTTAGTATGAGGTTCTGTAATTATGGTACCAAATTAAAGGTTTTTGTTATTGTCTTTTAATCTGAATAAATATTCAGCAACTTGCTCATAAATAAAATGGGTGAAGAACAATGAGGGAGAAAACTTTGATCTTTGAAGGTTTTTTTTTTCCATACAAAGTTGGGACTTTGAAAAATGCAAAACGTTTAGAGAAAATCTAAAACAAAGATATAAGTATTCAATTCAACAGTTAAAAAAACCAATTTACTAGTACATGGAGTCTTGTAGCAAGCTTTTGAAAGATGTGGGTGAAATTAGACGCATTGTTCAAAAGGAAGCGGTTACTGTCTATGATACATAACGTGCATGTCTTGTCCACTCTGTTAATTAATCTGCTTTTAAATGATGCTAATGAATTTGAAGACGTTTAACATTTGTACCACTCGGTGAGTGTCACTGCCGGTGGACCAGGAGTCCCCAAGGATACATGTAGCCAAGTTTGATCAATTTCGGTTGGTCGTTTCTTCAAATCGTAATCCAGGATAACCACACCTTCTGCTATTTCCGTGGCAGATGGCCGTCCTAAGTCGGCACCAGTTGCTCGTTGGTTTATGTGTAGTCCTTTGTGTTTGATGTTTCTGTGTTGTGCGTTGACGTTCCCTCCTTATGCATCTCTTTCTGTGCTTGTCTGCTTTGTGTTTTTGCATAGGGGTTTTGCTAAGGGTGCTGCAACCTGCTGTTGTTGGAAATCCCCTCCTTTGTTTCAAACGCATTCGAAAATTTCTGTTTACAAAATTGTCACAAATTTCTGAAACCTGGGTCCTGTAGCATCATATCCTAGCTAGTCATCTTGCTACGTCTTATATTTTGGACATAGTTATCACACATTTTGGCCATATTTCATTGTTTGAATTGAGGATCAATGACGAGGGTTAAATATCCGAAACGTGCATGTCTAGTCCACGCTGTTAATTAATCTGCTTTTAAATGATGCTAATGAATTTGAAGATGTTTAACATAGATGATTTCTGCCAGGGTTGTGAAGTTGTTTTCAATCATTGAAGTGGATCTTAAAGACCTGCTTAGAGGTGACATTGTTCAATGTTAAAAACATTACTTCAGTTTTGCAACTTCGAAATATGTTCTTAAAATAAGCTCCAGGTTATCTATTCGACAAGAATGCCTAGGAGCTGATGATCGATTGATGTATGCAGGGCTCTGGTGTATCAACTGACCATTAAATGGCAGAATTAATACCTTGATTGTTTCTGGTCATATAATTCTAAAAATAACTAAACACTTCAGATGTTCAATGATAAGTGTTCCAGTTATCTACCTTCTTGAAGAAAGTTTTAAACCAATTTTAATGCACCAGACACGTGTTTCGGATAGAAAAATCCTCATTTGTGATGCTTTCAATTAAAGTGACTTCATGGCACAGCCAAAATCCTCTCCAGCAGCTCCCCTGGCCCTATTTTCTGAACTTGAAATTGCTATTACTTTGCAGAGAGCAAATTTAAATGATATTCAATAGACTCCTTCTTACGATCACAATGACAAAAGATTCAGTCAAGAAAGCTACATCTCATGAAATGAAGTGCAACTGATTGATATTACATGTACTTGCAATCATTTGATCGAGAAAGCAATCTGATTGATTAAGAACTCGCATTCTACACATTATTCTAAAGATGTAGGTATTGCGAACAGATCATGGTGATGGATACTATCAACATATGATGGTATAGGAGAGACAAAGGTTTTTCTGTGGGAAATCTTTTGAAGTGGTGTTCCGTGTTAAATTTGAGAGAAGTTAATTCAGATATTGAAAAGATGGTGACTGAGGCCATGGTATTCATAAAAAAATACTATGGTTTAGAGGTCAGGTCCAGTGTACGATTGAATGAAATGGGCTATAAGAGAAAGAAGGGGATCTCCAACAACACTAGGTTGCAGCACCCACAGCAAAATCCCAAAAACACCCATGCAAAAAAAAAACACACACAGAGCAGACACCCAAAGAAAGAGACGCAAAAAGGGACAAGGAACACCAACTCAGATCATAGAAACATGAAACATTAAAGACTAAACATAAACCAACAATACCAATGGACAACCGGTGCCGACTTCGGACGGCCATCTGCCACGTAAATAGCAGACGGTGTGGTTATCCTGGATTACGTGCGCACAACCCTCCCACTATTCCGATTTCCCAGAGGTATCGAAGAACGCACAATTATGGTGTAAAACAACCTCCTCACAGAGTTCAAAACTCTTGGATGACCATTACCACCAACTTTATTAATTGAAGAATTTCGATAAAATGTCAAGAAAAACGAAATATTTTAGCCATGCATAAGGAAACATTCTTAAGATGCAGTTCAATCAAACCTGGATCTGCTGAAAGAACTAAATTTAAGATAAATGTTGAGACCTATTGTGATAATATTTTGCCAATTGCGTCTGAACCTCTATCTGTTATCCTGTTGATTTGTTGTAGTCGCACATAAAATCTGAGCTGTGTAACAAACAGATATGACAAATTCTGTGCTCAATTTTCTTTAATTCTGTAAATGTTTTGGAGTAGAAAATTGTCAGAGTACGATGCAAAGGAGGCGTTTTGATCAACCATGTAAGAGGGGTTCTTTGTTGTTAGAAGTAGTTGCACACAAGAATTACAATTGCATGTTGATGACAAAAACAAGGCAATAAGAGGTAATCTCCAACAAAACAGGGTTACACATCAAAACACCTCAAGTAAAAATACAGAGAAGACAAACACAGAAAGAGAAACCAAACGGGCAGGGAACAGCAAACACGACATCAAACATCAAATAAGCAATGTATGAATTATGCAATTAAAATGGAACATTCTTTTCGTGAAATGATGTGTGATATTGTAAGATGATGCTAGGACATTTATACTATTTGGAATGATATATCTAGAGTAGAATAAAGGGTAATAAGAGCTAGAGTGCAAATCTAAAACTATTAATATGCAATCATTTTGATACGAAAATCGTTGTTTTAGAATTTCTTTAAACCGATTTTTTTTTACAATTTAAAACCTGTTTTCAGCAAAAACAAAACAAAACAAGAAGATTCAATTTGCTTGAGTGGAATTCTGAATTTGAAGCAAGTTTTTCTAACTACAGCATGGAAAAAACATTGCAATATCCCAATTTTCAGCGATTTTTCATTCAAAATTCATTCTTTCCCCCATTTTCGTACTTGCAAATTGCTAATCTGATATTTAAAACGAAAGGCTATACATTTATTGTGCGTTTTGTACAAAAATTGTTGTTTTATCTACGGTATAAAAAAAGATATGACATATTCCCAATTTTCAACGGTTTTTCATCGAAAATCCATAGTTTTCCCCATTTTATGGACGAGTAAATTGATAATATGAGCTTGGGACTTAAAGGCAATGGCATTGCTGTTCTTTTGATACCAAATTTGTTGTTCTAGCTACAACATGGACAAAGTAATTGCGTTTTTCCAATTTTCAACGGGTTTCGTTGAAAAATGACCTTTTTCCCCAAAATGTCGAAATGCCCAAGGATGCCAGAGTGGCATCCGCCGGATTATCAAAGTAGAGGGTATTAACATCACTTTCATGCAAAAACATTTTGTGCGTAACATTTTTTTGGGTTCACCCCTAAATAGCCATTTGGCAACTAGACTATAATTGAAAACTCTTGTGGAAGTTCTAGAAATCGGAATGATATCGATCTTGCATCTGATTTGCAGAGGTGAGAGGGAATGATTTGATTTTCAATGACAAAGGTCAAGGTTACAGCTGGCAATAAAAAAAGTGCTACCGCTAAATTGTGAGTTGCCCATATCACTGTGTAGCATCACGTGACTTTAGTTGGTGAAACCACGAATAAATAAAAAGCTCAATTGGAGGAAAGAAAACGGGAACTGCAATAATTGATTTGATTAAATTTTATCTTTTCATTGCTTATATATTTGTCTAAAATGGTACTTTTGCTATCATGGACTCGTTAGTGAATAAAACGCCATTGTTTTTACAAACATTGTGACAAAAGCTGTAGTTATTTTCGTGGAAACCACCACAACATTGTGTTTAACATATTTCGACCACGACGTTCTTTTTGTCAGAATGTTTATAAAAACTACAATGGTTTCTTGATTGACAAAGAATAATCAAAATATCATCTTCTACAAGGACATCGGCTATGAAAAGATAAAATTGAATCAACGCAATCATCACAGTACCTGTTTTCTTTTCTTCAAACGAGCGGTACGTCTCCATTTTGTGTCGCAGTGCATATAAAGACTACAACTGGCCACTCTTTAATTTTAAGGTCATAGGTCAATTTAAAGGACATCTACTGAATTAAGATTTTGATTAAGAATGAAGTCACAGTAGGAATAAAACAAACTCTTGTATTCCTCACAGATTATCTTGGATGATCATCAAATCCTTTTTGAGGATTCCCAATAATGAGAGAAAGGCATTTTTTGATTTTCAGATGTGAAAGGTCAAGGCCATTAGGTTCGAAACGATGCCTTGTGGAAATAAATATTGGTTGGGTTAAAGGTTGGTGTATTTTCAATGATAAGAATTCAGATAAAGAGGAGATCCCCTACTTTGAAAACTCTGCAGTTATATCATGGTGGAACAAGTATGATTTAGATGAGAAAAACGGAAACAACAGAAATCAAGAATAATTTCATCACATCATCAAAACGTAAAAGGACAGCTCTTTATACAATGTCATGTTACAGGGAATATGTTTAATCGGGGATTTCGTGTAATCCCTACATGTATAGATGAGTCATTTCATGTAATTCCTGAAATTGTCCAGGTATTTCAAGTAATTCCTGAATTCTTCATGAATATTTACACTTATTTCCTAAACTGAATTTCGTCTTGCGTTAAAGAAGATCCTGACGATAATCTCGGCAGCACTCACAATAGAGCACTAAATTGAGCATCGACTAAGGACGGCCATCTGCCAAAATATATCAAAAGTATCAAACGAAAACATTAGTTTTTAACCCTCATAAACTCTTCTTGATAATGCACAAAAATTAAAAACAAAAAGATCGCCTAAAATGTTAGATTTTGAACTCTCTTTTTTTGTGTTATCTTGAAATGATTTAAGATTAAAAACGATGACGATGAGGTAAGAAAGCCCCGCCCAACAGCAAGCATGAACATACTAGTCTGATAACACAAAAAAAGAGAGTTCAAAATCTAACATGAACATATATACTTAAGTCAATTATTCCTGTCTCCAGGTAAAACTTACGCACAGCTTCTACCTTCAATTGTACTAGTATTTCTGAATAAATGAACTGAATTGCAAAAAGTTTCATTGTAGTTGGTGCTGAACGGTCGCGTTTTTCGAACACTACAGTGTATTGAGTTACATGGTCCAAAGAAGATTCAATACATAAAATTTTGCCGCGTTTATGACATGTACTAGTACTAGAACAAGCAGAAAGGTTGATTTCACACATCAGTAGACCAAAAACTATATGTAAAACCAAATTGTGCCGAGCAGGAGTCTTTGGCTGTGTCTGAAAATCACTTTGGATGGAAGCAATACTGATGAGGATTTACTATCTTAAACACATGTCTTGTACATTTAAAATTGGTTTAAAATTTTCTTCAAGAAGGTAAAGAGTTGGAACACTTCCGTATTATTATTATAAACACTTATTTCCTGTTGCAAACTTGTTCCCCGTGACTCGATGTTTGAAGTGTAATAATTACTTCTTTCCCCTCCAGATCTGTCGCCTGAAAAAAAAACTGTTTTGACCCCTAATCAGTTTGACATTATATACTACTTTAGCTAATTTTCCTCCAACTTGAGTATTAATTTCACGGTCGTCCTCTAAGCTATGTCTCTATATTTTCCAATGCCAAGCCAGTACTACTTCTCTTCTTTTAATGTTTATTACATTTCTCTTTTCAGATTTTGATAACACCGATTGTCAATTTATTTTCGTCCCACGTGTTATCCGTCCGCCATGTTGTTTTGTTTTGATACAGTACTAGCCTTTTGCAAATAAGTGCTTACATGTGTTCGCAGACGGTCTTCTACGGAGAAAAGTAGGTAATATTAGGGTACCCATTTTATAAGCAATGATTAATCTTAGCTCGGTAGTGAGAGCATATGTGACTATTGTAACCAGCTAGTTTCTAATTTCTAAGCATGATAGTCTCGTCTGCGTCAAAATTTTGACAAAAATAGTTGATTCATGGTTTCATCTTGACGAGACCTAGAGTAACTTTAACCAATCTATAGCTTTGTACCAGCGCATTCTTAAGAATTGGACGACGGGCTCTGACCAAACCTTGTTAGAAGAGACAGCTCCCAACCACTTGTCGTCTCTGAATGTCGGTCGGATCCTGGGATGATTACATGCATGACCTCACTCCAGCTGGCAGTGGATAAACTGTTTTCTTACACTTTTTTGTTTTATTTCCACGTTGTTTTTTATTTATACATATTAATCTGATGTATACTTGGGTCCCTGCAGTCATGTTTGTATGGCCATCTTTCAGTGAGGAGGCTTTTATACACAATTTCTTGGTAACCGGAAAACTAGGAGGGTTGTGCGCATAATCCGATAACTGCTCCATATCGTTACTTATGTAAGATGGCCGGCCTAAGTCGGCATCGATTGCCCATTGGCGTTGCTGGTTTTACTCAGTCTTTTATGTACTTGCATAAAAGTATTTTGATGTAGTAAGTATTTGATGTACCTTTCCCATTTGTGTCTCTTGATGTCTTCTTTCTGTTTTCATAAGAGATGCCTCTGTGTTTTTGCTTGGGTGCTGAAACCGAGTCTTGTTTGAGATCACTCCTTTTTGATGAATATTCAACTGCACGGATAAGGATACCTTGGGGACATCCGCATAGGTGTGATGGCTGTATACACGACATCTGGATAACCACATCATACGCTTTTTATGTGGCAGACGTTTTATCCAGGTGCATTATTGTGTCCCTTCTTTTATACGTTGTATTTCAGGGTTCATGTGTCATTTCTTGGTCCTTACGATGATTATCGTATTTAAAGCGTACAATCCTCAAAAGTATCGTATCGAGTAAAATATTGTGACTATTTTGATCGAGGAAATGGTGCATAGATCCGGATTTTCACGGATTTGCTGAAATTTTATATTACATTGTCTTTGTGTTCGGATACAAGAAAACGAGAATATTCGAATCATATCAAAATACTGAATTCTTTATAAAATGGCATACAAAAACTATCAAAATTATTATATGTACAGGAAAAAAAGTAAGTGTAAGCTATAAAGCGAAGAGGATGCATACGCCTCCCCTTTTCCTGACAAATTTTGAGTTTGTTTATAAACACTGACGATAAGAGATAGGCTTTCTCATAAACTAGATCCATCCCTGACTTTGGTTTTCTTTGCATTCATATATGAGTTCAAGAAAAATTCCGGATCATTCCATCGTAACAGGCACGAATATTTTTCTACGATACGGATACTTACACTTCTACGTTCAGTCTGTATCACTGTCGCAATCACGTGATATGCAAATTATATGTTCCACGGAAATCCACTTTGATTAAACCACGTTAATGCTGTCTACATTTACTTTATATGAATTTATTTTAGGCTTATCACATGGCTATCATTATCAATTATATGACGGTAATCTATTCTGGTCAAGAATAGACGCGTATATCCAGACAACACTTTATCGGAAAATTTTGTACCTGTCCATGCACCATATCAGAACATGTGGTGAGCATCGAAAATTACCTGCTTAAGTGTTCTTTGAAAATAACTCTATTCTAATCAGAATAGATTACCATCATATAAACCACAATGATGGTCACATGATAGGCCTAAATAAGTAAATTCTTTAAAGTAAATTTAGACAGTATTTACCTAGTTTTCCATGGAAAATATCGTTTGCGTATCACGTGATATGCGACAGTGTTTTTCTTTTTTGTGATGTTCGTTTATGTGTAATTGTTCAGTATGATGTCATCTTGTCCTTGTGTGTTTCGATGTTATGTCATCCTGCTGGTAATATTTTCCTTAAAAATGTGATTTAACTTTACTTATTCAAATATTGAGAATATCGTTATATCAGTCGCGTTGCTTTAGTCTTATACCATAGTGATTTAAATATTTTGTTTAACGTCTGCAGGCAGGAAAATTGCTCAGAAAAAAATCCACACAGACAAACATGTATTTTTCACACTCAAACGTATCCAGAAATTAATTTCAAATCAAACTTTATCTTATTAAATGGTCCTGTAAACCTTAAACATGTTAAAACGCCTTTTTTTCAACATCAATATCGGGAGATAATAAAGTGTCAGAATTGTCATCTGATATGTAACATGTTAATAAAGTGTGAAACAAGATTTTATGATATTGATAATTATTCTCTAATCCTAATAAGATTTAATTATATTTACAATGTTCTACAGGCAAACGTGAAATAATATATTCTCTTAAATACGCCAATCTGAATATCAATATGTTCATTCTTTACATAATAACCAGTCAATGTACAAGGTTTGAATTAGTTCCTCGAGGAAAAAAATCACCAATGGCTATAGTGTTCATTTTTTATAAGATCGACAATTTAAAAGAAAAATAGAATACACAAATTGATTAAAATCATTCAATGTACTTGTAATTTGTGCTGATGAAGAGAGAAATTGATTATTTTATAATTTGGTGTTTATCAATGACTGCATTCAGACAAAACGTAAAATTTCACATTGCAATCAAGATCTATTATGACGAATGACATTCCGTCTGGATGGAAAGCTATGGTGTAACAATTTACATCTAATGCTACTCTGACTTTACTACCATGAGTAGAAATTTGTAGAAGTTTGTTGGAACCGTAGGAGCAAACATACACATTTCCCTGGAAGTCAATGCCAATACCTCGAGGCTTGTTTGTATAGGCACTTAACGATACTTTTGCAGCAGTTTCTTCATTGAGTTTTCGACTGCACACATCCGACTTATCAGTATGATAATATATTCCATTCTTTGAAGATCCAGCTAGGAATCCGATTTCTCCATATGAACGGGAAGGGATACGCTTTTTAAACTTCCCATCCATATCAGATATACAGACAAAGCTGCTTGATGCATGTACAATCTGGTGGTCAAAGATCCAAAATCCCTCAACAGTGTTTTCAAAGGATATTGTGCGGAGCTCTGTGATTCTCTTCTCATCAATATAATATTCCTTCAGAATGGCTTGCTTTTTAAACGAAATGAAGACATTGTTCTCGGATGTGCTATTGATATCAGCAGGTTCTCCAACACAATGAATGTTGTGTTCGCACAGTTCTTTGCCATCTTCATTAAGAATGATTATTCGTTTGTCTTTTGTAACCATGGCAACTTTTCTATCCAAAAATGTGGCACCATAACTTACATGTGGTAGTATGTAGCTCCACTTTACTTCCCATTTAATCAAGTGGGGTTCAATTTCTAGAAGGCGTTGTCGTTTTAATGAATCTGGATTACTGGTGAAAGCAGCTAGTTTATCAAGAGTTGTTTTAGCTACAGCAGGGACTGACGACAAGACTGACCGAACAGATCCCACACTTGTAAGGCCACACACTTCTTCAGCTTTCTTAGAATCAATTGAATAATCTTCTGTAAGGGATCCAGATGCAGCATCTGAAATTTGTTTCAACTGCTCATCAATTTGCATTTTCACTTTCTCAAGTGTAATGAAGACTTGTGTTTTTGAGCCATACTTTTTAGCTATCTCCATCATCTGTTTATCTCCTAACAATGACGTTTTGAGCCCTTGTAACATCTTCAAAATATTTTGTAACTCTGCTTTATCTGCAGAATGTTTTCCCTCTAGTTCAGATTCAAACTTTTGGTAGAGAATGTCAAGGTTCTTTTTTGCTGCCTCTATGCATTGATACATTTTCACTAAAGCTCCGTCTTTGGATTTCGTAAGTTTTTCACCATGTTTCTCCTTTCCTTTAATCTCTTCATCAACTGATTGTAGCAGATGACTCCAACTTTGAAACTACTTCTGTAAGTGCATCCTCGGACAGATGTTCAGCGCATTCCTCGATGGATTTCACATCCTTGCAATGACGATGTTTGGTTGCAAAGCAAACGCTACAGCACATTTTGTTGTGATCCAGACAATAAACTTCCACTGTTTTACTGGGATGATGCTGGCACATTTCATCACTCTCAGGAATAGACGGATTGGCCTCAAAATGTTCCAATGTCACGATCAAATGATTCTTCAATGCTTTCTAAATTCTGGTGTAGATCTTACATGCAGTCACAGATTGCCTCTGCACAATTTTTGCAGTAGTGTTCAGCTAATGCAAGTCTGTTTGATCGCTCACAAATGCAGGCAATTCTCCTTTTTATTATCCGTTCTCGTTGAAGACTCTGGCTCAAGGAAAGACGTAGACAAAAAGTAGTTCAAGGGAAATGATTTAGCCCATTTCTCGTGAGGTAATCCTGATTCGGGTGCCACTATCCGTTTTCTACACACTGGACAGACGACATCTTCTGTATCTTTGCTAACAGCAGCAGTTATAAAAGTTTGTAAACAATCTTCACAGAACGTATGAAGACAGGGCAATGAACGCGGAGTTCTAATCGATTCGAGGCAAATTGGACAGACATACCGATGACCTTGTGAAGTAACTGGTTTTTCTTCTTTATCTTCGGACGGCGTAGGAGACTCATGAGCAGTCGCCATCGTGCGCACCAAAATATAATCGAAAAACGGCGTTGGATTTTACTTTCGTTTTGATTTTACTTTCGTTTTATCGTAATTGATAAATCGACTCCGTTGTTGGATATCCGGACTCGGGATATTTAAAGTGTTGGCTAGAATGAATAATTTGCATAACTACATACTAAATACTAGTAGTCAGGAAAAAGAGTCCCAAATGATAATCAAACCAATCAAAAGGAAAGAAAATGGTAAAAATAAAAGGTAGCGTGCTACATAGAAAAGAATAACCACCTTGTTATGTACTATCAAGGACTTATAAACAGTTTATAAGTCCTTGGTACTATTTAAAAGATATATTGCCTGCAAGCTGATACTGCTGTACAGTAACAGATAGCAATCTATTGTACAGCTTTATGGGGTGGAAAGGTTGAAAGGGAGGGGGAAGAAGAGGGCGGGAGGAGGGAGAGGGAGGAGGAAATTAAGGGAGAAAAGGGAGAGGAAGGGGGGGGGGGGGGGCGGGAGGAGGAAGTGAAAATTAAGGAGAAGGGAAGAGGAGACAGGAGGGTGGAGGTAAGGGGATGGGAGGGGGAGAGAGGCATCCCCTGTCAGCCCCCTCCACCATTTTATGCTACCCTCCTTTTTTCCGAAGCACATCTTTTACAAGATAATGAAACATATATTTTTTAAATATTACATTACTAGTAGATTCCCCATGTTAAACGCAACTAGAATTATATTCCAATAACTTGGGTTGCCCACGTGCAAGTTTTGCATGTAGGGAGAATTTACCAACGTTCAAATACATTTGACACTAAAACAGGCAAAATATGTGAAGTGCATGCAAATAAAAATGTCCGATATTTAGAATAAATGTAAATATAAGTAATGACTGTCTTACTTTTGGTGTTCATGGGTGTATAATTCTGGTTGGACACGTGCAAATTCCGTGAATCGCTTCACAGTCATTTCTTAATAATGTACATATTGTACTGAAATATATGTCAATTTATGTTTAGAAAGATATATATATATATATATATATATATAAAAGCACAAAAAAAGGTACAAGCGACCACGACACTAAACGTGTTTAAACCCAGCGGAAGGGACAGTACATCCCTTGAGCCCTCTGGATACACGAATATGTACTTGTATCCAGACGGAACAAGGGACAGTACGTCCCTCATTCCGTTCGGACACAAGTACATAAAAAAAAACATACACACACTCTCATGCTAGTCAGAACCTGTACTATACTGAAGCTCGAAAGGCTATAACTAGTAGCATATATATATATATATATATATATATATATATATATATATATATATATATATATATATATATATATATATATACATATATATATGTTTTTCTAGTCCTGATGGTCTGATATTTAGTGCTGCTCATATACAAAAATGTAGTTTATATAGTTACGTTGTTCCTTATCTGGCTTAAAAACCCATAATATGTATACAAGGGATACTTTACTAATATGTTTATTTGCATATTTATTCTTTTTTTGATGTTCAATGTTAAACGTCTTCAAATTCAACAGCATTATTTAAAAACAGATAAATTTGCACCATGGACCAGACATGCACGTTTCGGGTACCGTACTTAACGCTCGTCAGTGATCCTCAATCTAAATAATGTAATATGGCCGAAGAGTGTGAAAAATTGTGTCCAAAAATGTAATTTATGTTCAGAATTAAACAAAAACTTCTTTCGAATTGTCAAAAAAATATCAAGGTCTTTGAAATATGATATTCCAAATGTTCATTGCGGGTGGTTTTGTGGAAGTATCAACGTATAAAGCATCCCGAAACAAACTACATTGGTGTATATCCCGACTACAAGTACTGAAGAGTAGACGGACAGAGAGACGAATGGTACCAAATAATTTGTGTCTGCCTCTGTTGCATAAAATATTATGTAATACTATGTATAGAGCGCATACTAAAACATAACATGCAACAAATTCTAAAAAAAAAACAATGTTTATTTCTAACAAGTTTATACTAATGATACTATGGTGAGATTCTGATCCATTTTCTCCATATGATTGATACACATACACATTTTCAAAATTATCACAAACACAAAACAACACAGTCAATTGTAATGACAGTAAATATTTAGGTTTTCTGAATAGGATATATACATCGTATATCACAATATGTACGAACATTACAATTTGGAGAGATTATTTCAAATGTCTATGGAAAATTCAAATGAGGCACTAACTTAAGTGTCAAAACTAAATTATTTACAAATGGCACGACAAAAAGTTGTTGATGCATGTAACACATTTTCACATTATATCTTTTCAGTCTATTTTTTCACGAGCTCTCTGATCAACATCTTCTTGGATTACACTGAAACGAAAAATAGATACTTTTAAAATATAAATCTAGCCATTGCCTACGAGGGAGCGTAGCATGTTTCAAAGTTATTGTCTTACTTTTGAAGCACCCGTTTGTCTGATCATCAACCAATTTATTTATCTACCAATTTATTCAAATTTTGCTGATTTTGAATTCGTAATTAGTTCTTTAGTATAAGTAAAATAATTATCCTAAATTATAGATTAATAGTTTCTATCACGATCTACTGAGTGAAACTAATAGAATCTATCACCCCTTTGTACAGGGACAGGGAAATCCCATCCGAGTATCAAAGATTTGCAGTCCACGACGAGGCTTGCGAGGGTGGGATTTTCCTGTCCCTGGACAAAGGGGTGATTGATTATTTTCTCTCACCCATACATTTTTACATAATTCATAAATTAGCATTGCTTGTTTTGCGTTATTGTTGCCCAATGTGACGTCAAACTCTGCTAAACCTACGTAATCGTCTATGACGTCACAATAGGGGGTTCGAGAACAAACATCCGGGGGTGCGAGACAGAGTTTTCTCCCACTTGAGACTGAGAACTCTCAAATTTCCCTGGGTTGAGATAAATCGATCTCACCCTCTGACGTCATCGATCTCATCCTCTGACGTCATCGCTACCAAAGCGACATTATGGAAGCAAGGCAAACGTGATTATAACAGACACTCTAGATAGTCGATAACGTGGGAGAAAAACAATCAAACATCATCGTGAGGGAGGAATGGCTAATTCTCAACCCTCGTGTAGAAATTTTGCTTGTCCATGATTCGGCAAGCCTCGTCATGGACTTGCAAAATTTATACACTCGGGTTGAGAAATTGCCATCCCTCCCTCATGTTGGTGTAAGATTCTATTAGTCTCAGAACGGGGAAATCTGTAGATATCTCTGTCCGAGGTGAGAGAAAAAGTTATTCCTTCGGATCACGAACACGTGCAAAGTCGCACATACTGTAACGTCATACTTGGCGTCATCATCTTTTTCAAGAGCACTGACATCATTACATCATTATTTACCTTTTACAAGAAATGTGGAGTAAATTTTATTCAGCTGTGTATGACAAAGAAACTAAAAGGAAATTAAAATTGGATATGTACTGACCGATTTACTGACTTCAAACAAAAAATATTCATTCATCACGGTATGAATTTCTACTGGGCTAATGTGGTTTCCGGCGGAAGTGGTGGAAAGAAAAAAAACTTTCAGTATAGACAGTTTCTGAAAGTTTAGTATCTTTCAAAAGTCGATGTAAAGTAGGAACTTACGTATACATTAGACTTTCCTATCTATAGAGTCGAACTGGTCGGGAGCTATGCTCCCTATTAGTACACATGTCAAAAGTAAAATATACACGACACTGTGTAGCGAAATATTATATAAGTTTTATCTAATTAGATAAAGTATTTTCCTGCTTTTTAATTCCCAACATATTAGCGGTATTACTGAACAATCAAAGGATGGGGAGGGAAGTAGTTACAGCTAAAACGGGGAAGCGATATTTTGCTGTGTCGATCTGTTAAGAGACTGCTGCAGCTGTAACAAGGATAAGAAAAGGGACTATTGAAAGGTCGAAAACAAACTTACTGGGGAAGGATAAGAATCCATCAGGCATAAGCAGTAGCATACTTACTGTATGAGGAGACTTGTATTTCGTCTGGAAGCTCTGTTATGTGAACCTCAAACCTTTCTTGTACTTTGTTGAGTACGCCGGCGTCGTTCTGATCAGAAACAAAGGTTATCGCCAATCCTTTTGTGTCGAACCTGCCTGCTCGGCCAACCTGTAAAAATGGCAAATATGACATTATTAATTACCAACTATCTGAAACACAGGCCGAACGATCGCCTGGATATGCGTAAGCGCTATTAATACAATATATGTTTGTATTTATAGCGCATATACGCATACTTAGGCGTACTATGCGCCTATGATCTGAAATTGAAAATTTAATAAATTTCCCATGAATATAGCATCAAATGTAATTGCAGATATCTTAACACTGCTGGTCACATACTCTGCTTTATAACTATCTAAATCAAATACAAGTACTAACCCTGTGTAGGTAGGTATCGTCGTCAGAGGGCATATCGTAATTGATGACAATATTGACCCTCTCTATGTCCATTCCTCGTCCAAACAAGTTCGTCGCCACCAAAATTCGCTTCTTGAAGTTCTTGAAATCGTGATACCTAGACAATCTACAATGGAACAAAAATCCAGATTTATGGAAGAAAAGATTATATAGTTTTAAAATCGATGGAGACTGAATCATTTAAATTGCTACTAATGAAATATGGTTAGTAACCATATTTCATTAGTAGCAAAGGAAAATTCCAACAGCAAAGGAAATAAAACTGTTTCATGTTCTATACTGCAATCTTTTCATGTAGACAAGAGAAAAAAACTGAGGGTTTCAACTCTCAGCAAGCGCGCGCAGCCTTGAATATAAAAACAACACTAACAAATATACATCGATCGTCAGATTCATCAATACGACGGAAAATACTGTTGAAATTTGAAAATATTTTAACCTTATTTATCTGATCATATACGGTAATTGGACCCTTTTAATTGATTAAAACAACACCCATTGTCTTTTGCATGTTGACATTCCGGGAATATATTTCATTTAAAATGTGGGCATTCCGGGAAGACACCCATTCACTTTGGTACGGAAGCCGATTATTGCCAACCTAAGTGAATTTAACGACTTAACTATCTCGTAATTACTTCTCGTATTAATTCATCCTTTTCTTATCAGACAATAATCATGGAAACTCAAAAAAATAAATCTCTGAAAACGCATTGTATACATAAACAGCTAAATATTATGTGAAAGAGTTCACTAATATGATGTAAACCCCCCCCCCCCCAATATCTAACCTGGTTTCTTGTGGCATTGCTCTGTGTATTTGGACGACAGGGAAGTTTTGTTCCTCTAGTAAGGCAGTCAGTGCTTGACATCGCTGAATGGACCTTACAAATATTATCACCTACAGAAAAAGAGTTATGGAGAGTAACTCATATATTTCACTAGCAAGGGATATTTATATTATAAGCAAATATATGTGTGTTTTTAAAATTATATCATGATCCATAGATGAAAAATTATAAAATCAGCATCTATTTTAGTTTAGTGCGTCTGTAATAATTTTCAGTCCAATATTGAGAAATCACATACATTGTACATTTTTGAGTTGGCAAAGCCAACTATTCATTGGAATCGAATGCCTCAGTTAGGGCCAGCACGAACCGTGCAACGGTCAAAATTCTGTAGTCTTACTTTAGTAAGAAATAGTACCACTATTATTTGGACAAAAACATTTTAAACGACACAATGAGTGCAAGTTGTAAATGATGATTCCAGTGCAATTATTGGAGTGAAAAAATGGTCAATAGAGCTATTTGTAATGAAGATTCGGAGAATAGTTCTCGTATCGCGTAGGAATTCAACTTTTAAGTAGTCCAAAGTAGCACTGCACTATGCCGGCCATGCGTTTTTTTTTCCGGGGGAATGACCAGAGTTTAGGCATAATGATAGTTAATATAACCGTGTCGATTTATATTTCATTGATGAAAAGATAGATATAAAATAGTCTGTTGATGTCAATATAAATCGCTATGGTTCTTGCGTCTTAAGATCAGAGGACACTCGGAAGGCCATACGATGAACGGCGAACTGGATTTGTAGTAAGTTCTTGAAAATAACTGATAGAATATTTGAATATTTTCTTATCTGTTGTATAAAGGATTATGAAAAACCACAATTCGAAAGACTAGATCTTCTATTTACTGTATGTCGTTATCTGTTTATCGAAGTTCGATTTTGGGGAAGGAGGGGGGGGGGACGTGTTGTGTTTGATTAGGTGAATGAACGATGTACATTACAGTTCGGGTTATAAGAAGAGCATTGTCCATGAGGAATATAATTTTCAAGGCTGAATAAATCTTCACCTAATGACTGCAATAAATGTATATATGTCCATGTACTACTTGTAGTATTCCAACATACTCACTTCATCACGTGTTATTACCGTGGACTTGGATATTTATGGAAACGCTGGGAAAAAAATTCTTTTATCCCATATTTACAGAACTGTACTCGTATAAAGCAAAATGGCAAATCGATCATCCACGTTGACTATGAAGTTTAGTCTTGATAGGCATCGGAAAAGTACTATTTTTGATGTTTTTGCACATACCGGTAAGGAGAAAAATAATGGACACACTGCGTCGCTTCAACCTTGATCAAAAGATAGCAGAAAAGTAAAGAAAACTTATCGAACGTCAATCACTTGGGTGTGATCATTGATAACGTCACAAGGAAATCATTTAATTTCTATTGTTATTATTAAGAAACGACGATTCCGTTTGGCCGAGAAATTTTGTTGATACCTGTATCAACACAAAACGGAAGTATGTGCGTCGTTAGCAACACGGTTTCAAAGCCGCAAATAAACGTTGGAAAGCAACAAAATGAAATGATAAGTAATCAATGTAATATGTTTTTGGTTAAACGAGGTATCGACACCAAAAATTGAGGAAAAACTTGTGCATCTTGCACTATGCGCACAATGCAGTTTTCCCTAAATTTTTGGTGTTGATACCTCGATCAACCAAAAAATATAAGAATGATACCTCTTGTCTGGGATTTGCTTTTGTCCATGACTCGGCAAGTCTTGTCATTGTACAAGCAAATTCTGGACATTCGGAGTGCATTAATTTCCTTGTCGATGCTCACACCTGATGATACATGTAGATTCTATAAGTCTTAACCCTATAGGGTAAGATTTCATTTTCACGTGCCTTTTAACTGTAATGTCAATTCAGACATTTGTGATGTCATTCATGAATGCTGCGTTGGCTGATCAACATATGAAAATAAATACCGGTACATAAAATTTTATTTTAAGCGCTTTTAGACAATGTGAGAAAAACAAGCATGTACTTGTACATGTAAGACACACTTTAAAAGTTATGACTTAGATTTATGCTGGTAGGGGACTAATATCGCTTAGAGATTAAGAAAAAACAAACTTTTTATGCACCCCGGAATCAAAGATTCGGGGGTACATTTGTATATAGTTTTTGGCCTGTCCGTCTGTTTGTCCAAAAAACTTTGAATGGTAAATTAAATGGCTTTTATATTTCACATATGTATTCCTTGTCACACAATTTTTCCATAGATACCAACATTTTTATGCCCAGTGACCCTGACCTTGACCTTTCACATACATGTACTTACATGTAACAGAAAAATGGTGTTTATAGTATACTCCGCCGGGAGCATTCGTATTTCATAAACAAAGGCTTTTTTCAATATTAGACTTTGCCAACTCGCAGGACTTTCAGTCCTTTGATTTTACTTTCTGGATATATCAATTATCATACCTATTGAGACGACTATAATAAACAGTTATTTTATATTTTAAACTACGTGTATATCAGTTTTCCTATCTATAGAAATAAAAAAAACTTTGAACAGAACAAGTTTGTGAACCATTCATCAAAGGCACTGACGTACCTGGTTAAAATCTAGGTTGTCCAGAAGTTGTACCAGCTTTCTATTTTTTCCATTTTCAGGAACTTTCAGATAGTGTTGGAGGAGTCCGTGAAGGGTCAGTTTGGATTCATCGTCAACGCTGACTTCTATTGGCTGTAAAAAATATCACCATTGGCTTATATAAATATTATATCAAAGTATTATTGGTCATGTCTGGAATTTCGCTTTTTGTTCATCAATTATTTGGATTTCTCCTGAAAACCTCATTTAATTGAAAAGAAAACAAAAAACCAAAACTTCAATTCTGAATCATATATTCAATCACAAAGATACATAAAGTGCAAAAGCACGCAGTGACGCTGTCGAAATCTGCGCTTATACAAGAATCAAATACAATTGCCGTTTCTACATCACACAATATAATAGTATGACACTTTTAAACACACAAATACTAACTTGTGTACATTCAGTTCATCACAAAATCATACTTTCATAAATTCAGTACTAGTTAATTTCAGTCATTGAAATCAAAATAATACTCTGAATAAAAAAGCATAAATTATTAGTGGTAGGACACCCAACCCCGTAGTACACGTTATTACAATAAACAACAAAGAAGTACTTATCAGATATTCAGTAATGAATAAAGAAAAAATTTACGTCTTGCCTGACTAGCGTTTGCGCGTCGAATGAATGAAAACGAGACTTGACACTCACTTCTCGAACACTCTTGGCGGGAAAAACATACTACGCCCTCTACAATTAAAAACCGCCAGGAGTAAGTAATTTCATTCTAATTCATTTCATTCAAACGATTGAAATTTCATTTTCTTTCTTTCGGCCTCTGGTAGTACTTGTTTTATTTAATGATCAGGAATCACTGCCGATTTTGCTTATTTCTGATTGGTGGAGATGCTGTTTGATAGAGTGTAGCTCAGAGTGAGTTGACCGCTAACGCTCCATTTTTGAAGCGGTCTATTCGGGAGTAATTAGCGCGTGCGTTGATTTTTGTAGTGTTAGATCTTTGACTTAGTGTATCATTACAATGCAAATGTTAATAAAATCATGATAATTTAATAAAGCAGTTATTATTGACTTCTGATTTCGGTCTACTCGTGACTATACAGACTTGGTCAGGCATTGCTTAACCTCGGCCTTCGGCCTCGGTCAACCAATACCTGACCAGGTCTGTATAGTCAGGAGTAGACCTCATCAAAGTCAATAATTGTATAGAAATGCGCATATATATATATATATGGTACACTGAAATTATTATTTTTTTTTAGAATTTCAAGCACTAGGTTGGTGTCGCAGCTATTGGATTTTACTCCCCGGGGATATCGTTTCCCCTAGTTTCTTTTTTATTCGACACTTGACATATATTTGAAAATTCTCCAAAATATTCTTAAACTAAGAGGAATCTACCTAAAGGTATATATAGCTCTGTTTTTCTTAGTTTGTTCTTTGGTATCAATTCTAGGTCATGTTTCGAATTTGGCATTTCATACATTTGAAGGAGCTGTTAAGATAAGGCGTAGAATCTGCCCTGAAAAGTCGAAATTTCAAAATGCAAAAATTGAGAATCTTTTTCGGTAGAAATTTCAAGTAATTTGGTTCGCATATGAATCTGCTTTCAGATGGGATAATTTATGCAAAATAAGACCGATATTTGGGTCAAAATAATTAGTGTTTTTTTTACACAGAAATCAATGGAAAACGGAAAAGTTTTATACAACATCGTTCCTCCCTCGCTTTACAATGCCACTTTCACCAAAGGTGTAAATCAATAAAATACATTGTCTGGCCAAGTGGGGTTCTGAAGCGAGTGGGGGGGGGGAACAATGTCCCACAGGCGAAAACCGGAAAAAGGGGGGATGGATGACTAGTTTTAAATTTGCCTCCAGAGCGTTAAAGTACGTTATATTGTCGTCTTTATCTTTTTATATTACGAAACAATCTATTCAGAGTGTGTTCCGATCAAATATTTAACCGTTTGGAAGGAAATAAACAAGAAAGTTGTCTATTTCTACACCGTGTGTATTTCGCTCCAGAAAGCTACATAAATGGCTGAGAAGAACGAAATAAAACCGTTTTTCAGTTTCCGGATTGCAGAGTTTGCCGATTATACTGATACAATAACCTCAAAGTTAATTTTGCTTATCCAATTTTGACATGAAAAGGTAATAGAAGCATAATAAACGTAAAAATGTTTAAAATAATGCATTTTTTGTGCATTTTCGATCGATATTCAACGTTTTCCGTCATCTGTACCCCTACCTCTTCAACCCGCAATTATAAAATCTTTCACCAAATTTATTTACATAAAATACCTACTAGGAATCTTATAATATTTTTTATTCTGACCAACTTTTATCTAAATTGGAAGGACTGCGCACGAGAAATAATCGAGTGATTTCAGGGCTAAATCCGGCCCTTATCTTAACAGCTCCTTTCCCTCTTTTTCGGCTTCTAGCGTCACTGATGAGACATGTTGAAATTAATGCGCATATTATACACTGAAATTTTACAATAGAAGATACTTTACAATATTGAACTATACACTGGAGAAATCTCCTTGAAAATTACCGAAAAGGCAATAATTGAAAGTCCCGAGTACGAGTTTCGATGATGTGTTGGTCAATAGCAGGGGTTGGTTAGACTGGCGTCTCACGATTAAAACTATTTCCTTGATGCATTAATTATCGTCTTGAAATCGCTGGTTCATGAAAACTAACATTGTTCGTCCATAGTAGGTTCACTCAATGATGTACTTATATCGGTGTCTCTCGGCGATAGATAAACATGGTAACTTTTAAATTTTACATTTTACATTTCATTTTACTTTTAAATTTTACATTTCATCTTTGATGTTTTTATCATCAGGGCACTCAATCTCCTACGCATGCATCCGATTTCAGTTCCGCTTTTCTTCACGGAAAACAGCTATGACGACAAGGTTATATATATTGCAAGCCTGTGTCACCTAGCTATGACATTGTTTGCAAGTTGCAGGGCACTGTATTTCGATGATCTTTCGATGGTTCTTCAAGCGCGGTCCGTATTTCTAATAAATCAGGTTCAACTGTTCATAGGGCTCAAGCAGGAACGTTGTCCATAATGTGTTTGAAATTGCAAGAGGCTTTCTTGAACATGTAAAGTCAGATATGTAGTTCATAATACAAATTGAGTAACCATTTACTTTGATTTGTATCATTCATGGCATCAAGCTAATAAACAGATATTGCGTACTGTTTCCTCTGTTGTCTACAAACTAGTAAATGAATATCTTGGATGTTTTGAGGTAAATAACGTCCAATTCATTAGCATTTTTCATGCATAAAATGTTTGTATTCATAGTTCTGGTTTAAATAACGGCAAGAGGAAAGTTGATAGAGTCCACACTATATATGGATAAATTAAACCAAAGAAGCATTGTAGAATATAATGTTTACATCGTTCATGAATCGGCGGCACACTGTTCTGATGTTCTTTTCCAAAGTGGCGCTAAACATCATCACTTGCTTGTCACGTGGCGTCGACATGAATATCCTCTGAACATCCTCGCGCATGCCTGAAAAAAGAAGGAATTCATGAGTATGAAAATTCTTTACAGTGTCATCTGTATGACTTTAAAAGAAGATATGAAATGATGAACAACTGATATTCATTCATTACATAACGGGTCCCAATGCATTAAAAAAACCTTGTTCTTACCAGTTTCCTTCAATACAATATCGCATTCATCTATGATGAAGTGCTTGAGATTTCCCAAGGAGAGCTTCTTGGCGGTCACCAGCGCCTTTAGACGACCGGGTGTACCGACCACAATGTTTGGACATCTTTTCTCCAAGTCTTCCTCGTCCATCTTGATGGAACGGCCTCCGTAAAATACTGCAGCCTTTACTTCCGGAATATATTTACTGAACTTCCGGAATTCGTCACAGACTTGTTGTGCTAGCTCTCGTGTATGCGTGATAACCAAGACTGAAACCTGAAAAGTTCAATGGTTGATCAAGTTAATATATGATTTCATACATTTTCAGAGCTACAAATGTTTTCTTAAATGCATAATAGAAACGCGTGCATCTTTAACGCTTTATTGATACTGTAGGTTCAAGCTCTTGTGTTTTCTTTTTCGGGGTAGGGTGTGTGGAATTTGGGAGAGGAGATAACACAATAATTTTCTGTAAAATCATAGATATGACAATTAATTTGAAATCACATAGAGAACTACTAGTTAAAGAAAGAGATTTTTGTTCGCCAGTTTGACATGTGCATACAATTATTTGAAAACTTTGCCTGTAGGTCTTGGCCCAAAAATGGATGGTATATCTAGTTAATCAGCCAACTAAAGGTCCTTCGTACGAGTTGAGATAGGCAGATCTAGAATTGTTTTCCGTGGAGAAAATAATACATAAAATGGAAAATCAGGATTTCGGGGGAAACTCCAGGACTGGTGGGGGGGGGGTCTCTCCCCCTTCTTGGATGACCCACCCTTGAGTTCATGTTATAGTATAGTGGTACGGATCCGATAAGAATTCACCAACCTGTTTGTCTATTGGTTCTAACTGTTGTAGTACGGACAGAGCGAAGACGGCCGTCTTCCCCATACCAGACTTGGCTTGACATAGGACATCCATAGATAGAATAGCCTGGGGAATACACTCATGCTGAACTGAAATACAGTAAAGTATAAAACACCGTTACGTTATAAAAGCATAGAGTAAATTATATAATATATGGGAAAATAAATGCAAACAAAAAGAAGAAAATTATTATATAGTGTAATTTCAATAACAGTTAAAATACACAAAGTGTGAACGGCTTATATCGATCAGTTAGTGATGGACATTGATATTTCCCCATACGTATTACTCTCCTGCCGGAGATCAGCCTTCTAGACAGAAGTTTCTAGTTGTGTTGCACCAGACATGCATGTTTCGTTTAAGCCAAATGATTCAAAATGAATGACAAATCTTTGGAAAAATACAGAAAATTTCTTAGGATAAAACTTTTCTGCACATACCAAATTTTTTGACCTGTACGGTGGGTAATCTTGCAACGCAGAACATTAAGTTTTTCTATAATTTCGTGTGATAAAGATTATTCATCACAAAAAGGGGAATGTGATGCAGTGTAAGGATGTCATTACTACAAGTTTTATCCAAAATAAGACAATAATATCTTTTTATAAAACTGTAAAAACGATCGGCGTGATTCATGTAAATGAAAGTGAAAGTAGAACGCCGATCGTGTTTCTGTATAATTAAAAGCGAATATTCACCTAATTTTGAATACAACACATAGCAAAGACATTCTTATACTGCATCACATTCTTCTTTCTGTTATAAATGCATGATCTATATTGCACAAAAATATTGAAAAACCTATTGTTCTGCGTTGCAAGATCACCCACCGTGACCTGATGAACTTTGTCTTAAATGTTTGACCTAGCTGCTTTTATTAAAATTAGATATTAACCATATATTTGAATGAATCAATGTAGTATTCATACTTGCATGTATTTTCTTTTTACAAGACCTTTGTACGCATAATGAGATGTTTATATTTGTGACCTTGACCTATATCTTTGACCTATTTTCAAAAAAAAAAGTTAGACTGCCAATGGCATTTTCATGTGATTTTTCTGTATGAATTCTTTACCTTGATATAGATTCTCACTTACTTTTCTTAGAATTTAATATCGACCATTACCATTGGGTTACAAGTAAGTAATTGTAACATGTGTGTTCCTTCTACGTAAAAAACGTTGACTTTGCAAGGCATATTTTCCTTTATATATATAAGACTCATGATCAAGTCTTATTGTGTATTTAATTGAGCTAATATGATGGAACTTTATACTATGTAAATAGTCTCATGAAAAGAAATGGGAAATCGTTCAAAACACTTTTTTGTAAAGCCTAGTCATGCCCTCGTGTTTGGGAATTAGTCATATTTTGTGCGGCGCCGCATACATTAATTGGAGTGGCGCCACCTATAAAGAATTTCATTTTTAACACTGTGACTATATTCATATAATGCGAGTGTGTTTACACGATATGTACGTGTGTCCCGCCGGTCTAAGGGACGGACTGTTTTGTACATGTTTTGTGTTGTTTATATACATGTACTAGTAGTGACCACAGGAGCTCGATGCCAACAACCCTCAATGACACCCACCCCTTCCCATCTCTCTCTTGTCAAAGTTCATATATAAGGAAGTAGGAGCGGATATTCTTGTGGATCGTTGGCATCGAGCTCCTGTGGTAGTGACATATTGTTCCATCTTAATTTTTCTCCTTTTCTCTTGTTAGTGTTCCGCGGTGATTACTGAACAACGTCACCATGTTGGGAATATCTTCCTTAATCTGACTAGAATTTCCATACTTTGATTTCCACTTAGGCTGACTGTGCCAAGAGGAAGATTCAAGGTCAAAGCAGTTTGTACAAAACGTTACAAGTGCCAGGATGCAAAGAGCTTTAATTTTGTCCCGATTTCACTGGCCGTTTAACCCACTTTCAATTGTTTAGGATGGTTAAGGGATAGGATCAGAACGAGAAACAGAGAACAATTTAAAAACTTTTTCTCGTGAACTATAAGGGAAGGCCTTTGATATTTCGCATATCGATTCTTCATGATCAGACTTTTACTTTTAATCTAGTACCTTGACCTTGGAGTTTGACCTACCTTTATATTTCATACCTTTATTTCATGGCAATAAGGGGTAGGGCTCAGATATTTGACATGCGGATACCTCATGACCAGACTTTTTATTCGAGTCCTTGACTTTTGACCAAGTGACTTCGTCTTTACAGTCTGATCCACTTCCTAAAAAATTGTTAATCTGGTCATGTCTCATTATTTTATAAAATCGCCATTTTACTATCAAAAACCTACACGGCAGGCAATGTTATATGTTGTCTTCTGACAAGTATTATTCGGTTATTCCTGTTACAGTGTATGTTGTATTGGAAAGTTTTCAAAATTGTTTTTGGACTTATCGATAAGATATTTATGAATAAGGAGGACCAAATGTAGATTCAGGTTTTCTATACGAAAATGCACCAATCTCAAGTTTCTATTATAATAAATCAGAATTATACGATGACTGCATGGCTATATGACGAGGAGAATCCCCTTAAAATATGGTGTTACCCCGGATCATTACAGATACAAATGAGCTTGGTCTAGATAGCAGAGCGAGTTTGTTTGATATCAATGTCTATCCTATTCAGTGGCGGATTTATAGGGGGTAGGGGGCGCCCCTCCTTTTTTCACCCAAATTATTGATTCAGAATACTCTTTTTTATGCTTTATCTCATTACTTAAAGGGAACAATTTTCGACTCGCTTCGCTCGCCGCACTCATTTTATTTTCATTACATGTCTATTTTTTTATCCTCACTTTGCCTTTAACTTTCATTTTGTTTGAATGGGTCCATACATCATAAATTAAGATTAAGACTTGAATAATAACTAAATGCTTTATTTTCATGGGCCAGGTCAGACAGGTGGATAGTGGGGTTGCAATGCCCTTAACTTCCCACCATTGCCCTTTTGGTCAAACAAAACTAGAGCATGGAAATTTGGATTAGAGATAGAGAGAGAGAGAGAGAGATTGTATTATTGAGACAAAATGTAACCATTTATTCCCCAATTTTTCCGGCTCGCTACGATAAATAGCATAAATTTAAAGTTGTATATGATTTTGGATGACTGTCGCCTCCCACACTGAAGGGTTTTTAAATGCAGGGATATGATATATATTACTCCTCATATAAGGCAATCTTCGACAGCTCAGTCGGTAAGGATTCTTCCTCGTAACACTACCGTCGTGAGCTCGAACCTTGACTATTCCTAATTTTTTCATTGAGGATGAAATATTGAATCTTTCCATTTTAATCATGCATTTTTTTTGGAAAAAAATATCAATGGATTCATATATTTTACTAACTGCCAAAAAGTTTATTATGTTAAATGTCGCTTGAAATCGTGCAAAATGGCAGAAGTTCATCCTTTTTCCTTTTACCCAGCTATGACCTTAAACAGAATGAGAACTTCATATCTTCTTTTCCGGCTCGCTACGCTCTAAAGTAAGTAAAGTATGATAAAAAAACTTACTCTATTACTCCAGTTAGAATCAACCCCCCTTTCTTAATAAATCATAAGTCTTAAGTTTCGCGTTTTTTCGGGTTCGTTTTCGTCTTCGTCTTCGTGTTTTTGTTTTGTTTTGTTTTGTTTATTAATTTATTTTTTTTGCTTGTCAGCTTTTCTGTGAACGATTCTCTTTGAGCTGGACTACGCCCCCCCCCCCCCTTTCTGAAATCCTAGATCCGCAACTGCTATAAGTTTGATGGTCTTCTTAGATGATGACCCAACAAATATGCGTTCTTAGAACGAGGTCGCTGGGTTACCTGATAGCTGAGAGGGATGTACCCTCCTAATCTAGATATAACAAAATACTATTTATCAACACTACAGCATAACGCAGTCGGTAATGTCTGCCAGCTCTTCTTGTTTTGTACAGTCTTCTGTTTTATGCATGTCATGTTTTTGTGTCAGAATTTGTTTATTTCTTCCTTTCCGAATTTGTCTTTTTCCGCTTATGGATGTGCTTATCAACATGGTTGCGTTTTCCCCTTCTTTATGTCTGAATTTGTTTGTGTCTTCCATGCAATGCAAGTTGCGTTTGCCTTTGTGTCGAAATGTGTTTGTCTCTCTTCGAGTTTTTGTCCTTTCAGTATAACTGAATTTTCCGTATACTAGTATCGTTTTGTATGTCTCTTTGAGTTTTATATTGGGTGTTTTGTGTTTTCTTACGGGTGTTGCAATGTTGTCTTGTCGGTAATCACGTGCTTTGCCCTCCAGTTGTTTTCCGCAGTTTAGATTAAAAACATGATGAAGTGATAAAAAAGAGGCAAATGTGGACCTCCGTTGTTTTGGCTAAAGTGAGCTAAAACAGATGGTTGAGGTGTATCAGTGAAGTTATACTGACGAACTATGATATCCTATTCCCCTCCTATTAAACACACACGGATGCGGCAACGTTACTATGTCCTATTGCAACAGTGTTGCGATGGGACATTATTGTCACTTTTATTTCAAAAATACAAATGATGGAGTACAAATAGAGAAATTATTACAATGTGTTAGAAGCCAAATACATTGCTTAAAGTGAAATATAGAAAGTGCACAGCAGCATTTCACAGATACTTGTACTACCTGTATCGGAAATGAGAACTCCATTTAAAACAAAATTCAGACAAGACAATTAATTCTTACTCAAAATATATGCATGTATCCGAATTTCGCATGACTTTACACGCGAAATTGTCAGCTCTTGATAACCATGAGTATCCTATCCTGGTTGGTCAGTGCTTTGTCTTCTCTAATAGACGAGACGCATGGATAGAAATGGCATCAAGTTTTGAAAATACACACGGCTCGGACGGGCACCTGCTCGCAGAGGCTTGATTATATTATTAGTCCCCTACCGGCAACGCCGAAAGGGACTCTTAGTTTTTTTAAGAATAAACTAACTATAGGTACCAACTACCAGCTCATGAATTTCTATATAATATTCCTTGAATTGAATTGTCAGTGACACGAGCTTTCGAGTGATTCAATTACTAGTACTTGTTAGTCCATGTATCTTTGAAAAGGTCTGTAACTCACAATGAATTCGTCTGCATGCAGAATTTTCTTCATACATGGACTTCAATTCACTCCAAGTCCAATCGGCTCATATATACACGGGCTAAAAGGATGTCCATAGGCTCGAGGAGTCCAAACAACTCATATATGTGCTCGGACAGTGAAACACTTCACATCACTTCAGAGACTCGGGGATCCATTCACTTCATAAAGGGGTTCGGTTTGTCCAAGAATATAGTAAAACCATACACGGGCTTTAGATGTTCAGAGACTCGGGGTGTCCAGCCAACCCAGGGAGTCAATTCACTTCACATGAGGGCTCGGTGTGTCCACTCACTTTATGAAAACGAGACTCTGGGAATCTAGCCAACTCAGGGAGTCCAATCACTTCACATGAGAGCTCGGAATGTCCATTCACTTTATGAATACAGGGACTCGTGGTGTCCATTCGCTTCATAGAGGGGCTCGGTTTGTCCAAGAATATAGTAAAACCATACCTTGTGAGGGATGCTCAAATCCTCTGTCAGAAATAGCTTTCAGAAGTTCGGGTTTCAAGAGAAAATCCCGGAAACCTGAGCTATGTATGGACACATAGCCTTTGTTGTCTTTCTTGTCAGCCTGAGCAGACGATGTGCTGGCACCGGCTTGGTCCTCGTCATAGTCATCTATGTAGTCTGGTTGGAATCTTGATTCGTTTTCCATCTTCCACTTTTTTTTGTTATTCTGTGATAGACAATTATTACATAATTATGTTCAACTTACATAAATAAATGTACAATGGTTTTATTGAATAATAGACTATTAAAGAAATAAAAAAGAAAAAAAAAAGAAAGAAAAAAAAAAAAAAGAAAAAAAAAAAAGAAAAAAGCAGAGAAGTTGAAAGTTGCAGTGAAAATTTAAACTCGTTTATTTAAAATAAAATCTACACACAGATACCGGCAAAACACAAATAATTTTCAAAAAACGTCATATAGAACTTCTTTTATAATATTAAAAAAACAAAACAAAACAAAAACACCCCCCCCCCTAAAAAAATACAAAACAAAACAAAAACAAAAAGCAATACCAGAAGAATTAAACAATGATTATAGGTTTCCACACATAAAAATTGCACGTATATATTCTTGGTAGATCTACCATATATATATATATATAGTTGCATGTGATAAAATTTTTAAAATTTATAAACTACTTACGACAATATAATTATATATGTTCGTTGAAAGCCCTTGCTACGTTACTGAAGAAATATTCAATAAGCTAATCGGTTTATATAGGGTGCATGTTATCATTTCTATTTTTATTGTCTGACATAATCTTTGATATTGCACCACAGGTGGAAAATCGGGTTTAAATCGGGATCAGCGGAATTTGATAAGGTTAAAATTAGACGGTCACATGACACAACAATGGCGGAAGGAGAGAAAGGGGAAAACGGATCACACGAAACACCAGAAGAGGGTTCTCTGCCTCATAATGGAAACATTGACATAGATGTGGAGGACATGAGTCTAGAACAACTTGTGCACGAAGCAAGTAATGGTATGAAGTCTTGTAATTTGGCACATAAAATCGAAACAAGGAGAAATAATGGGGGGGGGGGGGGGTTGAGCTCACTTTGAGTCAGAGTGACTAATGAAGAAAAAGTTAATCTTCAAGAGGTGAACTTTATGCCTACATTGATTCATATTGCCTTAGCTCATCCATGGGCAGATCCAGAAAACTTTTTGAGGGGGTGGGGGGAGTTTCCAGCCAGTCTAGGAGGGGGGGGGGGGGAGGGGTTTCCAGCATATGGCATTTAGAAAAGAAATGTATGTATAATTAAGCAGAAAAATTAGCGTTAGTAGCAAATTCTGGTTTGGGGGGGGGGGGGTCCTGATGACCCATCGGTTTGGAAATGAAAGGAGGCGGAGGGTAGTTCTGAGTTTATCATATTTCATATACAAGTATCTACATATTGTGGTCAACAAACCATGAAACTTGTTGATTATATTTGGGTATCTACATTTAGTAAAATTTATTGTTCCTACTTCAAATGAATATTTTTATGTGACAAAACAGTTTACATAATTGAGTGAATAGATACAAAATATTAGGTACTTTATTACGAATTTGGCCAGTTAAAGGCATATACATGCATTACATATATGAAAATAAATCTGCCAATGTTGACTTTTTGTAGATAAAATTTGCAAATAAATGATAAAGTTGTAAATACTGTAATTTGAATCAGATGACCATCATTATTTTTTCTCTTCTACAGAATACCAAGATCTGACCAACACAATGGACGCAATAGATGAATGGATGACAGATATCGAGGAGCAAAACGATTCCCTAGTATCCAAACTAAAAGATCTTCTGGAGTCAAATAAACAGATCCGTGCGGAAATACAGCAAGAGAATCAAATGGACCAAACGGCACAACAAAGTGTAGACGATAAAGAACATCCAAGTGATCAAAACTCTGGTAGCTGATGATGTAGTGCAGGGGGACGGGTTAGGAGGGAGGAAGGAAAGAAGGATGGTGGAAAAAGGACTACACAGATGTTTTCTTTCATCTTCCTAACATGTACATTTATAACATATTTATAAGTTTCCTTTAAAAAAAGAAGATATGATTTAAAGGTGCAAATTAAAAAAGATATTGAAGAGATGATGTAATTAGGAAGTGGAAAGTGGAAAAATATGGAAAGGGAGGGGGATGTGATGAAATATTTCTTCCAGGATAATATTTATTCCTTGGAAATTTTATCATATAATATTTTTTCCCAAGAACTTTTATTATGTATCAAAAATTCCGAAAGGAAATTTTATTTTGTAATGAATTTTCCATTATCATAATAAAAGTTCTCATACCATGGAAAATATATTACATAATAAAAATTCCATCTGGAATTTTTAATGTTCATAACATATGTTCTGATACTTGGAAATTTTATCATATAATTTTTTTTCCCAAGAACTTTTATTATGTATCAAAACTTCCGAAAGGAAATTTTATTATGTAATGAATTTTCCATTATCATAATAAAAGTTCTCATACCATGGAAAATATATTACATAATAAAAATTCCATCTGGAATTTTTAATGTTCATAACATATGTTCTGATACCATGGAAAAATCTTACATAACAAAAAATCCAATAAGGATTTCATATATGTGCATAATAATTGTCTTTGGAAAAATATTGTAATGAACTTATTTACAAATAGAATTCAGAGTAAGAAATAATATATTTTAAAAATCATGTTCTGCACAATGTACTGTATACCTTGAAAATGTGATTCCACAAAATTTTTGTCCTGTAATATTTATTCCTGTAAGCTAACCATGTTACTATAACGAATTATGAGAGAATTATCTGTAAATCAGTCGTTCATGTGTTTGAAGCATATACGGAAAAAATATTAATCTACATAGACAGAAATGTTGTTATGAAAATTGTTGATGTTTTACTCTTTTTACACTTATCCAAAGGACTGTGGAAAAAGTATTATGAACAAGGAAAAAATATTCTATAATAAAAAGTCCTGGGAATTTTTGTTATAATAATAAATCTTCCAGAGGGAAGAAATATTATGCGGAAGAAAAGTTCGTTCATAGGGAGGGGGTTAAGGGAGAAGAAAGCATGCGTAACCTTCCTCTTGTCCACCTGATCTGATTATAGTCATATTTTACTGCCATTAGTTTGAAATAGTGTTGTTAGTACACTAGGGCAATATGTAACCATGATAACCAAGATTCCCAAGTTTGCAATGTTATTTAAACATGAGGATAGATGTTGTTACATGTAGATTATACAAATGTTTATTACATTATAATTCAAATGTGACATATTGATGTGCAAATGTGTCTGAATTTATTCAGTATCATGAACGATTAAAAAATGGATACTACCATTGTATATTGTCTTGTAAGTTTGTATGTCAAATTATGAGATGTTGTTGACTTTGAAAACTGTGATTTATACATGTAGTAAAGAATTTCAAACATTTGCTGCTAAATTATTATTTTGTCATTGATCTGAGAACTTTTATGCCATGTTCTAATGGATGTACATGCTTAATGCACATCAGATTAAAGTGCATTCGATATACTTCGCTCATATGGTATAATATGAACACTGCAGAAATTTTTCTTGGTAATTAGTCTTGTTGGTTTTTATCACGCCTCGTACTAATTTCAGCCAATGACATTGCAGTATTTTGGTCATGAGGCCGAGGTAGGTCATTAAATTTTCAAACGTCAAAAATTACACAGAAAATGTTATGATATGGTTCTTGGCATGATAAATTTGTTATAGGGTTTATTCCTGTCATATTTCCTACTCAAAGTAGATGTGTAAATATGTAGGGGGTTTGGCCTTCGGCCTTACCCCCACAAATTTACGTACCTACTTTGAGTAGGAAGTATGACGGGAACAAACCCAATAACTAATAATGTATGGTCATTTGTGTTTGATGTTTCTATGATGTATATTGGTGTTCCTTGTACCTTTTGCGTACGTCTCTCTCTGTGCTCTGTGTTTTTTGCATTAGGTGTTTTGGAATTTTGCTGTGGGTGCTGCAACTTAGTGTTGTTGGAGATCCTTACCTTTGTTTGATAAATATATATGTTCAGTAAAAAAAGAAAGCTAGATGAGTGCTAGTTCAAGGTCACTCAGATGGTGTTAGTTCTTTTAAAAGTTCAAGGTCACAATGAGAACTTTGATTACATAGATCATTTGAGTTTTGAGCACCTTAACATTGCATGTGATCTTCACAGATCTGTCATAGGGGTTACAACAGATTTAAGAATCCTTGAGCATAGCACTTTCTTTCCTTTACAATATATGGACTAAAAAGTAAGATTTTTATCTGTAGTTGTGGTCATAACAAGATCTGAACGGACGAGGCTTCTGCAAAAACAAGCACAGATCCAGAGAGGGTTCAGGGGATGACCCCTAAACTTTGCCAAAAAAAGCTTTTTTTGCGTTTTTATGTATAATCTTGCTCAAAATCATAGTCGGGATCCACATGTCAGCTTGGACCCCCTTTCAATTTTTTTCTATATCCATTATCTGCCCATGAACAGTGTTGTATTTGAAGTACAGCCCATGGTTTCTTGGCACAATTGAAACAAAGAGTTGCTTCTTTATTACATGACATATGATTTACATAAAAGCTTGAAAGTAACAACCATAAGTGCATAGTCTCACAGACATTCCTATGAAAATTTTCTTTAACCTTGAAAATTTACTGGTATTTTAAAACTATTTAATTTAATTCCTAAATATTTTCATAAGAATTTTTGTGAGACAGGACACGAGCCTTCCTGAACATAATCTTTCCACATACTGACCACATTACTAAGATTGACTATGACCTTTGACTTGCTTACATAATCAAAAGCTTCTCCCTTGAGTCGTTGTCAAACTACATTACCCAATTTTAATAAGTAAATCTACGTGCCCTCCTCATAAGGTCACAAGCGATGTACGTGTGAAGTTTCATATCTAAAATTAACAAAAAATGAGGCGTGGAAACGTGGTTTCAATAAATACTATATTTGACATTGACAATGATCATATTAAATGTTGATCAAAGGAATCGATGTTTGAAGTACTGTACAGAAATATTGGAGTTATAATTTGGCAAAAGCTCTTTTCAACATATAGGAAGTTTGACCTTGACCTTGACCTTCTCATCACAAAAATAATGAAAATCTGCATTGATCATGCATTTCCCGCATATTCATATGCATGCAAAGTTAGACCCTCAAATTGACAGGGACCCTCCACGATCATAGATTAATTATAATCTATGTCTAAAATTTAATCGATCCAAGTGCGGAATTTTCTCCATACAAGGGTGATGAGCGGAAATATTTCGCCAAATTTGAACAACAGCAAATTTAATATTAAGTTTATCAATGAGACTGAATTGAATATTTTCAATTAGATATTTATAGAATAATTAAGTGTCTTAATTTTGATTTTCAAAAGGTATGCTGCATTAATTTATCGCACATTAACGGTTCATACCATCAATGCACTTGCTTTGAGTTGCATATCCGTATCAAAACACAAATTATAACATTTATTCTATATGCACCTCAATTCTCGGTTTCATTCTTGTTTTCTGAAATCGCCACTTTCTATGTAAAAGGATGCTTTCAAATTGAGATTACGGCGGTTCAGTAATTATAAAATACATGTATTAGATCAGTTTACATACGTAAACGCACAACATTCCCATTTATCCGAATACATGGAAGCGCATAATTACATTTCTGAATAGACGTTACGTGCGGCATGCTTACTCCTCCCGGGCACATGGTCCCACCTCTAGCTTGCTAGGGGTCCATCGATGCTTAATTTTGTGCTCTATTGTGAGTGCTTGTGTGATTATCGTCAGGATCTTCTTTAACTCTTTTGTACATAATACACATTCTTGTTTTCTGTAGTCGCCACTTTCCATGTAACACTTGTTTAATTCTTCAACCACCTAGCCATTAGCCATACTTATGACATCATAATCTGACATCGGTGTTTCAGTAATGATTTGGCATAAAACGTTTCCATAATGAATTGAAATATTGTTTCTATTTTAATTTGACATGCACACTAGGCGGAAGTGATGTGACGATAGTCGCCGACTTTCGATAGTCGATCGTTGAAACCCCTTCTATTTTCAATAATCGATATCAAAATTGACAATCGATTGTCGTTCAGAGATAAATGGTAACTACAACCAAAATTGTGTGCGTGAAAAGTAATCAAAATGACATCAAGCTAAGTGTACAAAAATAACAGTGGTCGAGAAAAACAAATTAAATTGTTGATTTTAGTTTGAAATTTTGCAGTGTATGTGTATGTTAAAAAAGGCCGCATCATCGGTGGTATTTAACTAGTTTTGTGCATGATTTTTCAAATTTCGATAGTTCCGATAATCAATCGATAATTAGTTTCCGATAATGCCCCGATAATCGATAGTAATTTTTGTCCAATTGCTCATCATAACTAGAAGGAGATGCACGCGTCAGAACGAATCAGAACCTTATGCCTTGTTCACATGAATGCGCATTAAATCTAATTCGCATTAGATTTGAAGCGCGTAATTTTAATGCGAATTAGATTCGCTTTGCGTTCACACGACAAAATCTAATGCGCATTAAATCTAATGCGAATTAAAGTAATGCGCATTAAATTTGTCGTGTGAACGCAACCAAAATCTAAAGCGCATTAAATATGATTTAATGCGCATTAAACCTTCCGTGTAAACAGGGCATTAGTTTATGTAGAATGTGTATCTTGTAGCATTTGTAAAAACTAAGAGTCCCCTTCGGCGTTGCAGGTTGGGGGACTAAAAATATATGATGGGATTCAAAGAGATTGATCAAGACACATAGTCCCTTATGTATATTTTAATTCAAATATCAAATTCTAATTGAAGTACATATACATGTAATTAACTTCTAATAGGAACCTGCACAATGTTTTGTTCACTAATTCTTTGTGAATGATTGAAATCTGTAAATGATTTATGAAATCTATACATTTCACCCTGAATTAAAGTTTTACGGATGAGGTAGAATACCATAGAGACACACTTGGTACTGTGTTTGGTAATTTTGTCCAAAATGCTTCTCATTGGCATGTTAAACGTCTTCAAATTTATAGCATCATATAAGAACAGATAAATTTGCAGCATGGACCAGACATGCGCGTTTCGGGTATTAACCCTCGTCCGTGATCCTCAGTCTGAACAAAGTAATATGACCAAAGAGTATGAAAGTAATTATGTCCAAAATGTACCGAAAGACGTAGCAGGATGGGTGGGATATGATGCTACAGGACCCACATTTTAGAAATTCCAAGAAATTTTGATAACAGAAAATTTCGGATGCGTTGAAGAAACGATCAAGCGAAGTTGGTCGAACTTGGCTACATGTGCCCTCGGGGACTCCTGGTCCACCAGCTGCGTGACATTTAAGAACAGATGCATTTACAGCATGGACCAGACATGCACGCTTCGGGTACTTGACCCTCGTCAGTGATCATAACAGTTGTCAAGAACTTTCCATTTTTTCCTAAGTAATGAATTTAAAGATGAGTATTTTTAGTCATCAATTAAGTAAATTGTTTGCATCAACTTCTTCAGAATAGAAACAGTGCCCTCATAAATTGGTTCACTAAATACGAGCTCAGTTCCCTCAACTGCCATTAAGTTCTTTTCTGGATGGAAATACGAGGGTAACCTCCTGTTATGAAATGAGTCTTCCAGTCGGGTAATTATCCTCCTGCCCCAAGCTTTTGTAACCTCGATATCGTATTTTGCATCATGGTCAAGGTCAAACGGAAGACTAATTTCATTGCCATGTAAAGCTTTGTCCAATTCATGTAGGAAACAGTTCTTGATCATGTAAGTAGTTATAACTTTTTCACCGTTGGTACCGGAGTCTGGTTCAATGACAGCTGGCATGTATGGTGAATCATTAACTGCCTTTACAATGATGTAACCTTTCCTTATAGAAAGTGGTACGCTTCTGATGATTTCATGCTCTAGAAAAGCCAAAGAAACACGGAACATACTATCTGCATTTGCAATGAAGTTTCCATCCGGTGATTTGAGCACAACTGTCAATTCTGGTTTCTGAACTAGAGACTGCACTAGCGGAAGATTAGGAATGTCCAGGAAATAAGACGCCAGATTATCAGGGGACACAGCTAGAGCTAGATCAACGGAGATGATGGTCTCCTTTACCTTCTGACCATGGTATAGAAAATTCAGATTGCTTATACCGTTTTGCTTCTCGTCGCAAAGTTGTAGAATGGAGAGACACGTGAATTCATCATTGTCGTCACATTGCAATATGTCGATGACTGCTTCGTTTACGATAAGGGAAAACTTCTGCTTCAATTTTCTGCCGTTCAGAAATCCTTCAGAGATGTACTCCTTGAGATCTTCGTGATTTTTCATTTTGTATTTCGTTTCTCTTAATCTAACAAAGCCATCTGGGACATCCTCCGCAAAGGAGGCCTCTGTGAAATCACTGAAACGAGTCAGGTTAAAAACGTAATCAAATTCATGAGGGATGTTTCCTTTAGTTTCTTCTTTCATGCTTCCCGTCATGTGTACTTTACATTGGAAGTTGGCATTATTCTGGGAAACCCTCGTGCAAAGTGCTTGTACAAAATGATCAACAACCCCTGCAATTAATTTATTTTCATCAATGTCGTAGAAGAACCCCATGTATGACGATGCAGAGACTGTTTCGATGAATGTTGCAACTGATTTCTCGTGGAATGTGAAGTGATCAGCCCAAGACTCAAGATCCAGCGATTGACCGTTTTTCACAATGTAAGACAGATGAGGACATTCTTCAAATATATCTGATCCATGGAAGTCGAAATGGTCGTCTTCTGTATCAACAATTTCACTAATTTCATCAAGATTTTCATATTTACTGAGCAGCAGTTTGTAATCCTCGTACTTTAATATCGTCGCTAAATCACCTGCTGTTAATCCATCTTTGTCTCTTATACTTGGGTCCGCCCCATATTGAAGTAGCATTTTGATAGCAATTTGCTCTCTGAACCACACTGCCCAATGAAGAGGAGTGGATCCAAAAGAATCGGCGATACTAAGATCCATTTGCTTGTTTTTGCATAATTTGATGAACGATATATAGACGAATAATCGCCTTGTCGCGAGATGTAGAGCTGTAGCCCCCGTTCTAGTTTTCAGAGTAATATCTGCATTTAAGGACACAAGGAGATTGAGTGGGAAATATCTGTGTTTGCCAGCAGCAACATGGATTGGTGTCATTGAGAAGATGTCCCGATGGTTAATGTCTACACCATGAGTCACTAATACTCTGACGATTCCTTCTAAATCTTTCTTTTCGTTGTCGTCATATGAGAAATCATATTTATCAATGGCATGGTGTATTTCATTGCGGCCAAGTTTGTCCTGCACGTTGCATTCGATTTTGTGCCTGAGAAGCTCCGTCACTGACTTAGCATTTGATTCTCTGGACCCAGCCGCCAGGTGTAAAGCTGTTTGGCCATATTTATCTCTGACGTTGATTTTGATACCAGCTTCTAATAGGATTTGCAGTGCCTCAGGGTATGCATCGTAGTTTGAACATTCTGCAACCGTATGGATTGGTGTCTGTCCCGAAAAGTTCAGGATTGACGCATCAGCTCCATGATCCAAAAGAGCTTGTATTGCCTGACCGTTAGCGACTGATGCCATGTTATGAAGGGGAGTATCACCCTCAAAATCTTGGTTGTTTACAGATATCCCCATCTTCAACAACCTCAGTAATAGCGATACTGTGTGTACGCCATCATTCTCTCTATTTCTCAATAGATGAAGATAGCTTTCCCCCGTCAAGTGGTCTCTCTCTTGAATATCATTTACGGAATCTAACACTGATATTATGTATTCGTGCGACAAGACACCGTCCTGCATTAAGTGTTGAAAATTACATTGTCCATTGGAATCCCTGCAGCTTATGTCTGCTCCTTTGTCAATCAGCTCTTGAACAACATCTTGGTGTCCAGACTTTATTGCTACTTTCAAAGCTGTTTGTCCATATATGTCCTTCGAATTTGGACTTATTCCCTCTTCTAGTAGCTTGCGAACACGGATCATGTCGCCCTTATTGATAGCATCAAGAAGCAGCGTGGTTTCTTCCTCGCCGACTGTTTTCGGTGTAGTCATGTCTAGATTAACAATATCCCAAGTAGCTATAGATATATGTCTTCTAACTTTGATTCTTATTAAGTTTAAACTTCTGAAGAATTTCGCTTTTAAATGTCCTTAAATGAAGCTTAATGCATAGTATATTTTAATTGATCGATAACATGTATGTGAATGCACTCATGCGCCGCACCACTTAACACTGCATACATATAATAGTATGTCTCTATGAATAGGACAAACATATGATACTTTATTGCGTGTATTCCTTTTAAAATTGATCGATCGAGTGCAATGACCGAATCGAGAAAAACAAAAACATAAAGCTCTCCGGCAGCAAAGTTTTGAACTTGAACTTTGAACCTTTCTTTGAACTTTGAACCTTTCTTTGAACTTTGAACCTTTCTTTGAACTTTGAACCTTTCTTTGAACTTTGAACCTTTCTTTAAAAACGGAGCAAAAGTTGAATGGCATACATTTGTTGCATAATGAAAGAATATAATTACAGACTAGTATCGATTTTTAGATTGTGTGGTTTGGTTCAAAATGATACAGATTTATCGAGGCTCTCCTTAGTTGATTGGCAGTAATTATGCATATATCATTATTATTATATAGGTTGAAATATTTGAGTAATGACAGAGAAACACATTTGATGCTTTTTACGTCTGATCCTAGCATTTAGGTTTTGAAATAGAAGCTACACACAGGGCTATAAAATGACAAGGAAAGATGAAAATACATGATATTTGGAAATTTCATCAGAGTAAAACTGTAAAGGATGAGTAATCTAAGTAATTGATCTGTATTATCTACCTTAGAGAGCTTACTTTCTGTCATAAAACAATCTTGAAAGTTCTAAAACGTGGGCCTGTATCATCATATCCCATCCATCCTGCTGCGAATTTGGTACACTTTTGGACATAATAATTTTCACAATCTTTGACCATATTACATTGCTTGGATTTATCTGTTCTTAAATGATGCTATTGAATTTGAAGACGTTTAACATTTTAGGGCTATGCAACTCGTATTTCAGCTTATCTACCAGCAAATAATCTGTTTAGTAATCGATTGAAATTAAACCACGGAGTAAGGTCTTTAGATATTTTAATGATATATCGTACAGTTAGAGCGCTAACTTTTGATTCATTGGGATCGACGTGAGTGTTCGGTTAAAAGCAATTATCTGCATCTGTATGTAAAAGTTTTTTTTCCCGAAAATCGAAATTTGAACGCAATTTTTGTTCGACGAGATGTAGAAAATGTAGGCAAGAAGAGTATGACTATAATTACAGGAATGACAAAACTTAGATTATGAACGGAGGATGGGCAAATATAAGCTGAATATCACGTAAGTAAATGGGAAGTCGAAAACAAAACAATAGAATAAAAAAAAAATCAGTAGTTACATGTAATTCGTAATGAAAATGGGAATTTCTTACAAGTGTGAAGATTGGAGAGGTCGCTAGGCATTTTCTGCATGCTAGTCATACCCTTCACTTAAAACAACCCTTATTCGTAGTTCATTGAATATTCCATTTGAATATTCCAGCATCGAGATATAGGTCAGATTCAGACGTCCTCAATCAACGTTCATTATCAACGAGATAATGTACTGTGTAAAACATAATTTAAAGACACATTAAACGTTCTCAGTGAGTGATAATTTCAGACAATTCAGTATATCACTGACGTTACGTTGAGTGCCCGGATTTTTTTTTTTTGCAATTCGATATGCCCTCAGAACGCAGTACTGTACGTCATATGAACATGTCGTCGGTAGCACAACAATTAAAACTATGACCGATTAGGCAGGTAGGTTCCACTATGCAGTTTTGGCGCATTGTTCAAATAGCTCAAAAAAAAATAAATTGCGAGCCATGCCTATGTTGGAGTCGTTAAAAAAGCTAAAATGACCATACCTTTATACCATCAATTCATCTAGACCATTAGAATACATAAAGCATAGCTGTAGCCTGAAATTTTGTATTTAGTTTAAGAATATTCAATCAAACAGAATGTTAAAAATGATTGTATTATTTCTTGCGGAAATATTTTGTAGCAGCAGATTCCACAAGAAATTATGTTTGGCAGGCTTTGGGATCAATGGAATTACATTTTTTCAATCAAAATTTCTACATCAAATTTTTTAGGATGGGGCGGCTTACAATCAATTTTTGGTAATTTCTAATACCGGGTCCAATGGGCAAAACTTCCCCTTGTGAAATACACTCAACTTTTTTCCACCTTGGAATTTGCTAACCCGTGCTACCTCACCGAAGCTTCATCGAAGGATACTTTTGATTGGGTGTCAATTTAAATCCCACCTACTTGCGTGACGTGACAATAACTACAACAGACCGACGGGTGAACTCAACTCGTTTAAAATCAAAAACACAACCACGTGTCGGTGTCGTGTGCGCATAGTCTACCTATACTTTTGATTTTTTGAATTTGATATCGCGATAATATTTTTATTGAGGAGAGTCTTTTAATCCACTTTCAGATATTGGACATGACAGCCCTGCATCCGGCCTTCCCAAACGATTGTTTAGTTACACTTTGTCAGCAATCGTTGTGTGTAAATTATGAAAAAAAAAATATATTCACATCGGTGGTCTCTGGAGAGTATTTCGGCTATTACTCAATATTGTAACGAAACAGTACTGTGCTTTTTTAAAAGCATGTCATAAGTCTCCCCCCCTCCTCACCTCTTATTTGGGCTCGTTTTTGCGTACAGATGTAGGCCTGACCACGTCCATGTATAAACCACCGGGAGGCACGATATGACCCCCCCTTCCCCGGTCTATTTATGCGTACCTGCTTTTATTTCATACTGCTTTTATTTCACACAATGAGAACAAACACAAACGAAAATCAATCCACAATCACTTTATGATATAAGAAGAAAGAAGATCACATACTTAGATCTGTCATAAAATAAATATAGTATTTCAACAACAAGCATGCGATTCAACAGTTTTCTTATGTTTTAAAACATTTCCCCTTACTAAAAATGCATTTTAAATTATTGATACAAATGATAGTTTCATCGTTGGATTCGATCATTATTGCCTATGGTATTAATTAGATTAACGAATATCCTATATAAATAGTAAACAAAACAACTTTGTCACTTGACCAATCAGGATGACGGATACAAAGCGTTCGTGAGTACTTTTAAATTGCCGTGCGCATTGACCTGGCAAATTCCAAGGTGGAAAAAAGTTGAGTGTAATATGTAAAGTCTTTAAGCTTCCTTTTTGGTCCTAATTACTTAGCTTCCATAAATTGATTCATGTGATATTTGAATATTCTTAAACTGTACTAATTAGCACGGAATCGCTATTAAAGTGACACCTACAATGCATCCTGTACTTGCACTGGACTATATATGCACAACCAATGTAATTCCCTAGGAACATGTTTGCATTCACATGAAAACGCTCACGACGTCACAGATCTAATACAATAAATGTCATAATTTATGTTTTGTTACGGGTATGTAACACACAGCAAGTGAATCTATCGCATGTTAGCACGGTCCGTTTGATATTCTGAGGGGGGGGGGGGTCGAAAAAAAAATCTTGGTCTGAAAAAAATAAATTTGCTCATGGTGTGTCAGAAAAATAATCTTGCTCTCACAAGTAATCTGAATTTGAAGAATTACCATAAAATTTCGCTTAAAATTCCTGAAAAGTTTCCGGCTCGCTTTGCTCGCCAGATATTTCAATTTATATATAAATTTTTGGCTCGCTTCGCTCGCCATAGCTTTCTATCAAAACAAAAATTCTGAATGGCAAAGTTCATATTTGAAAATATCAAAAGAATGCATGTTAATGGAAAAAGGGGCTTCTTTAAACATGTTAAAGGCTTTAATATATTATCAAAATAATGTTATATTAATATATGCATGTGTCACCATACAGTCTAATTTTTAGCTCTACTGGTCTCAGACCAGTCGAGCTTATGCGATCACCCTTCGTCCGGCGTCCGTCTGTCTCTCCGTCTGTCCGTCTGTCCGTCTGTCTGTCTGTCCGTCTGTCTGTCTGTCCGTCTGTCCGTAAACAATTCTTGTCCGGACAACTCCTCTGAAACTGTTAGAGATAGAAACTTAATTCTTTTTGTATTTTACTTGGTCCATGGTCTAGTTGTGCACCTGACATTCAGTTTCAGTCCTTGACTCCCAGGGTCTTAGAAAATGGGCGTGGTCATTAAATTCTATGTAATTTTGTCCGGATAGCTCTTCTTTCACTATTAATGATAGAGACATAATTCTTTTTGCAATATGATGGGTCTGTAGTCTAGTTGTGCACCTGATATTTTGTTTGAGCCATTTTCTTTTATATTATTCCATATAATCTTATGCTTACAGCGCTGACACTATAAATAATGGAGACTAAATTCTTTATGCAATATGATGGGTCTGTAATCTCGTTGTCCACCTCATATTTTGTTTGAGTCTCTGACCCCAAGGGTCTTAGAAAATGGGTGTGGTTGTTTTCTCTCTATTAAACTACATGTGATCTCATGATAGCTAATTTCCCAGAATTTATGGATAATAGTTAATTGATTTATTCCAAAATATTATCGGTTTGCAGTTTAGATGTCATTACAGTATTTTACTTCAGTCCCTGTTCCCTAGGATTCTGGAAAATGGGTATATGGCCGGTCCATAGAATTGCAGAAAACACCGAAAACACCCTAGTATTTACAGAAAACACCGATAAATGTACAGAAAACACCCATATATCATTCAAAAACACCCTCAGGATGGTAAAGTGGACCGATTTACATATACTACCAAAGTTTCATCTGTGTAAATTGCATTTTGAATGACTTAGGACAGATTAATCATGTTAATATTTGATACACACATTCTATTTTTAGATCCGCGCGTCATATCGTTTTTCATCTATTTCATTCCTGAGCATAAGTAATATGGCTTTTTTGATTTGTTTGTTTGTTTGGTTTTTTATATTTTAGAAACTGCGTCCTCTATCACACACTGTTAGTTATGAGAGTTCAAGATCTACCCCCCTATATAAATTTTAATTGCAAAGTGAAAGAAAATAGTTTTCGAATTAGATGGGGAGTTTTCATGTAATGGTGTATGATATATGTGTGTACGACCAATACTATGCTCACAGTTTTAGATGGGGAGATTTCTATGTTAATTTTATTTTTAGCGTGACATCGTCGACGTTCTCCATAGACTCCCTTTCTAAAACTTTTTTCCTTCACTGTAACTTCATTAACTTCATTATTTGTCGTAGACTGTTAGTTATGAGAGTTCAAGATCTACCCCCTATATAAATTTTAATCGCAAAGTGAAAGAAATTTATGTGGGGGGTCAGATTTTGAACTCTCATAACTGTGGATTCTTCATGATCAGACCTTCATTTGGGACCTTAACTTTACACCTACAAAAATGTAGTACACACGTAAATAACTTTAAGCTAGGCTATATGATATTTCATGAATATAAGGGTTTTAGGGCTTTGATATTTCATATGATATGTGGATTCATCATGACCAGACCTTATATTTGGGACCATTGACCTTGTAACCTTGACCTTGTGTGGTGTTTGACCTACTTTTAAGAAACTTAAACCTGGGCTATATCTCATGAACTATGAGGGTTAATAGGGCTGTGATATTTCTAATGTATATTTATCATGACAAGACCTTGTGACCTTGAAAATTTACCTACTTAAAAATAAATTTACGAAGGCTATATCACGTAAACTATAAGACTTTGATATTTCAAGTGTATCCTCTTATTTTGGTTCTTGACCTTTGACCTGCATGTATTGACCTTGACCAAGGGGTATGTCCTACTTTTAAAGAAACTTTAAACTGGGCTATATCTCTTGATTTATAAGGGATTGGGCTTTGTTATTTCACATGAAGATTTCTTATGACCAGAATTTTCATTTGGGACTTTGACCTTGTGACCTTGACCTACCTTTAGAAAACATAAAACTGGCCATATCTTGACTTAATTGTCACTTTTATATGCAATTGTTATTTATCAATTTGTCTATTGACAAGTCTTATAATGTTGCCTGCAAGGCAGGAGCGTTATACAACATGCAGTTGTATAATTAGTATAGGCCATTACAGATCACTTTGTCCGGCACCTGTCTGTCTTTTTATTATGCCCCCAGAATCAAAGATTCGGGGGCATATAGTTTTTGGCCTGTCCATCTATTTGTCTGTCTGTTTGTCAGAAAAACTTTTAAAACTTAACATTTGACTTAACAGTTACTATTGAATGGGAGGTGATGGGGCATTCATATTTCACATGTGTATTCCTTGTGACAAGACCTTTCCAATGATACCAAAATTTTTGACCTTGTTAACTTGACCTTTGACCTACTTTTCAAAAACTTTAACATTGGGCATTACTTTTGAATGGAAAGTGATAGGGCTTTCATATTTCACATGTGTATTTCTTGTGACATGACCTTTCCATTGATACCAAAATTTTTGACCTCGTGACCTACTTTTCAAAAACTTTAACATTGGGTATAAATTTTGAATGGAAAGTGAAAGGGCTTTCATATTTCCCATTTGTATTTCTTGTGACAAGACCTTTCCAATGATACCAAAATTTTTGACCTCATGACCTTGACTTTTGACCTATTTTTCAAAAACTTTAACATTGGGTATAACTTTTGAATTGTAAGTGATAGGGCGTTCATATTTCACATGTGTTTTTCTTGTGACAAGACCTTTCCAATGATGCCAAAATTTTTTACTTCATGACCTGGAACTTGACCTTTGACCTACTTTTCAGAAACTTTAACATTTTGAATAATTTTTGAATGGTAAGTGATAGGGCGTTGATATTCCTTGTCACAAGATTTTTCCATCGAAATTTTTAAACAAGTGACCCTGACCTTGTTTTTTTGGTAATAACACTTTAACTTACTTGGCCATTACAAATGTATGTACATTAGACATCTTCCAGACTTGCAGGGATAATGTAAAGCATTAAGGGATTCAATACCAAAAATAGATCAAGGTCACTCTTAAGGTCAAGGTCCTAGCTTCAAGCATTTTTTGGTGAGATAAACTTTTGATTTTAATTTTGACAAAATAATTTTTCTGTTTAAAAAGTTTTTATCATGTTTATGATTCAAGAAATAGGCATTATCTTTCATAAATGTTACAGGCTATTGAATCATCTGTGGCCTAGTTGTAAAATTTTAGTTACTTGCGACAGGTCATTGAGGTGACATGCCTGTTATTGATAGAAAACTTCCAATTACAATGTATAATTATAGATGAAGAACTCTGAACTATTCTGTAATTTTAATGTTAAAATTTCAGGTACAAGTTGAAGTTTTATATAGGAATTCATTTCCAAGGAAGATAAGACAGAATGGATATTTGAATTCTAGAAGGTAAGATTAAATATTGCATGTGATAGCATGTAACAAATGTGTAATTCATACTTATATATTTCACTTTGGTGCTTCATCAAACACCTACTGATTTTCAAGGTCAAGGGTACATGTAATAGGTCACAGTTATTTCATTGGTACTTGGGGGATATTCAAACTCCTGAGGTACTGGAGGAAATCTGGGTAAACGTTGCAATAGGCCAAAGGTCAAGGTAACAGTTTTAACTGTTTCCTATGTCTCTTTCATTACATCATTACTGAGAGTAAGTAGTTGACTTTTGCCAAATACCCATTAAATAATTGTTGTAACGGTAATATCCAATAAGAGTATGACATATTGGATATTTTTGCTCATGACGACATGACTCTTACAATAATACCTCTTACAATTGTTCATCATGTGACCAACAAAGAAGTTTAAACTGTTACCAAATTGCAAAATGTTAAAAACTGTTATCAGGTTGCATTTAATATTTAGAAATAAGGCCAAAATAAGTTGAGGGTCAGCAGCTCAAAGTAGGGTAGGTAGTGAGAGCTGAAACAGAAATGGAAGTATTTCTATTTTTGGCCTAATGATTTAAATTAATGCCCTTTCAGGTTTATTTATATAATAATATGCTTTGTACTTATTCATGTTATTATAGGTTATCAATTAATGCCTAATGGACTCAACTGTTAGGCAAGATCATACACTAACAGAATAGAATGTCAACACATGATGGAAACTTCAACCAGTTAAGATGATTTACGTGTACATTGTATGAATAACCGGTCATGCATCTATCACAGACACCATGTAGACTTAAGAAAAAACTGGTAAAGGAGGTGAGATTTTTTTGCTAGCAAGTTGTTGTAAAGATTACAAGCATATCATTTAATTTTCATTGTAACAATAATCAGATTCTAACATTCCAAGCATAATGTATACCAAAAATTTCTCTGGTGTTGTCACTGCGGACGATGCCCGAGGCTACCAAAATTTTTGCACGGCTAGTAGAAATTCCTTAAGAAACTATACAGTAAAACACTGCTAAAGACGGTATTGCCGGATTGCAAAGTAAGTTTTTGTCACTAACTGGGTCAAGGTCAATAGGTCAGATAATACAGCATAAATTGAAAGGTTTTGTCAGAGGCAACCTACATGTATAAAATAAAGTTTCTACTGCATACAGTTCCACAGATTTTGCTTAAACCAGGAACTTTAACCAAAATCCTTAAATAGGTCAAAGTCCAAGGTCAAGGTCACTAGGTCAAATGTTACGGCATAAATTGAAAGGTCTTGTCATTGGCAAGCTTCATGTATAATATAAAGTTTCTACTGCATATAGTTACTTAGATTTTGCCTCAACCAGAAACTTTAACCAAAATCTTTAATTAGGTCAAAGTCCAAGGTCAAGGTCACTAGGTCAAATGTTAAGGCATAAATTGAAAGGTCTTGTGATGGGCAAGCTTCATGTATAATATAAAGTTTCTACTGCATATAGTTACTTAGATTTTGCCTCAACCAGAAACTTTAACCAAAATCTTTAACTAGGTCAAAGTTCAAGGTCAAGGTAACTAGGTCAAGTGTTATGGCATAAATTGAAAGGTCTTGTGATGGGCAAGCTTCGTGTATAATATAAAGTTTCTACTGCATAAAGTTACTTAGATTTTGCCTCAACCAGAAACTTTAACCAAAATCTTTAAATAGGTCAAAGTCCAAGGTCAAGGTCACTAGGTCAAATGTTATGGCATAAATTGAAAGGTCTTGTCATGGGCAAGCTTCATGTAGAATATAAAGTTTCTACTGCATATAGTTCCTTAGATTTTGACGGCAGACGGACAGACGGACATCGTCAATCTATAGGCCGGAATAGCTTTTCAATCCGGCCAAAAATGTAATAGAATCTAACTTTGGGCTAGTGGCTGAAAAAAGTTTTTGGAAAGACCGGACATGTTTTATAAAGTTGAGTATAAATGTATCGTGTGTAACCCACGGGGAAGCTTGTACCTCACAAGTGAGGTACGATCTACTCCGGGGGTTCACACGATGGTATTAATGCAGAGTTCACAGATGGATTACAGAAAATTTAAAGATTGTTGGTAGGGAATTGCATAGTTCTTGTTTGATGGAGATAATTAATGCACCATGTAAAATATAAGGACAGACAACTTCTATTGAGATTCAGTTTTCTGTCCTTTTTAGCTCACCTGAGCGAAGCTCAAGTGAGCTATTGTCATAGTGATTAATTATTTGTCATGGTTGTCATTAACTTTTTAACATTTTCAACTTCTTCTCTGGAACTGCTTGATGGATTTTGATAAACTTTGCAGACATGATGAACTCAACGTCCCCTACCAAAATTCTGTTCAGCATCGAGATCCTTTCAGGGTTGGATCAAGGGCGGGCTGAAAGTGTTGAAAAGGGTACCCCTCCTCAAAAATCTTCTCCTGCGGAACTGCTGCTTGGATCAGACATATCATATTGTAAGGCTGTTATGTATTTGACATCGTTTGGCTTTTGATTGGTAAGTGATAGGGCTTTGATAGTTCACATACATACATATTCCTGATGACAAGACATTTCTGTTGATACCAATATTTTTGAACTCATGACCTTGACCTACATTTCAAAAACTTTTACATTGAGCATATTTTTTTGAATTGTAAGTGATAGGGCTTTGATATTTCACATATGTATTTTTGTGACAAGACCTTTCCTTTATCAAAATTTTTGACCTCTTGACCTTGACCTTTGACCTTCTTTTCAACATTGGCTTTATCTTTTGATTGATAAGTGATAGGGCTTTAATATTTCACACATGTATTCCTTGTAACAAGATTTTGCAAAAAATACCATAATTTTTAGCTCTACTGGTCAAAGAACAGTCGAGCTTATGTGATACCCCGTCGTTAGGAGTCTGTCCGTCCGTCTGTCTGTCCGTCCGTAAACAATTCTTGTGCTTGCAACTCCTCTGAAACTATAAGAGATAGAAATGTAACTCTTTTTGCATTACACTTGGTCTGTAGTCAAGTTGTGCACCTGATATTTTGTTTGAGCCCCTGACCTCCAGGGTCTTAGAAAATGGGTGTGGTCATTTTCTCATATATAGTTGTGCTCCCAACTCTTCTAAAGCTATTAATTATGGAAACTTAGTTGTTTATGCAATATAATGGATCTGTAGTCTTATTGTGTCATTGATAGTTCATATGAGCTAGCAGCCCCTGACCCCTAGGATCTTGGAAAATGGGTATGGCATTATTTTTTGAAATCCTTTATCTGGGATATTAAAAATTATATGAGTGGTAAACTGATATTCTAGCTGCAGTCCAATGGATTTGTTATTTCGTTGTGCTTCTTATAATTTGTTATGCTATGGTCTTTGGTTTAAAATAAAATGGAAATTGTTATTTATGTATATCTATCTTATTCATTTGTCAATGAGTGAATAAAACAAAACAACCAGGAGAGCTACAGTCTCGTCAGAGACTTCTGGTATATACAAGCTTTGAAGGAGAACTTTTTTCTTATGTAATGCATATGAATATTGAGCATATCTAATAGAGTAAAACCCAGAAATAACTTAAAAATAAATATAATTTATTTCCGTCAATAGTGATTCAATGTTATTTTCCCATTATTTAGGGGAAGTAATTGACAACCCTACTCTTCAAAGGTCTAAATTTGCTAATGGAGCTTTTCAGGGCAGATTTTACGTCTTATCGTGACAGCTCCTCATTCTACGGGAGGAAATGGACATTTCTGATAAAAATGTGCGGTTATCTGATATTTCAAACGCGGTCACAATACATGTTACACCATCAACCACGGCATCAGATTTCCTGGAAATAGACGAAGAATTATTTAGTATATCTCATCTGTGCTTGACCCCTCGAAGGTCGAATTGAATAATGTCCTGTTCAAGATCTAATGTAAACACATTAATAAAAGGAAACGATCTGAGATGAAAAGGATATCAATAGTCACAGTCACGATTAACGGATGAAAAAGTACATAAAAGGACCTGCATGAGAATGCAGATATTTTTAATTCTCTGTACATAAAATGAACATCAAATCTAGGAAATGTAGAGGAACAGAAATGACATCGAAAATCCAATGCCCAAGCTTCAGAATGGATCGCAAATATGAAATGCGAGACAGAGAAGGTTAATTGTATATGAATCTATTCCTAATTATGCATCTTGTTCTATTCCCAATTGAGTTAAAGAAGATCCTGACTATAATCTCAACAGCACTCACAATAGAGCACAAAATTAAGCATCGACGGACCCCTAGCAAGCTAGAGGTGGGACCAGTTGCCCGGGAGGAGTAAGCATCCCCTGTTGGCTAGCCTGTTGTTCTATTCCCAAATATTGATTTAAACTGAACAAAGTTTGAACCAATGGCCATTGCCAAAAGTCGTAGCATTTGAAATCTAATATAATATGTACGTGCATGTCTGGTCCATGCCGCAAATTTTAATGTCTTTGGATGTGAAGTCGTGTAACATTTGTACCACTTGGTGAGAGTTACTGCTGGTTCAGGAGTCCCCGAGAGCACATGTATCCAAAGAGAAGGGAGGAGATCTCCAACAAGACCCCGTTGCAGCATCAACAGTAAAACACCAAAACGCCCGATGCAAAAACACAAAAGACGAGTACAGCACGAGACGAAAAAGAGACACACGACAAGTAAACATCAAACATAAAACACTACACATAAACCGACGAGACCAATGGGTAACCGGTGCCGACTTTGGACGGCAATCTGTCACGCAAGTAGCAAATGGTGTGGTTATCCTGGATTACGTGCGCACAACCCTCTCACTTCTCCAATTACCCAGAGGTCTCGAAGAACATACAATTGTGGTGTAAAACAACCTCCTCACTGTAAGATGACATCACACAAACAAGACTGCGAAACGCAGAGGCCCCAGAGACACAGATGAATATGTAAATGGATATAAAAAGAGGGCATGTGTAATACAGTCCGTGCTCTGCCGGCTGTAGCGAGCTCATGTATGTAATCACCCGAGGAGTCCGACTGACATTCAGAGAGGACAGATCAATTTCGGTTGATCGTTTCTTCAAACGCATTTGAAGAATTCTGTTCAGAAAATTTCCACAACATTTCTGAAAAGTGGAACCTGTAGCATCATATCCCACCATCCTGCTACGCCTTTCGGTATTTTTTGGACATAACTTTCACAGACTTTGGCCATATTTAATTGCTTAGATTGAGGATCAACGACGAGGGTTAAGTTTCCAAAACTTGCATGTTTGGTAATGCTGCAAATTTATCTGTTCTATGATGCTATAAATTTGAAGACGTGCAAATGATGCTATGAATTTGAAGACGTACAAATGATGCTATGAATTTGAAGACGTGCAACATGTATAAAGTTTATGGACCTTATTTCATACTATGCTTAAATAAATATTTTAAAAGATGATATGTTTACCCTTGAATCAAGTTCCTCATTGATATGATTAAAATGCTTCAGAAAAGTAGTTGAAGTGATGAAATATAACAAATTTTCCTGCGACTGAGTATCTTTTAAGTGTTTTTAATTTTCCACTTCCCAACAATGAAGAAATCTTTTACAGCACCCCTGTGAACAAAGGTTTGATAATTCTATCAACTCAAAATGAAAATAGAAGTTTTCACCTGTATCAATAATTTCATCTTTTGTATATCGTTTAAGTATCAACGAATGATTTCTATTTATTTGTCTTGTTTTGTGCATTGAATTTGATATCTGTCGCATAGTTAGGCATTAAAACCAATTCTAATATGACTTGATTCTTTTTCCTTATTAAGAGGCCCTGCCAATAAGCATCAAGCTTTGGGTGGAAAGTCAAAATTTTAAACATGGCTGAAATGACTTGATAATGCAGCAACATAACAAGTTAAACAATAAAAATGTCAATATTGAACATTTAATCTTGAAGAAGATGTTTTAGAAGCGTTGTCATGGTAACAGGCACATAAATCAGTGAAAATGACTGAAAAATCAATCTTTTGTGTCTTCAACAGCAGATATATGTAAAATTCTACATACATTTTCTGAAGCATTAATTACAGTAGAAGTTTGGTTCTGATGAAATTTCATATCATAATTCATTTTCAATAACATACACGGTTGCTATGGTAACCGAAAGTACGAGTATTTTAAGGTTTTCTATAATATGCAAAATTTAGTTAGTTTAAATCAGGTGTATCTCAAGTGCGCAACCACTGCCAATAGTGTTACTTATTTTTCAGTAAATACTAATGCCTAAATGTTAAAAAACTGCAATAAAATTGGGTATACAGGTAAAAGTGATCAAACAGTTACATCTGCATTTCAGCAAATTTTAAGCAAATTTGGCCCCTCTCCTTTATTTGTATATTCAAATATGAAACAAAAACACGTCTCAGATATGATTATATTTTGTCATTTAAAACTGGTAAATAAACACTGCATGCTCATATGAATATTTACTTAACAAACCTCCTTAGCAACCATTTATTTCCATAGCAACCGGAAAATAACCAGTCATCGGGCACTTATTTGACACATAAGAGGACCACTTCCAGCCTTCCTTTATCAGTGAAGGTTAGAAAAAATCACAGTTGTTAATGTTGATAACAGCCCCCCCCCCCCCCCAAAAAAAAATTCAAGAATTATTTTGCATGAGCTATGAATAAAGTGACATAAGCTATTTCATTAGGGGGGGGGGGCATATGCTGTCGCACTCTTATGTCTTTCTGTCATTTCATGTTTCAAATACAATATATTTGCACAGGACATTTCCTCTGCAAAGAATTGATGAATCTTAATGATTGCCGGATGTAAATCTGTTATAGGAAGTGACAGATCACTTGTATATGGGTGTCATCTAAATATTTTTATGCAGAGTTATTGTACTTGGATTGTAAAAATCTCATGAAAATAGAAGTAGTGTTTGTGCTTTTTCTTTTCAAGGGTTTGATAGATTCTAATGATATATCATACATTTTTAAACATGTAATGAAAAGAACTTTACCAAGTGAAAACCTTATCACATTCCTTTTTTTTCTGTTTATTAATATGCTTATGGTTGCTATGGCAACAGAAAATGTTTTGAATTTTAGAATACATGTATATGCAAAAATATGCTATTTTATGACATGAAAATTGCGAAAGCTCAACAATCCTTGATGTTGTCTAAACTATCATATTTCATAATTTATGAAAAAAATTGGGTAGCCAAGTTTTCAATTCAATTCATTCGGGGGGGGGGGGGGGGAGGGGGGAGATGGGGGGGTCAAATCGAAATTTGCAATTATTTTGTTTTTTTTTTTTCCTCGTGCAATTTAGATGTTGACAACCTTTTTTTTATTCAACATGTTCAAGACAACAAATCTTATGCAAAAATCTAAATTAAAAATAGCAATCCAAGGAATGCTTGTGTCACCTGCGAAGCGGCTTGATTATTATTCTAGAGAGTGGATAAAAATTATAGGTAACAGTAGAAAAGTTTTGTCAAATGAAATCCATTTGAAATATCAGACCTCTTAATTACAAATTAAAAGATATGGTCATTCTCAAATTTTCAGAAAATAGTGTCAATCATCTAGGCCAAGGTCACTATGTTAAAATTGGTAACGAAAAGGTCTCATCATAAGAAATATTAAAGACTTATCACTTACCAATGATATATACAACCTTAATTTCTTAGAAAAGAAGGTCAAATAGTTAGGTCAAGGTCAAAAGGTAAAAATTATGGTATGTGTAGAAATGCATTGTTACAAGGAAAATACATGTGAAATAACAAAGCCCTTTTCACCTACCAATCAAAAGATATAGCCAATTTGACTTTTCTTGAAAAGTTAGTCAAATATCTAGGTCAAGGTCACAAGGTCAAATATTATGGTCTGTGTAGAAAGGTCTTGTCACAAGAATTACACATGTGAAATATCAAACCCCTATCACTTACAAATCAAAAGATATATACAATCTTAATATTTTTGAAAAGTAGGTCAAATATGTAGGTCAAGGTCAATAGGTCAAAAATTATGGTATGTGTAAAAAGGCGTTGTTACAAGGAATACACATGTAAAATATCAAAGCCCTATCACTTACCAATCAAAAGATATAGTGAATCTTATCTTCTTTTCAAAAGTAGGTCAAATATCTAGGTCAAGGTCACAAGGTCAAAAATTATGGTATGTGTAGAAAGGTCTTGCCACAAGGATTGCATGTGTGAAATATCAAAGTCCTAACCCTTTCCAATCAAAAGATATATCCATTCTTAATTTTTTTGAAAAGTAGGTCAAATATGTAGGTCAAGGTCACTAGGTCAAAAATTATGGCATGTGTAGAAAGGTCTTGTCACAAGGAATACACATGTGAAATATCAAAGCCCTATCACTTACCAATAAAAAGTTATGGGCTGTGACACCGAAAGTGTGACAGACAGACAGACGGACTTACTGACGGACAGACGGACAATGGACAAAGTGATCCCTAAGTGTCGCTATGCTTCGCAGGCGACACAAAAAGTAAAGGAGTTTAAGAATTATAATATTTTAAGATAATTTCTGACAATATTTGAATTTTTATGAAGATACATATTGTGACAAAAGACAAACTTCCTTAGCAACAAAATGTATACCTTAGCAACCAACAAAAACAAGGTGAACACTAAATTAATAAATTTCTTAAGCATAAAATAAAGGTTTACCTGTATGAAAAATTAATTTCCCCTTCGATAGGGGGATAGATCTCGAAATCTCGTAACTTTAAATGTAAGTTATATGTCCGTACAACCAATACTACGCTTACAGTCAAGGAAAATAGTTTTAGAGGGGGATTTTGTTGACGTTCTCCTTAGACTCATGCCTCCTTTACACGGAGAGTTTATTGCGCAATAAACGTAAATTTGTTGCGCAATAAATTTGTTTGCGTTCCACGACAAAATTTATTGCGCAATAATTTTTTTTGCAATAACTTTATTGCGCATCAAACGCTAGACGAAACTGTTGCGCAATAAATCTGACGCATGCACATCATCATGCGCATGCCAAGACAAGGAGATCGTTATACTTACGAATATAACTATTCGACGTCTCTATTTTTAAGATTCTATTAAGAGATTCCGATTTTTCGTATATCTATTAGTCTGGACCCCTTGTAGAGAATGACATCATAACTGAATGACGTCATGTTCTAGACTGAAATGACACATCAATGAATGTTTTGTTACATAGGCTTCATTTCAAACTAGCCTTAAATTTAGACTTTAGGGAAATTATTCTAACAATGTTTCATTAAGTTATCCGTTGTGCATTTTTATTCATGATTTTTGTGCATTTTCATAAGCCTTTTATTGCACAATAGTTTCGGTCTCTTGTGAACGGAAAAAAACTTATTGCGAAACAAATTTTTTGCGCAATAACGTTATTTCGAGATAAAATTGCGCAACCATGTGAATGAGGCATCAACATTGGCGACGTCACACTAAACTTCCCATCTATTTTCTTTCACTTCGAGCGTAATTTGTCATACGGACATATAACTTACACCGTTCTATCCAACTATATAAATTTCAATTTAAAAATTTGCCGACAAAGTAGACAAAATTGAATTTTCCGATTTCAGAAGTGAGCCGCACGATCTGTAGGCATTTTATACAATACTATTTTGGCAAAAACAAAAACCACTGTCTTTGATTTCAATGCAATGATCTTCGAAATTCAACTAACGCTAAGTTAATCACTCCCCTAGTCCCTCATTTTTCTCCCTAGAAGATTTGAGCTTTTGGTTATGTTTTCAGTTTGATAAGAGAATCAACATTATACTTACTTCAAATGAACAAGTAGTCAAGTACATCATAAAAGAACAATGATTACTCATAGCCCCCCCCCCCCCTCCCCTTCCCTTTTTGTTTTACTATATATGATTTGGAGCTGATTTACGAAAGACGCACCAAAAACATTTCCATACAACCACAAACTATCCCGATAAACCTACAAACAAGCAAACAATAACAAAAATAACCCCTCTCTGATTTTTTCTTTTTTTTATTTGGGTTATCTCCCTGAGTTAGAAGCAATCACAGATTGAAAGATGTATACCCCTGTAAATGAGTCAATATAAATCAAAAGATTAAAATACTAATAAAAGTATTGAAACAATCATTAAAAAAAAAGAAATGAAAAAAATATAGATGTTGTCTTATTCATAATGAAAATGTATACGCAAGCAATTACAAACCTGACATAAACACATTGAAAAATAATAATGAAATAGAATTTAATCTAAAAAATGACCCTTTGTTCTGCTCGTGTGTTGACACAAAGAAAAACTAGACTTTTAAGTATAAGGGCGAACATACTGTGTAGGAAGGAATCTAAGAGAATATACGAAGGGTTCAATAAGAACTAAGTTCCATATGATACACTAATACATGTCGACAATACAAATGTGCCTACTCCTGAATGCTTGATAAATGATTATGTATTAAAATTTCTGATTCTAAAAAAATTATAAATTTAACTGAATTCAACCTTTTAAAACAGTAAATAGCCCTCTTTTAGCGCTCTATGTCTATTTTCACCATCTCTTCTTGTCCGCAATATGACATTTCGTATTCTCCACATTAGAGAGTTCCACACCAAATTGCATGATTAGCGTATTTCATTAACTTATACAACGATTATGCATAAGTGTATACCCAATTTTACTGTTTCAACAAACAGTTTATTTTATGGTCTTTCAGTTGATGTTGCCGAAATGCATCAGCGCTGTTGTGCATTTGAAAAAATATGTTCCGAAAAGGCCTAAAATCTGTCGATTTTACGCAACATTCAGTTGCCATTGTACCTCTCAGTACAGTCCATATTCTACGAAATAACTTTCTGGTGTATCAAAATAGTCCCTTTCGATGTAAAGGAGTTGTCTTGGGATATAATTCTATTTATTATATAAATAAAGTTCTTATCTAGGGAATTATTTGAAAAAGTAGATAAAATCACGTTTTTTATACTTTCATTGCCCGTTACCATGGTAACGAAATGGTGTTAAGACAAACTTTATCAATTTTTTTCAAGTACAACCAAAGGGTAACAAAATTTAAAAGAATTAGGAAAATCTAATTTTTTGCACTTTCCATGTTTATATAGCCCAAAGCTCAATGGTTACTGACACGGCCTCTTAAGAAAACAGACGCGAGCCTGGCTCTATTCTCCAATATAGGCCCTATAGCGATAAGCCACGCCTAGCCATTTTCTGAAAGCAGATAAAACGGCAGGAACTGGTTTTAACCAAGAATCGAAAGGTCTAAGTTTGGTCATCATTTGAATAGAAATAAATTACCGAGCCGCGTCAGCTGAGGACGCTCGGGCATTATGAGACAATGGAGCCCGGCTTGTCATTTTTTATTTCTTAAACAAACCCTCTCCAACAGATCATACTAATTGTAAAACTAGCTCATTGTAGCGACCATAGAACTTTCTAAGTCGTTCCCCTAAATAACCCTGAGCAAGCAGCGTACTGGCGAGCCTCTTTGTCATCAACATTAAGTTTTCGTACTGAGAACATGCTCATGGGTAGCGTATTATTTGAGAAATGAATATGCAATTGGCAGGCGAAGAGGGAATGTTGCTGCACAATTTATGAAATTAAAATAATCACGTTAGTCATTAAGAGAGGTAATAAAATGAGTATTGTCACTGATGGATAGTAGTATGTCTAGTAGGAGGCTGAAGAACTGCTTTCAGTTAATTAACCTACAATGCTAGCTTTTTGCTGCTTGAAAGCCGATACTGTATGTATTCGTATGAAAAGGAATATGACAATAAGGAAAGTGGCACAGTTTGTGCCCATTTGAATTCCATTGGTTTTTTTGGTATTTGGCATTCAACTCAAAATCATTTCAGTAGCGCCCTCTTTAATTTTTGAATTTAGACTTGTACATTTACATTACAGAGAGTGCGCGACTCCAAATTTCCTGTAGGGTCGATTCAGTAGCATATCTAAATAAAATCTATGTTCAAAATAGCATTGGAGGGATGGTGGAAAGATGTTAAACTTCTTTAATTTCGATGATATTTATCTGTGAAATGGTTAGTTTCCGAAATAGCAAAATATGTATATATGATGTAACATTGATAAATGTAAAGGCCAAAACAAAGCTTCTCTCAGGTGACAGAGCTCGAAAGAAGTAATTAATACACTTGACAAACATCAGGTCACGGGGAATGATTCTAACTGGTCCACACTGCAACGTGAAATAAGTGTTTATATTAATAATGTCGAAGGGTTCCAACTCTATACCTTCTGGAAGAATATTCCAAACCAATTTCCATGCACCAAACACGTGTTTCGAATATTAAATTCTTATCATTGATGCTTCTAGTGGAGCCACCAAAAATCATTTTAGAAGCGTCCTCTTTAATGTTTGAATTTAGACTTGTACATTTACATTACAGAAAGTTTGCGGCTCCAGATTTCCTGTAGGTCGATTCAGTAGCATATCCAAATAAAATCAATGTTCAAAATAGCATTGGAGGGATAGTGGTATATGGTCGCCATAACACTTTCTATATAGACATAACCTCAGCCAGTGCATGTTTTCTGGATATTGTTTTCCGTTTCGTGCGGGAACATCGCCGGCGGGTGCGGCTAGTCAACAGGGGATGCTTACTTGTCCTTGGCACCTGGTCCCATCTCTAGCTTGCTAGGGGTGTGTCGATGCTCACTTTCGTGCTCTGTTGTTAGTGATGAAGATATTGTCGTCAGGATCTTCTTTAACTCAGTTAAGTTTATGAATCAGAGCGTTCCTTGACAAAATAAGTGTCGAACGTCCTAAAACGAGGTGTTTGTATCTGCGATTGTCACTTTTATAGACGAAAGAGTTTTTTATTATGTAAACAAATTCTGTATGAATTTTTTGATGAGGTATGAAAAATATTGATTAACTGTCGATTTGGCATAAGAACGATAGGATTGTTTCTAATGAGGTATCAATTATTGTTTTCACAAGAAAACCCCATTCTGTTAGATAAACATTTGGTTACAGAAACTTTACAAAGACAATTATCCAGTCTAGAGACATAGATTTAGCTTTACCATTTTAAATCGTATAAAGTCATAGTATGTTCACAATATATATAAGATGTTAGATCAAATATAAAACCAAGGAACTTATTCAAATTTCTCTCCTTAATTTTATCTACCATCTCAGCAAATAATAGGTATATATAAATGAATAAATGATGATAATTATCAAACAAAGAAAATGAAAAGAAAAGTTAAAAACCAACAAAGAAAAATGAATTTCCCATGATGATATATAAACACAAAGTCCGCCAAATAAAAAAAAATGGTACAATCTTATTTACAGAGTGATGGCATCGAATTTTTTATCCATTAGATGACGCCGTTGGTGAAAATTTTTACAGATATATTACGCTATGTTAGTTTATGTAGGAGTTACATTTACTTCTTCAAAGGAAGGGGTGGTATTTCCGACATGCGAAGTAAGATTGATCGGGGAATTTTGTAGATGGGCATCTCTTTGTCCCCTCCTATTTTTTCATCCTGCAAATGAATAACACTCGCTTTTCGGGGCGGAACCGAATAAATATTGGTAGATTCACGTCTATCCTTTCGTTTGTCTCTTTTTCCTGACTTCTCCACTCTAATCTCACCGTATTCTTCATTACAATCGACTACTTTGCTTAGGCATCTAGATGGACTTGCTCTATCTAACATATCGTAATCGGCAGTTGCATCTTGTTTGGTGGGTTCAAGTAATGGGAGATAACTCGCCCTACTTTGTTTGCTTAAAAGTTGCTTTTTGAAAACATTCGACCCTCCCATCTCTACGCAACTTTCTCCACTGTCATCCGGTGATTTTGACTCAAATTTACTCTTCTCGCTGGCAGAACGTTCTGAGCAGTTGTCGTTGATTTCGTCATATATCTTACTCATGACGACACTTGTCAATCTTCCGTCCGGTTTCCTATCCTCATCTCTTTTCTTAATTTTTCTCAGCTTCTTATGTAGAAGGAAGACGAATATAAGAACAAGGAGTATCACAACTGTTGTGCTTGAGGCTACTGCAACGATCTCAGTTAGTGTAATGAGTCCATTAGTTTCGTATTTTCTTAAAATTTGTTTATTGTTCTTTTCTTCTATATGAAAGGTTGATTGGCTTTGTCTGAACGTAATCATGAAAGATTCTCCAACTCTTCTTTCAGTGGTCAGTTCCTGACTTCTCGTCTGTAGTCTAGATATCTCAGTCGAAAATAAAGTTCCGTCGGCTTCTATTGTGGTAAGCTTTGTACTGACAGAGGCACCTATTAGAATCAATGACAAAATGGCTGAACACTGTTACCATATTTGTACGCTTCTTTTAAATTGAATAATGAAAGAAATAATCTCAATATACTAGTATGATATATGTAACAGTCAGACATAACTTAAGTTTATTTGTAACACTCTTTTCATCCTCCTTTTGAAACGAGATTTATTAGAACATATACAATTTAGTTTTTTCAGATCTTCTAAGTTTGTTCAAATGCCACTTTCTAGGAGAGTCTCTTTACGCCAAAATAAAACCGACATGAATAAATAATTCAAAATGTTCTCGTCCACTTTATTCTTTACCAGTAAAATACACGAGAAGCCATTTTGCCCTTTGTCTTAGGCAATTTAACCGATTTAAATGAGTTGTGTTTTGAATATTTTCCCTGACATGGTCGCAATAGCACTTTCTATATAGATATTACCTCAGACAGTGCAATGCATGTATTCTATATATTGTTTTTATTTTCGTGCATGAACATCGACGGCGGGTGCGGCTAGCCGACAGGGGATGCTTACTCCTCCCGGGCACCTGGTCCCACCTCTAGCTTGCTAGGGGTCCGTCGATGCTCAATTTGGCGCTCTATTGTGAGTGCTGTTGAGATTATCGTCAGGATCTTCTTTAACTCGTATATGCGAATGAACACATGATGAAGCATATTCATATTAATATACCGAATTTGAAAGATTTTCTAAATAACTAATAACTGATATATATTTCCATTGCAGATTCCATCCCATATTAAGCGCCCGTTAGACGAAGGGATTTATATCCTTTAAATCTGGTTGCCTATTATGACGTCACTTTTCAGTTGTGAACGTAGGGAGAATTTACCAACGATCCCATACTTTTGACGTCATTACATTCGATATTAAAGCTATAAACTCATTATTAATGCCAAATTTGGTATCTGATATTTAGTACAAATGGAAATATAAATAATTTAATTTTGCATGTAACAAGGATTTTCATTGGCTTAAAAATTGAGGTGATTTTCCATAACCTGAAAATATTAGGACACGCCCCCTTTTCTGGAACTACTTCAAAAATTAAGCAAAATGGCGGACTGTAAACTTGATAAACTGAATTTGCACAGATTTTGGCAATATTACATTGTTTGGATAGAGGATCACTGACGAAGGTTAAATACCCGAAACGTGCATGTCTGGTCAACATTTGTACCTCGAGAACGAAGACTAGATACAAGATACACGTCATTTATACTATTTTCATCTTTAGATATACAAACATAATCGATTGTAACAACAGGTAAACGATTAAATGAAGTACTTACCACGAGATTTGTAGGTAAACGCATCGTGTCGGTGCGATGATAGGTCTCGCTGGTGAAAGATTGCATTTTAATCAAAATCTACCACTATCAAACATGTACCTGATTGTCAGATGCTTTGCCATCCCATCCAGAGTCATTCTATTCTCATCGTTTGAAATATATCAAATGACTCGGGCTGAAATGTATGAAAACAAATGCCGGCGCCGTTCAACTACCAGCCTCCATTCTTGTACTGTCGGCTGTTGTTATTAGCAACGAGGGAGATAATCCCTACGCAGGAACTTTGCATTGAGCATTTTCACTATTTTCCAAGATCTAATAAGATGCTCGTAATGTATTATATAACTTAAAATTAAATTATAAGGAATTATTCTAAAATTCTTTTTGGTTATGGGAGATATCCTCAAAAAGCCGATGCACAAACGTGGTATAATTCGCTACGCTATGCAAAAAGCATCGGCTTTTTGAGGTTATTTCCCATAACCAAAAAGAATTTTAGAATCATTCCTTAAGTAATGACTGTCTTACTTTGGGTGTTCATGGTAGTATAATTCTGGTTGGACACGTGCAAATTTTGAGAGAATAGCTTCGCGATTCACGGAATTTTCTCGTTACCAACCAGAATTATACTTCAATGAACACCCAAAGTAAGACTGTCATTTCTTAAATGGACTGAAAAGCTTCGGATCGACCAGGTATCACCTAGGAGGTAAAGATGTGATCGCATGAGGCTTATTCTAAACCTGTGATATAATTTTCATCAGAAATGTATGCTTAAGGTCAGGGCTGCGACTACAGAGAGATAACTCTATTTTCATATCACGTAATATTAAAACAGATTAATGACATGACCTCAATTTGTCCCATCATTTAAACAAGAGCCCCAGGGGGCACAACGCTCACCTGATAACCATGCACGCTCTAATTGACATACTGACATTGAATACTGATAGTGCCAGTACCAGGATTTTAGCCCACAACCTTTCTAAAAAGATTTTTGCCGGATGCAGAGAAGTTTTTTTTCAGACAACCTTTGAAAGTACAAAAAAGAAAAAATAGCCACATTTCAAAACAATAACTTTTTTACTGATTTGAAAAGACGGATAAAGTGGTCCAACGTCATATGCCCAGCTAGTATAGTTCAATTATGCAACATCAAAAATAAAATCATATTGTACATTAATGTGCAGCAGAAAAAGAATAAAACAATGAAACGATTTCATAAATTAAGTTTATTTAAAATTGAACACAAAACCTTTCATTATTGATAGTGAGCATGCCAGAAATTATAAAGCCTGTGTTTGTGAAACGAGAATGCCCCCGGCGGCATCTTTGTTAGTATAAAGGCCATTTTCTGTTAAGTATGTGAGAGGTCAGGGTCAGCGCAATATTGGTATCAATGGAAAGATCTTGTCACAAGGAATACACATGTAAAAATTGAAACCTCTATCACTAACCATTCAAAAGTTATGCCCAATGTTAAAGTTTTTGAGAAGTACGTCAAAGGCCAAGGTTATGGTCACGAGGTCAAAAATTTTGGTATCAATGGAAAGGTATTGTCACAAGGAATACACATGTGAAATATGAAACCTCTATCACCAGCTTCCATTTAAAAGTTATGCCCAATGTTAAAGTTTTTCGGAAAACAGACAGACAAACAGACAGACGAACAGGCCAAAAACTATATGCTCCCGAATCTTTTATTCCAGGGGCATAAAAAACAAAGATTTTTCGGTTTTGCCTTTATTCATATTAAAGTATACTGAAATCTATGAATGCTTTTGAATAGTATTGATTTCATCTCAAATACATGAAACGTACAGTTAAAATCGTTTTAATCCAATATTTATCAATTCAAGTGAGTTGTGCTGCTTGTGCAGAAATTAGGCCAGTTTGTTTTCCAAAAAGCAGTGTATGGTGTATCAAACCTCATGACCCAGTGAAGCCACTTGAACAAATAATTTTCAGTGAATATGCTGAAATGCGGCGCTTCTTGCCTATGCATATTTCAACAGGCGAGAAGGAGCGTCGCATTTCAGCATACGCTGTTCAACAACTCAAGTGATTTCTCTAGGTTTCGTAGTTTGAAACAAATTAAAAGGCCCATGAAATTGTTAAGGTTGTCCAACTAGCAGACCTACAACATCGTTATTTACTGTTAAAAAATTGTTTTACCTCATCAAAGGTCTGTTACACGGACAAGTTGTTAGCGGAGAGAGTTCATGAAATGTATCGGTTGCATAGGATTTGCCGACAAAAAGTTATTTGGTCCGATAAAAACTCATCATGTATCTATTATTTGAACAGATAAAAATTCCCAAATGTCTTATCACAGGAACCTGTCATTTTATGAGAGAAAATGTTTTATTATTCACAACCTCAGGCCTCTGTGTTCCTCTTAGAAATATTATACATACAAGATGTCGAACACAGTGGCTTATGGTTGTAAATAACAATTTATTTACTCTATTTAAACAACAGCTTTCTGTGGTCCAACATTTCATAGGAAGATTTCAGGAACTCTGAACTGAATTATTTATTTCAAGAATTTCAGATATTAAATGTCCTATGCATTCTCAAAATCCGGAGGAAGAGATTACTCATTAGACGTTTCTTCAAGAAATCAGTCCGTAAATTACTTCATCTAAGACAGTCTAAGACAGAGGAAATTCGAGCAAACTTTATGCATGATAACAAGTTGCAAGTGTTCCAAGTACATGAATGATAACCATTATGAAAGTGTTCCAAGTATAATGCACATTTCATTAAATAAAAATCTATTCCGTTTGCACTGTATCTCCTGAAATGTATCGCAGTACTAAAGGTATCACATTTCTACATGGGGAATCCCCTTCAGGTGTAATCCAAGGAAATCGTTTTAGCGGGGAATCCCCTCAGTTTTGACTGGTGAACAGGGCAGAATAAAAGGTGTCACACCATTGGTCAAAACTATTAAAAATTTAAAAATAGCACATAAAATCAATGTACCATTCCCTGTAGTCGGGATAAATTGAGTTTTGAACCTGTTTTTGTCTTTTATGCAATCTATTGATCGATTTAAAAATAGATGAAATTTGTAAAATTTTCGAAATGGATAGAGGGGTGATGTAAAAAAGTGGAATTTGTGAGAAAACGGTATGCATGACCCCCCTTTTTTCTATTATTTTTATGTGTGTCAAAGGTGTCCAAATCCAACGAGACCAAATTCATAATTATTGAATGAAGGATTGGAAGTCATTCAAATTGAGCTAAATGATTGATCATACAAAGAAGGTTTTTATTTCTTTTGATGACACCTTCAGGTACACGGCAAAACATGGCCGCTTTTGAAATCTTGTTCCCGACTTTAAAAATAAAATTCTAAATAGGTATAAAGAATTTAAATAATTGAATCATATCACATAAAAGGTCAATCAATAAGACATTGAAGCATGTGTCACTTGTTGAATTATCAGCTGTAACTATGGATGAAAGGTCGATCAAAAAATGATTAATCATACAAAGAAGGTTTTTTTTCCTGTAGTTGCACCTGAAGCATTGGGCATGGAAAACATACATTATACCTATGTACAATCTTAAAAAATATTCCTTAAAAATCCAAAAGTGGATATCTTGACAAAATTCTTTCACTTGTAGGGTACCATGCATGAGTACCTCATACCTACAAATTGTCATGACAATCTGAAGAGTGGTTATAGAAAAGAAGCAGAAAATGTATGAAAATCACCCCCCCCCTTCCTTTTTTACATAAGAAATAAATTCATAAAAAATCAAAAAAATAAAATTTAAGCATAAAATACATATCAAAGCATTAAGTAAGTTAAATATGATAAATATGTACTAAATGAGTGTGTAAAATCATACACTTATTGAGTTATTTAAAGAAATAGTGCAAAAATGTGCATTTCTGACAAAGTCCGAAAAGACGTCAAAAACGCGTCAAAAATTTGACTTCGAAGTGGAACCAATAATAACAACACTTCTTAAGACATCTCTCTAGATCATCCTGATGCTTTCGGTTTGTCGATACATGCTTCGGTTCTGAAGAAGAAGTTTGTCAAAGGAGGGTACCCCCCGTGACCTACTTTTGGCTGTGGTGGCGCCACCTGTTGACAGATCCGGACGAAAAACAACAACACTTGTAGGGGACCATTAGTACTTCATACCTACCAAGTTTCATCAAAATCCCTTCAGCCGTTCTGAAGAAGAAGTTGAAAATGTGAAAAGTTTACGACGGACGACGACGGACGACGACGGACGACGGACGCCACGCTATAACAATAGCTCACTTTGAGCCTATGGCTCAGGTGAGCTAAAAAGAAAATACTCCTTGAAGTTTTCATTACCAAATGGGGGTTTTTTTTGGAAAATACATTTATTAAGCGAAAAATCACGGAAAATAGGAAATAATTCTCATTTTCATATAAGTTCTATCAAAGATTAAAACATAAAAAATGTATACTATATATTTATAATACTCTATGAAAAGGGATAATTCAAAATACGAACATCGAGTCAAACTCTATGTTTTTGGGTAAAAATGTTGATCTTTTTGCATAAATTACTGTGCTATTTATAGAAACAGTCATTCAAATCAAAAACGAATTCAGGTTCAAATTAGTTTGGCTGCTTTATGATAAAGCAATTCCATAACCCTGTACGTAGAAAAAATATGCAACTGTATACCTGCTATGGATAAAAATTACAAGTTGTTGCCTATAGGCATCTTATTTACAAGAAAATACTATTCTTGGAACTGTTTGTCTGTTCAGAATTTCTCCAAATAGCCTTTAATTCATATATAAGCCATAAGAATAGAAAAATACGGATATATACGAATTTTTGAAATGTCATGCATTACAGAGGAAGGTAAATTTATTATATGGGATTCTTAAAAAAGATGAAAAAGCTAAAATATGCAAGGAATGGACGTTCGTAGACATGAAACGACACGGGTAAATTCTGATTTTTTGGTTTGGATCGTTGGAAGAGAAGTCCCTTTAAATGAGCACATTTCCATCTTTCTTCTACCTCAAATATATTGTAAGTCGCAACCCTGACCTATACGCATTGATTTTAAAGGTTATAAGAAATTTCTAAGACATTAACTTACATCCAGTTTGCTTGTCACATTTTGAAGAATCGCAATTACAGACGTCTTTACAAAACAACCCAAAGAATCCCTCGGAACAGGTCGATTTACATCCTTGTCCATATGTCCCGACGGGGCATGCTACAAATAAAGATGTTATTGCTTATTCACATCAATTTTATTTGGTAAATACGATGAAAATTAGATTTATTAAAAATAAAATAAATTTTTTTTGTGATAAAGTAAGACGCTTAAATCAATATATCAGTAGAAAACAACTGATTGAGGTGTAGATAGACTGACGACTGACTTCAGCCATGTATGGTTTGTAAATCAAGGGAAACATGAAATATTCCCTGACAATTACCTGATAATTACTATTAATCAATTATTTTTACAATTCTTTTATACAAATAAGTAATTACCAAGTGAATTAAGGTACCGGTATTCAATGGGTAATGAAGGAAATTATGCCAAATACATAGATTTTAAATGTATTTAACATTCAATATTTTCTGTGCCATGTGATTTTAAAAGCATTTGCACACGCCTAGTAGATATCGAATTAAGAAATATTTTGAAAAGGGTCGTGTTAAGGAGTTATCGCCCCTGAAAAATAAAGAAAAAAAAATAATTGCAAAAATACTTGTTGGTGAATTTTTGATTTTTCAGGGAAATTTGATGAAATATATATAAATATATTTTAGAAATGTTTGACCATCGATATTTGATGCCCCGGCCGTCATTCTGTTGAAAATGTAAGGCGAATGAACTTTTTCCCCACAGAGTTCAATGAAAACTGTAAGCGCCCATAACTCATAAAGGAAACAATTTTTCAATATCCAAATTGGTAAAAAAAATTTAATTTAATTTTTACTTTATATCTATACTGTGCTTTAAACTGTTAGGTTTGCATAAATTGGTGTCCCAATTACTTCTCATTACCAATTAAATATCTTATTTAATTCAGATTGCGTTTTACGATGTGATAAAACCCGCAAAAAAGATTCTAAGATTCATAATCTTAGTAAGTATAAAAAACCACAAAAAATACAATTCAAGGGAAACAACCACTGTAAACGAGGTTATTTTCCCTGGGGAAAGATTTCACGATTATAGATTATATTAAAATCAAGACGTTTCGCTGAGGAAAAGATTCGCTATGTAAACGTCTCCGCACCAGGGTTATTTTCCTGTGGGGGAATTTTCGCGAAGTTCCTTGATTCGTTAAAAACGCAAAAAAAAAAAAAAAAACGTAAAAAAAGATTACCACACGCGAAGTTTTCCAGGTTTACAGTAAGATGTTTTCGAAAGAACAATGGAGGTTGGATAAAGCGAGATAGAGACATTTGTTAAATAAAAGCCACAGAAGAGATATTTGCTCTAATGGGTATTTGTTCTCATCCTCTGTTTCTACTCCATCTTTGTAGTTGAATCAGACTGATTAATTACATTTCACCTGATCATAATCATTGTATACTGATTGCTTCTGATTTCAATTTACACCTTAATGTCTTTGTTTTAGCTATTTTTTTCTTGGAATTATTTACCTTCACATTTATCCCCAACAGCATGGAAATTGTAACAACATATGTCTATTCCACTGAAAATAAAATCATAAATTTGTAAACTCCATTGAAAATTCTTCTCTTCACGTCAAATTAAAAAATGTAATCATCTCTATTGCATTTATAATGACGCATGACTCGAAAGATAATTCTTCGGTTTATATTGTAGGTCATTATAATATATATTATAATATATTTTAAATTATTATTCCAATCGCAATAATTTGGCTGAAATTAAAAAAAATGTGATATTGCAGTATGAATATTGGAAGCCCCTGCTTTGTATGTCTAAGTTAGGAGTATCACTAAAGCCAGTAAAAGCATTATATTTTATCGTCATTTAAAGAAAAACAAAGTGTCGAACACTGCTGGCAGAGGCCAGCTTTTTGGATAGAAGTTTCTAAATGGAATACACAAGACATACATGTTTCTAAATGTAATGCACTAGACATATATGTTTCTAAATGTAATACACTAGACATACATGTTTCTAAATGTAATACACTAGACATACATGTTTTTAAATGTAATACACTAGACATACATGTTTCTAAATGTAATACACTAGACATACATGTTTCTCAATGTAATACACACTAGACATACATGTTTCTAAATGTAATACACTAGACATACATGTTTCAGAATGTCATACATTAGACATACATGTTTCTTAATGTAATACACTAGACCTTCATGTTTCTCAATGTAATACACTAGACCTACATGTTTCTAAATGTAATACACTAGACATACATGTTTTTAAATGTAATACACAAGACATACATGTTTCTAAATGTAATGCACTAGACATATATGTTTCTAAATGTAATACACTAGACATACATGTTTCTAAATGTAATACACTAGACATACATGTTTTTAAATGTAATACACTAGACATACATGTTTCTAAATGTAATACACTAGACATACATGTTTCTCAATGTAATACACTAGACATACATGTTTCTAAATGTAATACACTAGACATACATGTTTCTAAATGTAATACACTACACATACATGTTTCAGAATGTCATACATTAGACATACATGTTTCTTAATGTAATACACTAGACCTACATGTTTCTAAATGTAATACACTAGACATACATGTTCCTGAATGTAATACACTAGACATACATGTTTATAAATGTAATACACTAGACATACATGCTTCTAAATGTAATACACTAGACATACATGTTTCTCAATGTAATACACACTAGACATACATGTTTCTAAATGTAATACACTAGACATACATGTTTCTCAATGTAATACACTAGACACATATGTTTCTAAATGTAATACACTAGACATACATGTTTCGGATGATGACTCCGCATCAGTGGTACTTTAAGCATAAATGATAAAAAATATTTTAAGTGCAATACAAATACGGTGATATAATTTTCCTGTATCTTAACTTTCAAGTACTTCTCATTAGTACTATATCATTTTAAGTAAAAAAGAAGTCTTGATAGAATTTTATTGTAATTTTCATACAATCATATTCAATAACCATTCTGCGTGTACATGTCTTCGTTTAATTGATATGGGCAATGATCCATTAAATATCTATTTGAAATGGTAATTATTTTTTTATTTAGAGATCGTCTAGAGAATCTTGTTCCCCATCTACCTATTTCATGATGTTTTGATCAACTTGATGATACCGCTCCCCATCATTTTACAGGATCCCACTTAGTTATGCTGATTGCTCCTTCCCATATAAAGGCGTAGTGAGGTGGAAATCCTGTAGTGATGTGAGGAACAGCATTTTAAAGAAAGCAGGGGATCTCCCATAACACCGGGTTGCAGCACCCACAGTGAAACCCGAAACACCCGATGTAGATGTACAGAGCAGACACGCACATAAAGAGACATAAAAGGTACAAGGATCACCAAATCACATAGAAACATCAAACACATACTACTACAAATAAACCAAAGCGACCAATTTGCAATCGGTGCCGACTTAGGACGACCATCTGCCATGAAAGTAATTATCCGGATTACGTGCGCACAATCCTCCTGCTATTCCGATTACCCAGAGGTCTCGAAGAACGGACAATTGTGGTGTAAAATAACCTCCCTACTGTAAGATGACCATACAAACGGACAGCATGACGCAGGGGCTTAAGAAACACACACAGTCACATACACACACAGATATGTAAATGGATATAAAAACAGAGGTGTACGAAAAACAGTCCGTGCTCTGCAGGCTGTAGCGAGCTCATGCGTGTTATCGTCCAAGGAGTCCGACTGAGATTCAGAGAGGACAGGTGGTTGGGCTCTGTCTTCTCAAAGAGGTTTGGTCATTGAGTCCTGTCGTCACAGTAAGTTATAGTGAAATTCTTAAGAATGTGCTGGTACAAGACTGTAGATTGGTCCAGTACCAAAACAAAACAAACATGATCAATTTCCATTTGTTTCAATGTTAACTTTGACACTTTTAACCAAAATTGAGAGAAAATAGCTGTCCAATTTCCAAAACATCACTGCTTAGATAAAATTTACCTACAACTTGACTTATTTCTCAACATAAATTTCTTTTTTTTCATACTGATTAAGAAAAAAAAATCTTCCGATCTAAATTGTCCTATCAATTTGTTCGAGCTCGTAAATATACAATTAACAAAGCATGATATAGCTTGATTTGTAATTGGGCGTGCTTTATTTCATACTACAGAATCGACATAAATTACCTAATATTGAAATGCAATGTCAATTCTTAATTATAAGGTACTTACTCAGATTGACAAATGTTAGCTCCTGAGAGGGCATTACCTTTTCCTATGTTACTATGGAGAAGGAAGCCAAAAAGTAAACACACCACGTCCGTACCCATGGTTATCTGTAATAATTTATGAGAAACTTGAAGGAAAATATCTCTATTCGTTCTTATTCTTAAAAGAAATGCAATTCGACCCCATTCATTGAAAATACATCTAATATGAAAAATATATTTTATTGTCAATGTACATGAAGTAACAAATATTTCCGCGTTTCCTTCAAATGCAATAACAAACCTTTTTTCCGCAAGATTTTGCATAAGCAATTAATTCACAGCAAAACGATTCGTAATCGAAATTCATAAAATATTTGCCCGTCCAACATGCTGGTTTAGGTTATTTATGAGTGTGAGATAGCTAGAATACATGTTGCATAGTGGTACTTCTACCTCAAACAATATATCCATGTTAATTCATGTATAATGTCGACATACGACTTATCTTTGTCTACATGAAAGATAAATATGCCAACATTCGATTTATTTAAGCGTTCATGCTGCATCATAGTCAAATTATAATCCCGAATGTGAACATACTTATCTTACGTACCAACATGAATTAGTAACACACCGACATAATTACCTTGAGTGTTAGCATTATCCTCAGAACACATCATGTATTAAACATGTCACCATTCGAAATATATGTATTAATACGCAAATATCTTGAGAAATAAAGGAGCTGTTAAGATTGGTTCAGCCCTGAAATCATTCGATTATTTCTCGTGAGCTAACATTTTGTGGAAAACTGTTGGTTAGGGAAAAAGAAACGATGTTAGACTGTAAAATAGAGTGTAGGTGAGGTAGGGGTACTGAGAATATGAACTGACAATATATCCGTGTTTATCAATACATGTTTAATGTCGACATACGACTTATCTTTTTCGACATGAAAGATCGATATACTTGTACCACATTCAATAAAAAAAAATCTGGTTTCATTTTGTACTTAACAGCCACATCAGCACGCTTTCAAGTAACACAAAACATGCATTATCGAAATATTTTCGAATAGTTTCAAACAGCTTGTTGTTGAAACATTTCTGGCAAAACATTATGCAGTTGTACAGAATTTTTCAAAAACGTTTTATCAACATTTAAGAGTGCTGAACAAATTTAAATGTTTCCAAAAATGTTTTATTGATATTTCATGAACCATACAAATCAAGTATCTATAACATTTACCGAAATATTTTTGACGTGTTTTTAAAACATGCTAGTGTTAACTGGGAAATAATACTTTACAGAAATAGACAAATTTGTCATCTATTGTAAACAGTTTCATGTTTGAGGGAAACACACTCAGTATGAATTGTTAAATAATATGAAAAAAAGGTAACGTTTATTAGTTTTAACGTTCTAAAGGCTCTATAAAAAAGAAAACGTTTCTTCCCCTTTTTTGTGTTTCACCTGAAGGACATTGCCTCCCCAGTTACAGATTTGTATTAATGATACATACATTTGGTGAAACTGTGGTTCTGCAACTCGGAGGGAGCAGGCTGAGTTGACAATGTAAACGTCTTCAAATTGAATAGGATCATTTTAGAACAGATAAATTGGCAACGTGGACCAGACATGCACGTTTCGGGTACATAACCCTCATCAGTGATCCTAAATCTAAGCAATGTAATATGCCAAAAAAGTATGAAAGTTACTATGTCGAAAAAGTGTACCGAAAGACGTAGCAGGAGTGGTGGGATATGATGCTACAGGTCCCACTGTTTAGAAATTTCAAGAAATTTTGATAACAGAAAGTTAGAAAGCGTTGAAGAATCGATCAACCGAAATTGATCGAACTTGGCTACATGTGCCCTCGGGGACTCCTGGTCCACCAGCAGTGACACTCACCAAGTGGTATAAATGTAAACGTCTTCAAATGCTGTAAAATCAATGACAGAAAGTCAAACACAAAAGCCGATATCAGATTCCAAAATCAAATGAATCATATAACATACCTAATGCAAGTATAATTTCCGAAAAGTGGCTTTTGTAGAATCCCGCTACGTCTATCTGTACGTTTTGAAAATAACTCTCACAGTGTTTGGATGATACTAAATACTTGAAGACATGTAACATTTGTACCACTTGGTGAGTGTCACTGATGGTAGACCAGGAGTCCCCGAGGGCACATGTAGCCAAGCCTGAGAAACTTCGATTGATAGTTTCTTCAAACGCATTCGAAAATCTCTGTTCACATAATTTTCTCAAAAGTTCTGAAAAGTGTGTTCTGTAGCATTCCATCCCATCAATCCTGCTACATCTTTCAGTATTTCACAGTCTTTGGTCATATTTCATTGTTTAGATTGAGGATCACTGAAAAGGGTTTAGTACCGGTAAAATGAATGTCTGGTCCATTTTGCTAATGTTTCTTTTCTTAAATGATGCTTTGTATTTGAATACGTGTTACATCTAAGTAAGTAGAACCAAAAAGGAAGCTTTAAGCTTTCTTGAATTTCTCTTTTTGTATTATTTAAAACTCAGGGGGGGGGGGGGGGTGTCGCTCATTGGCCACTGTGCCAGAGTACATAGAACAAGAAAATTAGCGGAAATGATTGTAAGCAGCGCCACCCTGAAAAAAAGTTTCCGGTGATGTCTGAGAAAAAAAAACCGCCTATCTTTTGTAAAGACACTAGAGAAAGATTTCTGACAAAAGAGATGATTTTAGCTTAATCATATTTTTGTCTTGAAGGCTATGTCACTGAAGGGTGCTACTAAAATAAATTAGACAGTTTCTGTAAATTACTATGGCTTAAAATATACAACTGATGAGGACTTGCTAACCGAAACACATGTCTGGTGCATTAACATGGGTTTGAAATTTTGTTCAAGAATGTACCGAGGTGGAACACCTCACTTTTCTTACATTTCCCTACTCAAACGATACTTGCCCATTGGTCTCGTTGGTTTATGTGTAGTCCTTTGTTTGATGTTTCTGTGTTTCGCGTTGACGTTCCTTGTCCCTTGTGCGTCTCTTTTTGTGCTTGTCTGCTTTGTGTTTTTGCATTGGGTGTTTTGGGGTTTTGCTGTGGGTGCTACAACTTGGTGTTGTTGGAGATCCCCTCCTTTGTTTTGAAGTCTTGTGTACATTACATTGTCTGAACCACACAAGGAAGGCAGCAAAATACAGCTTTGTATATCGATATTAAAAAAAATCGATGTACGATAAATTCTTCTCTGCTGGTCCGAGAGAGAGCTCTGCGTGCAATCACATGAGAAGTCCGACCGATATTCAAAGAGTGCAGTTAGTCTTATCCCAGTTTCTCTGACGAGTTTTGGTCAGGGTCTGTCATGGAGTCCCAAGAGCAGACAGTCAAAGTGTATTTCTAAGTGGAAAAGACTGTTTATTGGTCGAGTTCCATGCAGGGTTTCCTTCTGGTGATACCAAGAGCATATCCAAATATACATATTTCATAATTGTGTATAAAAGGTTGATCTCAAGCAGAGATACATGTACAATGTTGCGTTCAAATTACCAATGTTTAACATATAAAACAGAACACTTTCAAATGACCAACAACGTGTTGTCTGTAACACATACTAGTCTGCGTTTGTTTACCAAATCCTATATGGAAATTTACCGTAAGATAATTACGATTTCAATTTCATTATTTGACATCGACTAGGATTAATAAAAGTTGAATATTGAGAATACATATATACATATCAAAGTTATATCAATGCATCTTACAAATACAACAACGAGAAGTATATGTGTACTGTATATGTAGCTCACTTTGGCTAATTTCTTGTAAGTCTTCAGTTTCTAAGACTCGGTCATCTTCTTAGGTCTCCACCTGTCCAATGTCAATCCAATACTAATTCTGTCTTTTGATCGTTTATTACTTTTCTCAGATTGTCGATTGTTTTGTTTTGTTACAGCACTAGCTTTATGCAAATAAGTGCTTACACGTGCTCGCATTTGGATTTCAATGATGAAGTTAAATGATGCTATTGAATTTGAAGACTTTTCATTTCCCATTGTAAATCAAAATATATTCGTAAACAACATTGTATGTATCAAATTTATCTTCTGAATTAATGGAAATTAAAAGAAAAAATCGATTTGTTAATGCTGCATCCCTGTCCTGCAGCGTAACACCTCTTTTAAACCTGGCGGGAAGGACGAACGTCGTTTTTGCTGCGTGACGTCAAAATTTCTCGCAGTGACGTAACGATATTTGAACAAGGTTGTCGCTGCGAGAGGGTTTACATTCTGCTTTTATAAACTAGTTAAGACTTACTGAAAATTTTACGATTTTTTCGAACTTTCTTTTAGAGTTCAATACCAGCAACAGAGTACTAATGTATTACTTTGTGATTTTGGCCGTACACCTCATTTGATCGCATGTATTATTTTTTTTTGATACAGTCTTTGGTGTTTGGTGTTCCTTGTCTCGTAAGTGTCTCCTGCTCTGCATGTATACTGTGTTTTCGAATTTTTGTGGGTTTTTTTTTGTTTTGCTGAGGGTCCTGTAATTGAGTACTGTTGGATATCCACTCCTCACCTTTCAAAGCAATTATCGGACTTGCTTGTTTGAATTTAACAGACATCAAAATTATTTTAATTCATCTCAGCTTGAATTGAAGTTTTTGTAAAACATCAACAGTAACTAATGTAATAAGTTACCCTTTTGTTTAAATTAGACAACAATTGTGCAATAAAAAAAAAAAACATTGTACGCAAACTAATTTTAAAAACATTGGCATCATCTTACATTTCATTGAATTATGATAAAGTGTCATTCGCTTAAAGTCATAGATGATATCTTCAAAATAAGGTCATATCTGATATTTGAAATTCTGAAATAATTCAAAAATGTTATCGTCCTTTGACTTTCATTATAATAAGTATTGTAAAAGGGCTTGTGTACTTCTGGCAATATAATAAGGGAATAACTAGTTTCTGACGTTATCTTTGCGGACGGTAAAAGCTGATTTTACGGTCGCAAACTGAGTTTTTCTGTCTATAAGCGCTCAAAAATGAGACTTTAGTTATTGTTTTTCTATATTTTGATCGGCTAACATCGCTATCATGTATGACGTCACAATAGACGTTGCAGTCCAACGGCACGTGAAATTGTTATCTTACACCATAGGGGCTAGACAAGGATATCTTTTCTAAGCGTTTCCATTGATATCCTGGTTCACAGTGGGAGAATAATAGAATCTATCACCTGGGTTGAGCATTGACAAAGAAATCCAATCCGAGTGTCCGGGATTTTCTCGTAACCATGACGAGGTTTGCCGAGTCATGGACAAAAGAAAATCCCGGACACCAGGGTTGGAATTCCTTGTCAATGATCACACCCGGCGATTGTTAATTTTTCTCCCCATGCCTGATTAACGTCGAAAATAATAATTTTCCTATACTTTTTGGCGACACAGCGTGTCAGTCTTATATAAAGTCGTAGTTAACGTTCGCACGTGTACCTTGTCATCCTTCCCATTTCCAGTGGTTGATCGATTTGTCATTTTGCACTTTTTATGAGGATAACTCTGTGAAAATGGGAGAATGATTTACCACTCGTTCAGATATTGCACAATGATTGAAATCATCTTTGAGGAAGTTCTTCGGTCGCTACGGGGATGAAATAAAAGGTTATCAGTTCCCCCTTTCCAGAATGATCAGTGACATTCTGATTTGTGATTGAATGGCTGTCATCATCACCAAACAAGACTTACCTGATGCGTACATCAATATTTACATCGAGACAATCACCGAATCTGACAAGTTTCCATGGAGCTATTGCGACGGGTGTTGTATGAAATCAGGAGATGCTGACTCTCCCCGGGCACCTGATCTCACTTTGGAATGTTAATCATTTCGAGGTTCGCAACCATTCCTATGGAAAATGATTTTGCCTTGCCTTCTCGACTTTGAGACTGAATAACTGATCGGTACTTCATTAATGTTTATTATTATCACAAAATATCTTCTTTTACTTCTTTATTTAGTGCGTTACCATAAATTCAAATCATGCATATTCCATTATCAAATGACATCGTCTAACCCCAGTGATTAAATGTGTCAAAATCTGGGTCACCAACTTGTACACTTCCACGAAGTGTTACGTAGTAAGTCTTTAGTTTTGAAAGTAAGGAGAATTTACCAACGTTTAGATATTTTGGACATTATAACTTGTAATAAGCACATCATTAATGCTCATTGTTATTATCATTAAGAAGTAAACGAAAAAGTTCCTCAATTCCACGTACATGTTCTCACAATTCCTTTAAAATTACCTGGTAATACTATATCAATTGATAGAATAGATTTTACCTCGCGGCGATTACACGTGACCACTGAAGTGTTTAAGAGTCCACGGAGAAGCATTCTGTCATGTGATTTTCATAAAAAGAAAATGGTTCTGTACTTCAACATATTTGAATAAAAATAGCAATCAATAGAATGCTTGTGTCGCCTGCGAAGCGGTTTGATTATTATTCTAGAAAGTGGATCAAAATTATTGGTATCAGTAGAAAAGTCTTGTCATATGAAATTCATTTGAAATATCAGACTCTTAATTACAAATTAAAAGATATGGTCATTCTCAAATTTTCAGAAAAGAGTGTCAATCATCTAGGTCAAGGTCACTACGTAAAAATTGGTAACAAAAAGGTCTCATCATAAGACATATTAAAGACCTATCACCTACCAATTAAAAGATATATACAACCTTTGAAAAGAAGGTCAAATAACTAAGTCACGGTCAAAAGGTAAAAAATTATGGTATGTTTAGAATGGCATTGTTACAAGGAAAATACATGTGAAATATCAAAGCCCTATCACCTACCAATCAAAAGATATAGCCAATATTACTTTTCTTGAAAAGTAGGTCAAATATCTAGATCAAGGTCAAAAGGTCAAATTTTATGGTCTGTGTAGAAAGATCTTGTCACAAGGAATACACATGTGAAATATCAAAGCCCTATCACTTACCAATAAAAAGATATATCTATTCTTAAATTTTTTGAAAAGTAGATCAAATATGTAGGTCAAGGTCACAAGGTCAAAAATTATTGTATGTGTAGGAAGGTCTTGTCACAAGGAATACACATGTGAAATATCAAAGCTCTATCACTTACCAATCAAAAGATATAGCGAATCTTATCTATTTTTTCAAAAGTAGGTCAAATATCTAGGTCAAGGTCACAAGGTCAAATTTTATGGTCTGTGTAGAAAGGTCTTGTCACAAGGAATACACATGTGAAATATCAAAGCCCTATCATTTACCAATAAAAAGATATATCTATTCTTAATTTTTTTGAAAAGTAGGTCAAATATGTAGGTCAAGGTCACAAGGTCAAAAATTATTGTATGTGTAGGAAGGTCTTGTCACAAGAAATGCACATGTGAAATATCAAAGCCCTATCAATTACCAATCAAAAGATATAGCGAATCTTATCTTTTTTTTCAAAAATAGGTCAAATATCTAGGTCAAGGTCACAAGGTCAAAAATCATGGTATGTGTTGAAAGGTCTTGCCACAAGGATTGCACATGTGAAATATCAAAGCCCTATCGCCTACCAATCAAAAGTTATGGGCTGTGACACCCAAAGTGTGACAGACAGACGGACTGACAGACGGACGGACGGACAGACGGACAACGGACAAAGTGATCCCTAAGTGTCGCTATGCTTCGCAGGCGACACAATAAAAACACAGAAATGGCTTTAGTTGAATGAAAAAAATCATAAATAACATTCTGAAATATTGAATAGGGAATATTAAACTACTTCCGATTTTTCGGGGGGGGGGGTGTTGAGAAGCAGAACTATCTGTTTTTACAATTTTAACCTACAAATACGTTCAACGCTTTTGCTACTCAGCGCATTTATATCTAAAACATATTTCCAATCAGAATTACTTTTAGAAATATTTTAAACAAACGATTAGACAATAAAAAAAACTATATACACGTATATCCATTGTTACTTGAATTGTGTAAATTATTAAAAAATGTCAAAGTAGGAAAAAGACCGCTAGACGATGTTTTTTTTTATCTCGGAATTGCAATCAAGTGTTTATACTAAACTTAACTTTCCTTAATAACACTTTCATTAGCAAAATTTTACATTTTTTTGATAAGAAACAGGTACTGAGAGGTCTGCAGAATAATCCAGATACATGTATCCATTTTTTCCGGTGTCCCTTCATGCATTAGTAAATTCAATTTATGCCAACATGTAAAAAAATTGCAAAACTGGTCCCTTTGCTAGTTTATTGTTACTCTATTGTTCATTTTCTATACCATAATCATGTCGTTAGTTTTAATATTGCTTTGCATTTTTCACTTTGTTACTTATATTTTGATGTATGCAAACATGTTTGGTGATATCAATAAATAATTGAATTGAATTGAAATGTACGTGTAATATGGATTTCTTAGTGTTTCGTACATGTTTGTTTATCGGGAAAGGGGGTCCGTTTGTTACTGAAAAAAATATATAAAAGAAATGTTGTCTGAAAATAGAGATAGTTGCTATGACGTTCACATAGATAAATGGGAGTTCGTGCCACCCTTTCCTCCCCGATTTGGATACACAAGTCTTAACCCCCCATTCCCCGCTCCAAATTTCCTAAAATCTGTCCTTGGATAATCACCATGGTAATCAAATGAAAGTTGTTTTTTTTACTTATCCATTAAAATTGACCAGTACTAGGTAAATGTACGGTTTGAATACCCGTTATATGAAATGCTTCAGTGGTCACGTGTAAAGCTAGTAGCGGTTCTTTCTTATCAAATGATATAGTTTTACCAGGTAATTTAAAAGGAATTGTGAGAACATGTACGTGGAATTGAGGAACATTTTCGTTTACTTCTTAATGATAATAACAATAAGGGGATGTCTGATATTTAGTACAAATGAAAAATTAATATAAGTAATGACTGTCTTACTTTTGGTGTTCATAGTAGTATAATTCTGGTTTGACAGTTTCAAATTTTTCGCGAATCACGGAACTTGCACGCGACCAACCAGAAACACCCAAAGTAAGACAGTCATTTGTTAAATAAACGTTGGTAAATTCTCCGTACTTACAAAACTAAAGCGTGACGTCACAATAGGCAACCAGAATTATAGTTTATAAATCCCTTTGCCTAACGGGCGCTTAACATGGGGATTCTTATGCAATGGAAAAATATACAGATACAGAAGGTTTACTTTGTGTCGAATATTTGTAAAAGTACTACATAAAGCTTGTATTTCGACAAGTTAAATATCGCACACATGCACATGAATACAAGCACAATACAAGGACAATAAAGCAGAAATAGATAAAACAAAAATGGCAATAGACGAATACTACATATACGTAAATACACTTAAAGCACAGTGCTTATCTTATCACAGATCAATCAGCATATAAAACATAAAATTTACGACTCATTAATGACACAACAAAACGACAAACTGAAAAGAGCACTATGAATATTAAGAACTATGAAACCCCAACTTCTGTATAACTTTCCTTTATTTCATTCGGTAACTCTGACTCTAATTCATCCTCAAACACGACGGACGTCATTTATCTCGTCATAGATTTGAATAATCACGTCACTTTTAGATATTCCGCCCAGCTCCTTATAATAGCCATCTCTGCTTTTAATTCTCAATTTCTTGAGAAGATGCAAAATGTTAAGAAAAGCAAGAAATAGCATAACAGTTATACTTGAGCTTACTAAGAAAATTTCAGTAATCTTCAAATGTTCATTTGTTTTATACGTTCCAACTCCTTTGTTTGAGATCAGCTCCTTGTTTGTTGATTGTAACTCAGACACCTCACTTCATAAAGATGTCTTCACATTTTCATTTGTAGTAAGTTTGGCACTTGTAGACAGACCTATTAGAAAGTAGAAAAATCAGTTAAGAGTGAGTGTTCGAGTATCATTATGTTGACACTGTTTTAATGCTCAAAGTAACTTTATTTTTTATCTATTTTTTTTATCTAAACTAAGATCTACTTTCAAATAATCTTAGATGTATGAAGTACTGTAAACGGGGAAATGATTGCGGTGGTTTTATTTTCGCTATGTTCGCGGTTTTCAAATTTTCAGCGAACATTAAACCCCCGCAATAATTTTTCATAATAGACAAAACAAATAATAGAGGCAAAGATGTTCATATGTATTTGATGCATTAAAGCTATTGTGCATGTACAACTGAATCGTTCAATTCTCTACACATAGTTTTCCTTTACGTTGGTTAAATAGTTTGTGCAGTAAAGAGTATCGACAATTTAACTTACGATGCATCTATATTTTTTATAAAAAGGAAGATGACACACATATCGCGCTTAAGATTTCAAGTGAAAACGCACGCAGTTAATTAGTTTCAATCTACTTTTCCGTATTCTTTGATTATTGATATTCAACCGTTTCTATGTAATTATCCCTAATTACTACGTGTTTGTTATCAATTACCACGTGAAAGACTTAGAACTACAAACAACAATCAAATTACACGTGTGCTTGTTCGACGAAATCTTTATAGATGTATCAAATTTTTTTTTCTTCTGCAACTTTCGATACCGCGAAATTAAAACCACCGCAATTTGCTACTTTCAGAAAACCGCGAACTTTTAACACCGCGAAATTAAACCCGTTTACAGTAGTTATATGGAACAAGGCATCTTTCAGGTCTAATACTTAAACATAGTTAGGCACTTTTATATCCAAGGGAAACTGAATGAAAAATGAAAATAAGGTATCTAATGTCCACTGAATTCAAATATCATTCAAACATCATTAAATATTCGTTAAATATACTATTTTAATCATCCGCAAATAAGAAAGGCAATTCTACGTAATGATAATACATTTTTGAAATGGGTGATGACGTCACAAGATATCCCAACAACTTTAATGATGTCGTCTGGTTTTATAATGATTTCAATTCATGAAATGAATTACTGAAACAGCGCTAGCACAGCACAATTTAGTTACTTTAGTAGTCCATTTTCCAGAAAATATTTATGACCGTTTTTATATACACACACATCAGGATCACATCATCTGCCAAACTTTTGAATTGTGACGTCATATTTGATTGACTGACTGTATGCTTTATCATGTTTTTTAACTTTGACGTCACAATGAAAATTTCGCCAAGTTTTGTAATGTCTGGTGCCTGTCTGCCTAATGAATCTACTGGAAAATAGCTATTGTTACACACTTTTTTCCCTCTTTTTGAATACAAAAAATCAATGTATGGATCTGATCAAATTCATATCCTGTTGATGCTAAAGGCCTTTCAACTAAATTTTCAAATCGAAGAATATTCCTTTAAAAGTGTTTCACGACTTTTGAATCTGTGTCTGAAGATCATCATTAAAGAATTTCGAATTGAGAAAGACATGCGAAATTTCGAAAATTTATTAATCTTAATTACCAAATTCTAAATTAATCTGCTTAAGAAGGGAAGCAATTCAAGCTGTATTATTTGACAAACACTTGATTCCCGGGACCCCTCTTGAGTAACCAAGTTTCACGATGTCATTTGTTCAAGAAAAGAAATGAAAAGAACCAAAACGAAACGAAATATTTTTCTTTGGCAAAGAATAAAAAAAAACGACATGGTATTGGTAAAGGACGCAGACGATACAGAAATAACCCTAGCCGTGTAAAATGAATTTTCAGGTTTTGTGATTATTTTATTTGTTTCATTAAAATTTACGAAAAGTAAAACTATCAAACGGTATCAACACAAGTTTTTCGCCAAAAGAAAAACAAAACAAATAACAAAAGCCAGATAAAGAAAATAAAATGTCATGATTTTCCTATTTTTAAACTGAGCTAAGCGGACGGCACTTTATGAATGGAGTTCTGAGTGACTAGATGGATACACTTCATTTAATTTGAGATGTCATTTTCCTTTTTGCGTGGAATTTTGCTTCACAAATGTTAAAGGAATGTCAATTTCTATAATACAGCTACATCCGGGGATCACAAGAAGGGGGAGGGCTTGTTCCCATTTTCCATTCGATGATTTTGGATTTAACATAGTAAATTTCCCCTGGCTTGACGGTGATATTCCTAGATTACCGTCCTATGGTATCTATATTTCACAGCTCATCAGGTATGCTAGAGCATGTACCGATGGTTTGGATTTTCATAGAAGAAATTTACAAATTACCAAGAAACTTTTAGGACAAGGTTTTCGCTTTCACAAACTAGTAAATACTTTCTGGAAATTTTACAAAATTTATTGTCAATTTCTTCTGAAATTCGGACCAATACAGGCAACAGAGTATATTACTTTGGGTATTTCACAACCTGCATTTTATGGTGACATTATTGACAAGATAAGAAGGATCAAAGATAGACAACATCCCTATCGAAAATGCGTCAGAATCATCAAACGCCTTTTATACCGTGGATATGATCCTAATGTCACCAGACGGACACTAGGCTTGGTACTTGACCAATCTACAGTCATGTACAAGCGCATTCTTTAAACTTGCACTCTGACTGACTGTGACGACGGGACTCCATGACGGGCCTTGTCCAAACCTCTTTAGAGAAGACAGGGCCCCGACCACCTGTCCTCTCCTCGGGTGATAACATACATAAGCTCGCGGCGGCAGAGCTAGGACTGTATAAGTACGCCCTCTTTTTAAATCCATTTACATATTCATCTGTGTTGCTTGGGCTCCTGCGTTTTGCGGTCTTGTTTGTGTGTGATCATCTGACAGTGAGGAGGTTGTTTTACACCACAATTGTACGTTCTTCGAGACCTCTGGGTAATCGGAAAAGTGGGAGGGTTGTGCGCACGTAATCTAGGATAACCATACCTTCTGCTATTTTCGTGGCAGATGACCGTCCTAAGTCGGCACCGGTTGCCCATTGGTCTCGTTGGTTTATGTGTAGTGCTTTGTGTTTGATGTTTCTGTGTTGTGCGTTGACGTTCCTTGTCCCTCATGCGTCACTTTCTGTGCTTGTCTGCTTTGTGCTTTTGCATTGAGTGTTTTGGGGTTTTGCTGTGGATGCTACAACCTGGTGTTGATGGAGATCCTCTCCTTTGTTTGACAATATATGGTCGACATCATGCAGAGAACAAATGATGGTTTTCTTATTTTTAGTATTAAAGCGTGGTTGAATTAGCTCAATAGATCGATTATGTAGCTCTTTTTTGAAAATATTTTTTCATTAATACAAGAAGAAACTTTTTTTCATTTTACAATGTACTTTAGGAATTTTTTATTAACAGGGGGGGGGGGAGGGGGGGGAGGTTGTCAGCCTATCCAGCACTTGCTAAAAACCACAACAACAATATATTAACTGAAAAGAAAATAAAAAAAATCACACGTACTGTATATAGAGACATTTAATATTCACATAATCATCAAAGAAGTACCTATCAGTTATTCAGTGTATCTATATTCAGAAGATTCTGGATCAGTACAGTAAATGGCTCAAAATTAAACTTCGATCAAAAGTATGTACTTGAAAACATGTTGTTTTTTTTTCAAATTTATTAGGGTGTCCAATAGTGGGTACCGATTATGGCTGATAATCGATTATAATACCCAAATTGCTTTTGATTCTGAAAATCGATTATGGATCTTTTAAAATAATCGATTATTTAGCGACGAGATTTCAAGAAAGCAATTTACGAAAAGATTTCAAGTTAAATTGTTTCAAATGGTGTTAAATAACAGGCGCCCAGCCACGCGCGCATTCATCATTAAACGAACGACTATACTGCTATGCACAAGGTATTCTTTTGTTTCAAGAAGGTCGTCTTGATATGGAGTAACTGTAACCGCTACAGCAAATCCAGTCTTTTCAGCCGAGTTTGAAAGAAGTAAAAAAAAATTCTGCCATCTTTTTTTTGGTTTTATTCCTTTGTTTGGTATAAAAATAAATTGCAAGTAAGTAAAGCCATATCCTTAATTCAGAGAAAGTGTATTTCAAATTTAAATCCTAGCGATGGAAAGTAAACAAGATGTATAAAATCGAAGTGAAATCGCCGAAAAATTTCAGGATACTGTGTATTACATGGAATTAAGGCGGTTTCACAGCTAAAAAGGGGGCAGATATGTTATGATGGAGCTTACTAGGTAGGATTATAGTCGTTCTATGTTCATGTCATGAATATTGTTGTAGTTTCAACCGTCGAAATTGACCGAGACTAGCCTCAGCGAATCTCAGACGTCTCGTATGAATGTTCGGTCTGCAACAGAGAGGGAAGGAAAGACCTAATAGCAAACGACTCTTTGTTGCCACTGTATCTTCTAATGGTGATGTCTGCATGAGTTAAAATGGGTGTTTGTATGTGTTTTGTGTGTTACTGATGTGATGTGGATATATATAATTTTAATGTTGGTGTTAATATTTGTTGCTGGTGTGGATATTTGTTACTATCTGATGTGTGTGTGTGTATGAGCTACTGATTTTTGTGACTTTCTGTGTAACTGATAACTGATTATTAATTTAGTAACTGATTACTGTAACTGCAAGGATTTAATTTTATTTGTTTCTACATTCGAGGCGGATTTTGCATTGTGTGTTTGTTTTAGGGTGTGTTTGCATGTGTCGCTGATATTGGTGTTTGATTGTATTCCTGGTATATGTGTTAATAACGTATTGATGTCGAGTGAATTAGCATTTAACGATAATGATAGTTAAACATTGTTTGCATTCGTTGCCGAATTTGATGTTGTTAATGCAAATATTTTCATGTGTTGGTGTTTTGGGGTTTAGGATAGGTTACGTAATGGATGTTTTCAGGTGTTTCTTGAGCAGATATTTGCATGTGTTGGTGTTTTGGGGTTTAGGATAGGTTACGTAATGGATGTTTTCAGGTGTTTCTTGTGCAGATATTTGCATGTGTTGGTGTTTTGGGGTTTAGGATAGGTTACGTAATGGATGTTTTCAGGTGTTTCTGATACAGATATTTTCATGTGTTGGTGTTTTGGGGTTTAGGATAGGTTACGTAATGGATGTTTTCATGTGTTTCTGGTACAGATATTTTCATGTGTTGGTGTTTTGGGGTTTAGGATAGGTTACGTAATGGATGTTTTCAGGTGTTTCTTGAGCAGATATTTGCATGTGTTGGTGTTTTGGGGTTTAGGATAGGTTACGTAATGGATGTTTTCAGGTGTTTCTTGAGCAGATATTTGCATGTGCTGATGGTGGATAATTGTACTGATTTCAATTATTTAAATACTTATAAGTATTATATTAAAAGAGATTCGAAGTTTCCTTTACAAAGGATGTTCTGGGTCACGAAACTTCCTACCTTATCTTTATACTAGGTCCTGTCCTTTGAAAACTAACTATTGTCACTTGCACGTTGAAAACCACGTGCACATACCTTACGAAATGGATGTGTAAATGATTGATAGTATTGAGACTGATAACGTCTTGTCAGGTTTATGATATAAGAGATGTCATTATTGTTAGAGTTGTATACCTAACCGTCTTGGGTTTAGTCCATACTTACATCCTGTTTGCTTGTCACATTCTAAGGAATCTCATTCACAGATTTCCTTACAAAATCGTCCAAAGAATCCGTCTGAACAGTTATATTTACATCCATGGCCATATGATCCTACAGGACATGCTACAAATAAAATGTGTAAGACTCTTTTGAAACGCGGAAAATAAGCATACATACTTATCATTTGGTATGGTATAAAAAATATCATTTCTTTAAAAAGAAATCTATATTTACTTTGAAATTCGATGGTTTCCTTTTATCCCATAACTTTTTCGGTGTTTACAATGCAAAATATCAGATGTTGTTGGAAAGCGACTAATGTAGCTTTTTGATTTGATTGGCTGTTAGCTTGCTTTATTTTCGACTTTTGTCGGTGTAGTATATGTTCATTGGTTTATGACTTTCAGTATCTTAACCGATTTTGATTATAACAAGAGAAAATGACTGCTTGGTTTCATTCATATTTTAGCATTAACCTAGTAATATATGTCCTAAAGATGACAGAATGCCCTTCACCATTTATCTATTTCTCATCTTTTTACATTAACCCTTTACCAGTTACTCTATCATTCTATAGATATATATGTTCAATATGAAAGATTAGTCCTTACTTACGAAACATGGGATGCTTACTCCTCCAGGGCACCTGGTCCCACCTCCAGCTTGCTATGGGGTACGTAGATGCTCAATTTTGTGTTCTATTGTGAGTGCTGTTGAGATTATCGTCAGAATCGTCTTTAACTCATATATTCCATGATATAAATTCATTATCGCTCACAATTTCTACCAAACATGATATGAAAATGAGATATTTACTTTCCCGAGTAGTGGTATCAGTAATTTCATAACTTTACAATTTTTACCTGATGATCTGTTATTTCAGTTAATTGACTTAAAAAAATTTGAATTCAGAACATATGAATTCGTAGAGGACCTTCGACATTGTTCTATTTCGTAAAATATTGAAGAAACAAATGTCTGATTTTGCGATCCCGAACCCTTGCGAATGGATTAAATAGTGCACAGTCTCTATCGCCAGAGAGCGAGCTGCCTTCTCGACAAACGAAGCAAAATTGCACTAGACATATTTTCATAAATACCAAATGAATTTGAAACATCGTTCCATAAATTTTTTACCACAAAAGACCGCAAATACTTAGATTGAAATAACATAAAAATGGGAAATTTCTTTCACATTTTGTGTGAATAGCACGTTCAGTTAACGTCACTATTTGAATTATGAAAATGTATCTTAAGCTTTCTACCTAACAATAATGCTTCGAAGTGATATTTATGTTAAAAAGAAAACAAAAACATGAAACAGCGCTATATGTATCATGTGATGATTTTTTTCAAAAAAATTGTAATTGTTTATAATGTGTACCTTCACATCTCTTATCAACAGCATAGTAATTGTAACAACAGATGAAGACATTCTTACTGAAAAATAAAATAAACCGCTTTTTAAATATATCAAGTATAACTTGAAATTGAAAGTTTTTTTATGTATTTATTTATTCAGTATATTTCTGGTTGTACTGCTTTATTTGGTATTTAGTATCTTTCTGTATGTATTGTTTCATTCAGTATTTTTCTGTATATACTGTTTTATTCTGTATTTTCTGTTTGTACTATTTTTTTTCAGCATTTTTCTGTATGTACAATTTTATTATTTTATTCAGTATTTTTCTGTATGTACTGTTTTTTCAGTATTTTTCTGTATATACTGTTTTTTTCCAGTATTTTTCTATATGTTCTGTTTTTTTTCTAGTTTGTTTGCTGTATGTACTGTTTTTTCAGTATTTTTCTGTACGTACAGTTTTATACAACGTTTTTCTGTAAGTACTTTTTTCTCAGTATTATTTTATGTATATACTGTTCTAGTAAGCATTCAAATAAAAGTCGAAAAGAAAATCCAAAATCAGAATCAAGTAGGTATACAAATTCCTTTTAAAATGTAAAACATAATTTAATTTCTCATAAGAAAAGACAAAAGCGGACAAACAGACAGAGACAATAACATGCTTTGGTACGGATCAAACTGAGTATGCTTTTAGTGTACTGACAGTAAGTTGGACAACGATGCGGTCCTCTGAGCGCGTTGGTTTCCCCTATATATACTTGGAATAGATAACCGAAAAAGAAGCACGTTGGAACTCTTTTTCTAATCATGGTAATCACAACAGATTTTGAAAAACCCGCATGATATAAGCATATATATCGGTTTTTATACTTTTATAGCATTCTTCAAATTTTCTGTAAAGTTATCCTAATTACTTCAATGAAAATACTTCAAATGACAAATATTGGGGTGTCGTATAAATGCAAGATAATTTTCCTCGTTTCCTTTAAACACAATAAACTATGCTTTTCCGCATAATTTTACAATAAGCATAAGGTATTAATCTTCAGCTTAACGATGTACTGATTTATTTCTCTTCACCATAGTTAAAACACAGGCATACAGAGATATAAAGTTGAATTACAATATAATAGATGTGAAATAGGCATGCGTTAATCAGTGTATGGGATTAATTCAATTCTCAATATTCCTGAAAGTAAATTCTGAAAATAAAAATAATTGAGTTACATAACAAAAACAAATAAAAGTATGAAATAGATATGAGATGTAAGGCTTGTTGTATAAAGATGATAAATTTATTTAAATAGAGGAGCATAATTCGTTAATTTTGCGTATGAATGTACAAATTTTTCGAAGAAAAGATTGTTTTTTGGAGGACATTATATATTTAAAGTAATAACATTTCTATGTCTGATATGCATAGGCAATTAAGCTAATCTTCTTTCCTGTCCTAATGATGTACAATGTGGAATTCATGTATAAAGAAGTGAAATATCGATCACCTGAGTTGCAAACAAAAGAATGGTCGTGGAAAATTCGGTAAAGGCCATTGAGTACTAGCTTGATGTCAAAAATGCGTCAGCTAATCAGAGCGGTCTGTGTCCATATTTGTTGACCGATCGGCACGAAAAAAAAAAAAAAAACAAAAAAAAAAAAAAAAAACACAAACAAACAAACAAACAAAAAACCCACACACAGAGACATATGAACAATACATAGGCAAGGACATTTTGTACATGAACACAGAACACTGATGAGTATATGTCGGCCGACCGATGGACCTTACAATGTTCGAACCAGCAATCTTGAGATTACTAGCCCGACCAGTGCGTCGACAAAACATAAATGATAGAGGACCTTGGGTACTTGCATCCTGAAAGGTTTCTTGAAATTCTAAGCAGTAGTTGCAAAGGAGAAGTCGAAAGTGCGACAGCCAGTCAGGGCCCTCGGTGGCCATATTTGTCGACCGATCGACACGAAAAAAAAAAAAAAAAAAAAAAACTTGGTAGAGGACCTTGAGTACTTGTTGCCTGTAAGGTTTCTTGAAATTCTGTGGAGCGGTTGCGAAGGAGAAGTCGAAAATGCATCAGCCAATTAGATCCCTCGGCGGCCATATTTGTTGACTGATCCACACTAAAACACAAACTTAGTAGAGGACTTTTAGTTCTTGCTTCCTGAGAGGTTTCATCTTATTTTGTGCAGCGGTTGCAGAAGAGATGTCAAAAATGTTAAAAGATTACGCCGGACGACGGACGATGCGTTATGAATCTGGGAGTTCATTTCAAAAGCAATTGATTAAGGAGGGATTCAACACCAAGATGGCGGCAGTATTATTTGCTTTCTCACTTCCTAGGAAAAGTGCAGTCCCTACTTCCTTAAAACATTTGATTCCCTGATTGATATACAAATTTGAGTATCCTGATGAAGTTTGAATAATTTCCGACGTAATTTGAAGGTATTATAGCGATTTTCAAAATTGTGGACTTTAGGAGTTTTATCCATGAGCTAACCACGACGTCATTTCAACGTTATCGGGGGAAAATGGCGTCACAAACTATCTCATTCAAAATGCAATTAAAACATTAATGCAAAACGTATCGCATTGAAACTTTACATGTATGAAATAAAAAATTCAATTTTTATCTTAGTGTAGTCGTTGACAAATTTATATAACAAGGAAGCGGATGTCACTTCATTGAAAATGGACGAATTTGGAAGAAAAAATTGGAAAATATAAAGCTTTGTAAAATTTTAATCCCAAATTTAATTTTTCTCATTTAATATAAAATCATATCTGGACATCGTTGAAAATTTTGTTAGTTTTTGACAAGGATTGATCCACAGGATTCCTAATAATCACCTATCAACTACAGTCAATTGGCTCGAAATTGCAATTTTTTTCAGCGACGGTGTCATCTTTTATTGAAGTATCCTGCCTTTGTTTATAATACAATTCAGCTAATCTTTTCCATATGTAAGAGCAATACATTTATGAATATTTTGGAAGTTAAATTAAAATTAATTTCCAATAGCATTATGAGAACCGGAATGACATTTTTAATATTATGACGTCATCAAGCAATTCACGGGTACGTTGAAAAATGCATATTTCAAAGTCTCATAGAAATTTTTCCTGTGGATAGAATCAAATGTAAGTTTGTATGATGAAGGACAGACAAGAAATGAATAATTTCAGAAATTTTGAGAAAAATTGAATTTGGCGTCAAAGTGTTCAATACCTCCTTAATTAATTAATTATGCATTACTACAGAAAGTCATGTCCAAGTAGAAAACTTTATAATTCTCAAGGTGGAGGGTTCCTCAGGTAAGTCGATAACCTCTATGACCCAAATTCCTAACACATCAGAGTGTCCGTGTTCGATTTTTCGATATTTTGTATTCCGTATCCTTCTTCCATCCGAAGAAGGTAAGAAAAATGGTTGTTAGAGGTTTCGTTCTTTTTCTTGTTCAGATCCCAGAGGTTTCGGACCAGAGGTTTTGACCTTCTTTCTTGGTCAGCCTCCACTTTCAAAATATTTCCGGGGGAGGCCCCCAGGACCCCACCTACGGGAGGGGCAACCCCCCGTGCCCTCCCCCGCTCGGCACTTCGTGCTTCGAATCGACACTTTGTTTGTTTTATTATAATCATTATTATTCTAATGTAAGCAATAAAAGTTGGCGAGCGCTAGCAAGCCTGCGATTTTTTTCATACTTACATTAAAATTGAGGATTTCCATTGCAATTCATATTCAGAAACATCGATCGAAAAAGATGGAGGTCCCAAATATTTTACCGTAAACTAAGGGACAAGGGATACCCCCTTTCTCTGATGATACGCCTTTACACTCGTCTCAATGATATCAAAGACAAAGACAGCACGAGTGCATATCTATGTCTTTATAAGTATACTCAGTATTAGTAAATTTACAGTTTTGGTCTCGGCAAGTTTTGTAGCTTTTTTGTGTGTTCTTTTGTTTTAAACTTCACGCCCATCTTCGAAGGGCAGGCAAGGTGAAAGAGAGGGGAGGGTGTTACCCATAAAAAAAAAACAAAACAAAACAAAACAAAAAAAAAAACAAAAAACAAAAAAAAAACAAAACAACAAACAAACAAAACAAAACAAAAAAAAAAAAAAAAAAAAAAAAAAAAAAAAAAAAAAAAAAAAAAAAAAAAAAAAAAAAAAAAAAAAAAAAAAGAAAGAAAAAAAAAAGAAAAAGAAAATTAAAAGAATTTCAGAGCATAATCTCAGTAAGATTTCCATTATTGTAAATTTCTTTTTTTTTTTACATTTCTTCAAAGATTTGCCCCCCCCCCCCCCTTTTATAGTGATGCTCTAGAATATTCAGGAATTTCCTGTGACCATATTTTGGTGCACACTGCTAATATAGATTATTATATACGTATAGCTTAGATAGATAATGATTATTATTAATTATTGAATGCATCAAATGTAAAAACTTTACTAAGATTCAGGAAAGGTAACTCTTACTTGTGATGATTATTTTTTTTCTAAAATTTTCTGGAAATTACAATCTTTCACCAAATTTCTGTATGAAATCAAGTTTAGTTTTTCATTTACAAAGCAAGGAAACCATTCAAAATAGTCTCATTATCTTTTCGGGTGAAATAAAGCATTTTTTCTTACAATTTCCATAGACCAGTATGTTAACTTTATATGGCTATATATCAATAATTTGGGTGGATACATATAACTTTCTCATCGATACTGGGAAGAGAAAAGATTATACAAGCTGATGAAATTCATTAAAGGCGTAGTTATCTCCAGTGAACTTTTTCAAACTTGAAACCTGTGGGATCCTCTACCTTAACAGCTAAATGCATCTCCTTGTACCGTAAAATTTTCCATACTGAGAACTTCATTTGGATTTAAATACGCTTATTGCACTTTTTTCTAGACTTGCAATATATCTATGCTAAACGATTTGAACAATGTATATAATGATTTCATTGATTTGTGAGGATCTAAGTAAGAACAACATGCCTTTCCCTCGAAAGAATACAACCAGGTGTACGGTATATTGATGGACGAAAAATAATCTACTGTACGGCATGTTAAAATAGGAGAATACGGTGACTAGATTTTTGGGTCGGAACAGCAAAGCAATTTCGGAGCTTTTGGATCGTCGATGACCATCCACCTGCGTGTACCTGTCCGGCACTTCGTCCATCACCTGTCTTTATACATTTTTGTTACGTAGGAGCTAGTGTACTCATAAAACATTGGTAAGAACCCCAATATCTAGAATGACAAATATGGATAATGACCATATCCCTGTATAGTCTACAGCACAAAATCAATAATTCAGAAAATCAGAAACCGAAGGCATACAAAATCAGGATAAAACAGGAACCAAAGCAAACAAACAAAAACCTCCACCATATGAAAAGAAGCGAACTCCCGATATGGGAGAAATTAAAAAAAATGTAATAATGATTTTTTTTTCTTTTTTCGTCTCCACTCGCTTCCCTGATGTATTGAATAAGACTGAGGTCACTAGACTTAACTTTTGTGTTATTCATGCATTTTATTTTATTTTATTTGCGCTGCATTATCATTGTACTATGCATAAAAAAATAATCTACTGAATTTACAAACAATTCTACTGAATTTACAAACAATTTGACTGGTTTCTGAATGGTAGTGAAAAGATTTTGTTTGTGCGCAAACACTGCTATGAGATGCATGAATAGAATTTGATCAAACGATACACTAAAAGGTATTCTTTTTTCCTACTAAAATATTCTTTCTTCGTGAGTGCACCAGTTTGAAACTTACCTGTGTTTTTTTTATTATTTCGGGAGGGTCTGATATAGGATCGTCAGGATATTCTTTAACTTATATAGAGCAATCGTCGTGGGTCGAGCTACTGTTCGCTTAAAGTAACCCTAACAAGTTTTCGCCGACATCCAAATTCTTCGATAAATCACCTTCTCAAGGACACGAAATATAGGCACCGATGGCGTTTTGTTAAAACTTATCGAGCCTTCTTTGAATCAGTGAATGAAAGTCAGACACAAAAGCCGAAACTATATTCGAAGCCCCCCCCCCCCCCCCCCCACTTAATAACCAGTCGATGAAATGCCGTTTCGACCATGCAAACTCTTCAGATCGCAACTTCTCGAGTGTTCATAATTCTTGAGTTTTGGAGCTTTGTACAGCATTCATAATTATACAAAGAAAGAAAATTATCAGTTTATCTTCATGAGCAAAGTCTTTTGCTTGAGTGAAGTCATTTGCTCGAGAAAATCCAGATAAAATCCTGGATTTTATACAAGTCGTGCAGTTGGCTAACGACATGCCGTACACAATCAATTTCTTTTTTGAGGTCGTATGTAAAATATAGATGCTATTTCTACATCACCCTTGATAAATATTTATTTGTTATGAAATTCTACATAGACTGTGAACAGAATCATGATCTGCAAAAGTATTTTCTTTCGTAAAAAAGAATCAAAACGTCATACATGTGCAATTTTAGGTGTACTAGGTGGCTCATTTTGTATTATTTTACTATTATCGTTCTATCAAATCCTATGTTTTGGGGCTTTAAATGTTGAGTTTACCATCACAGAACTATTTGTTTGAAGTTCACTCCATATAAAATCATATTTTCTTCACAAATCATTGTCAAATGCTAAAAGTAATACCTATGTCATACTTGTTTACCGCCTCGGTAGTACCAATACGCCGACAAATAGTACCAATATCCCACAGTGGTCTGGTCCATGCTGCAAATTTATCTGTTCTTAAATGATGCTATTGAATTTGAAGACGTTTAACATTTGCTATAGGTTTGCAACGACACACATGAGGATGAGTATGGATAGGTACGGATTGCCACGACACGCTTACGTATCGATAGATACGGGGTTTTTTTGCTACGAAATATCTACGGATTGCAGCGACTGAGGCAAGGATAACTACGACTTCATTACTGATGGGAAGGACTGGCTTGAGTTTCCTATGTAGTTTTACAACATAAATATTTACTTAAACACAAAATACTTTCAAGATGTGACGGTTTCACTTGTTTTGTAGTAGTTTCGAGGTTTTATACAAGTCGATCTTTATATCAGTTTCTGAAAATAAATAACTGAAGTATTAGTAATAATATGAATTCGTTCCAACTACTAACTGATGTATAACTGACACAGAATACTGATAGAGTTTAAATCAATATAAAAACTCAATGTTTAGCCATCCATAGTCTTTCCCTGTCGAATCCGTGGCTATCCGTAGTAATCCATAAGGGACTCGTTGCAATCCATAGGAGATTCCTAGGTATCCGAAGGAGATTTGTAGTAGGGCTTTTTACCAGTAACAGACGGTTGTTTGCCGAAGAAGTACGTCCGAACGACACGCGACGATTTAACACACGAAACATCAGGGGTAATGTATAAAAAATATGAATAGATACATATATAGTTATATGTATTCGTCTTTATAGAGTTTTATTTTAAGTTTTTGAAATACATATGATTTTTTTTATACACGACTCCTGATGTATGGTGAGTTTCGTTCGGACGTACTTCGTCGCAACCGTCTGTTATTGGTAAAGCTCTAGTAATACGTAGAGCCATTTTTGTAATAAGAATGATCCCCGGATTGCCACGGATCCATGCGTACAGGTTGCCACGACTCTTCTACGGATTGTTTAGACTCCCTTGCCGCAATTTCATCTGAAGTGGAGTCGTAGAAAATTTTGAACACATATTCCAAATTTTCTTGGCTGTCATGGATAAATATGATTTGCTACGACCGACCACAGCTTACGCTGACTTAAACCACGGATTGCCACAGATGGCTGCGGATACATTATCCTTGGCCCGATCCGTGAAAGTGTGAAGGTGGCTTTATACCATTAGTACATAAAGGCCATCAAAACAAATAACAACATATTTACTATATATTGTGTAATGACATAGGAACAAATTGAAAATGATTTCAGGATGGTTTCACTCACATTCACCTATTGCTGTTTACAATTTGGTGAATGTCTAAAAAGCATGTCCAGTACTTTTCTTCACAACTATACAAACTCGTATGAACCCAATGCAAAATTTTATCATTTTCTCTGTCTGCTGCTACTGTTTAAGATCAGAGCCTCAAAACTTAAAGATCAAAATCATTCCTTGGCCTTTTTTAAAGAAAATAATACTGTTTGTTGCACGGTCTACATTGTAGACGGTAATTTGCACCTTTCCAGACGGTGCATTAATTTCCATTGTGTAGCTAAATGATTGAAGGATTGACTGAATCGTTGACTGACTACCATGAATAGTTTATTTTAGCCAGCAATGGATAATTATCCAATCATTGGTGGCATTTGTTTGATGGCCTAACAATTGCCGTGCAACAAATGGCCGGGTTATTCAACTGCTCCTCGGGCTACGCCCTTGGAGACAGTAGAATGACCCTTACATATTGTAACCTTAACCAAACTTTTGAGTCATTTTCCTTATGTTAAATATTTGAAATCTAACAGTGAAATAAAAACCCCAGAAATAAGATTTTATAGAATTAATATTTGATTTATTTCTTTCGAGAATGATTCGGAGTCTGTGCTCTATTATGTGAGGGAAGTAATTGACATTTCCTACGCTTCAAGTGATCGAATTTTGCTAAATTATTCTCCGGGAGGAAAATTAAATTTCTATTACAAAATTTACGGACATCTGAAATTTTACACGCAGTCACAATACAGGGTATACCATCAAACACGACATATAATTTCCTGGAAAAAGATGAAGAACAATTTGGTTTATCTCATCAGTGCTTGATCCCTCGTAATTCGAGGTGATTTATGTCCTGTTTAAGGTCTAATTTAAAAACATTAATTGAAGGAAATGATCTGTGATGAGAAGATATGAATAGTCCCGATCAACGGACTATACTCTCAAAGTCCATAAAAAGGACCCGTGTGAAATGCTGATATTTTTAATTCTCTGTACATTAAATGAGCATCAAATCTAGGAAATGTGGAGGAAAAGAAATGACATCGAGTGTCCAATGGATCCGTTGGCATGTTGCAAGAACTATATTGTTATTCTAAACAGATCTAGTCTAAACAGAATAGAGACAAATAAGAAATGCGAGACAGAGAAGGTTTAATATTGTCTATGAATCTATTCCTGAATAAGTAACTTGCTTGAACCTAGCTATGGCCATTGCCAAAAGTCGTCATAGTATATGAAAACTGATCTACGATTAATATGTATAAAGTTATGAACTTGATGATTATAATGTGATATAATAAAGTATTCTTAAAATGTTTACCCTTGAATCAAGTTCCTCATTGATGTAATTTAAAAATCCTTCAGAAAAGTGGTTAAAGAGAAGTGATGTAACACATTTTCCGGCGACTAAGTGTTTTTCATTTTCTACTTTCCAAAAATGCAGAAATCTATAATAGCAACCCTATTAACAAAAATTTGATAATGGGATATTGTAACCTTGCAAATTCTCATCTATGAAGTAATGATTTTTTTCTTCTAAGATTTTTACACATTCCGCCACTAATGTCAAACTGCACAAAATTTGGTATCCCAACTTTTTTCTAGACTGCTCAATTTAAGAAGTCTTAACCTGTAAAAATTTATTTTATCTTTTGTATATTGTTTATGTATCAATGAATTATTACATGATAGCTAAAACGTAATGTTTCTATTTATGTGTCTTATTTTGTGCATTGAATTTAACATCTATCGCAGAGTTGGACAGAAAAAAGCACTGACCATTGTACAGAAGAAAAGTAGTTATATCAAATGGTTTATTGATAGAAAAAGATACATATTCATTGAATATAAGAATACTATAGGCAATCACTACATCATTCTTATCAAGTCGAGGTGGCCAATCATTTGTTTTCAGTTATCTAGAGTAAGGTCATGGCGGGGCGGTATCAATGATTCTGGATTGTGAATTTTTTAAATTTCCATCCTTACGACTTTAAAAAAAGAGCAAAATGCAAATGTGTCCACGAATGTCGACCTGAAATATCACTAGGAAAGACGTATAATATCATAAACAATCTTGAGCATAAAAGATGTGCATAAAAATCAATGATACAAAAGAGGAAACACTTTAACCAATCCGACGCATTGTGCTAAGTTTTGTATTTCTTCTTATTACAAATAATGAAGAGGTTTATCTGTAATCGCTTCAATCACCAAAATGTCATAAAACAAGTTTGAACATAAACGATGTCCATCAACATTAATGAAACAAAACTATCATATTGTGCTTGGCTTTGTATTTTTATTGGATCTGAAGACGTTTAACATTCTTTTCATGATATCGATACTTTAATTAACATACTCAATATTTCGTACTATTGATTTCAATTGATGGTTTTAACTGAAGATATATTAACCAAATTATACCAGAGAAGTTCCAATCATAGTTCATGAGTCAAAGATCCAGGGGAATATAGTATAATTGTGCAATCTCTATATACAAGGCAATCAAGAGCCCTCTAATGGAGGCAGGATCAGGTGCCTTAGAGGAGTGAGCTCTGACTGCATGAAACACCCACCATGAATGACAAATAGAAAGACGTGACAAATCAAGAAATGTCCCAATAGGTAAAGGCGGTCAACTGGAAAGGTCATATTCAAGAATGTTTCCAATCATCCTGAGAGGCAAATGTCGAACTCCAACAAATCATACCTTATCCACACCCAAGAAAACCAAATCCACTCCAGCAAATCATACCCCTCGACATCTCGATCAAACCACAAACCCACTACAACGATTCATACCTGATCCACATCCCACTCAAACCAATCCACTGCAACAAATCATACCCTTCACATCCCGATCAATTTTAACTAATCCACTGCAACAAATCATACCCCTCCACATCCCGCTCGAACTAATCCATTCTAACAAAACACTCAATCCACATCCCAAAAACCAAACCCACTCCATCAAATCATACTCCATCCATATCCCACCAAACCAAACCCACTTCAACAATTCATACCCAATTCACATCCCATTCAATTAAACCCACTCCACTCCAACAATCTATACCCACACCCATATCCCATCCAAACAAACCCACTCCAACAATCTATACCCACACCCATATCCCAAAAAACCAAACCCACTCCAACAATCTATACCCACACCCATATCCCATCCAAACAAACCCACTCCAACAATCTATACCCACACCCATATCCCATTCAAACAAACCCACTCCAACAATGTATACCCACACCCATATCCCATCCAAACAAACCCACTCCAACAATCTATACCCACACCCATATCCCATCCAAACAAACCCACTCCACTCCAACAATCTATACCCACACCCATATCCCATCCAAACAAACCCACTCCACTCCAACAATCTATACCCACACCAATATCCCATCCAAACAAAACCACTCCAACAATCTATACCCACACCCATATCCCATCCAAACAAACCCACTCCAACAATCTATACCCACACCCATATCCCATCCAAACAAACCCACTCCAACAATCTATACCCACACCCATATCCCATCCAAACAAACCCACTCCAACAATCTATACCCACACCCATATCCCATCCAAACAAACCCACTCCAACAATCTATACCCACACCCATATCCCATCCAAACAAACCCACTCCAACAATCTATACCCACACCCATATCCCATCCAAACAAACCCACTCCAACAAATCATACTGGTTCTTTGTAGCGACCATTGAACTTTCTTAGTATGAAGCCTTCACATTCAATAGCATCATTTTAGAACAGATAAATTTGCAGTATGGACCAGACATGCACGTTTTGGGTACTTAACCCTCGTCAGTGGTAATCAATCTTAACAATCTAGTATGAAAAAAGAGTGTGAAAGTTATTATGTCGAAATATGTACCGAAAGACGTAGCAGGATGGGTGGGATATGATGCTACAGGAACCATGTTTTAGAAATTTCAAGAAATTCTAAGAACAGAGATTTTCGAATGCGTTAAGAACCGATCAACCGATGTTGATCGAACTTGGCTACATGTGCCCTTAGGGAACATGTAGCCAGGTTCATCGAGAACATGTAGCAAAGTTTACGTAACATCGAGGAATCAGCTTACTGGCGAGCCTATTTGCCCTCAACATGAAGTTTTCGTACTTAGAACATGCTCTTGCATAGCGCATTAATTGTAAGATGGAAATACCAAAGGCAGGTGGAAAGAGAATGTTGCTGCTCATGAGGGGGAAGTTTGTGATGGAGAAATTAAAATCGTATGTTGTCATGTATCTGTTAGTCTAGTAAAACTTCGATACTATCTTCTTTTTGCTGTTGAAAGCAGATACTGTATGAATTCTGCCTCGTATATGAAAAAAGGAATATGTCAGCTAGGAGAGAGACACAGTTTATGCCAACTGGAATTGAATTAGTTTCCTGAAATATTTGGCCTCTAACAACAACGAAAATATTGCATATATGAAAAGCTCAAGCATTTTGATGATGTCGTCTTCAGTGTACTCGTATTTTGAATCAGGGTGTTCCTTGACAAAATTAGTTTCTAAACGTCCTAAATCGAGGTATTTGTATCTGCGACTGCCACTTTTATGGACAAAAAAGGTTCGTATTATTATGTAAGCCAAAATTGTTTGAAGGTTTTGATGAGGTATGATCAAATCTTGATGAACAGTCGATTTGGCAGAAAGACGACAGGATTGTATCAAATATTGTCCTCACACACACGAAAAAAAAACCTTTTAGAGGAATATGTGGTCACAGAGATTTTACAAAGAGAGATATCCATTTAGAGACATAAATATAGCTTCACCATATTAAATCGTAAAAAGTCATGACTTGTCCAGAACATATTTAAGATGTAAGATGGACATAAAGCTAAGGAGCTTATTCAAAATTCTCCCCTAAATTATCTCCTAAAAAGCACAGAGTAGGGATAAAATTAATGATAATAATTATCAAACAGAGAAAATGAAAAAAAAGTTAAAAATTGGCAAAGGAAGAGGAAGTTCTCATGATAAAATACAAACACCAAGTCCAACAATTAAAAAGAAAACGTTATAATCTTATCTCGACGTAGGAGATAAGTTAGAATGAACAAGATAACATGCAATTCATTCATTCAACAAAAAGATTATGATAAACAATAGATACATGGTATATACATTTTTGCACGGTACGGTAAGGTAAGTTAGGTAACTCGTGTGATTTCTAAGAACATTTTTTTTAATTATATAAGAGTTAATTCACTTCTTCAAAGGAATGGTAGGTATTTCCGACATGCGAAGTAAGCTTGATCGGGGAATTTTATAGATGGGCATCTCTTCATCCCCTCCTGTCTTTTCATCCTGCAAGTGAATCTTACTCACTGGTCGTGGTGGAACCGAATAAATATTGGTAGATTCACGTCTATCTTTATTTTCGGCTCTTTTTCCTGACTTCTCTATTCTAAACCCACCGTACTCTTCATTACAATCGGCTACTTTGCCGAATTTAGATGTACTTGCTCTATCTAACATATCGTAATGACCTACGGACTCAGCCTCTCTGGTGGATTCAAGTAATGGGAGGTAACTTCCCCTACTTTGTTTGATTGAAAGTTGGCTTTTTGAAAACATTCGACCCTCCAACCTCTATGCGACTTTCTACACTGTCATCCGGTGATTTTGACTCCAATTTACTCTTATCGCCGGCAGAACGTTCTGAGCAGTTGTCATTTATCTCGTCATATATCTGACTCATGACGACACTTGTCAATCTTCCGTCCGATTTTCCATCCTTATCTCTTTTCTTGATTTTTCTCAATTTCCGACGCAGAAGCAAGACAAACAAAATAACAAGAAGTATCACAACTGCGGTACTTGACGCTACTGCAACAATCCCAACCAGTGAAATGTCCTCATTGGTTTCGTATTCTTTGACAAATTTGTCAATGTATTTTTCATTCTGTCTTGCTAGTTGATTGGTCCTGACTTAACAGAAACAGCACAGAAGTCAGCTCGTTACTTGTTCTCTGTGGCATAGACATCGTCGTTAATACAGACGTTTCCTCAGCTTCCAGCGTGGTAAATTTGGTAGCAGCAGACACACCTTTTTGAATAACAAATCTAGTTAATACTATTGATTGTATGCTTCTATATATTTAAGACATGAATTTCAATCAAGAAATCAAAATATATCGCAACGCTTTCTCCGTCCTCTCATTGAGAACAAGAGACGCTAGTATATCTTTAGCGCTTCTAATTTTGAAAATACCTTTTTAGTTTTAAAACAATATACTATATCTCTGTGAACACATAATTCTCTGTATATCCCCATTAGAAGTTTTTAACTGTGAAAACTTTACGACAAACGATGTTTTCATTTTTGGGGTATTTCCCTCTTTTGTTTTTGGCATTGAGTCTAAACCCTTTTAATCCCTTTTACCAGGATATGCTATCTATGAAATACTTGAAATGACATGATAACATTGGCAAACCCTCCCTGAAGTAAACCAAGTACATGATAGATGTTACGAGCTGAGTATGTACTAAGCATAGGGACCGAATACTCTAGATATATGCTCTGTATGGAGTAAAGAAAGCACTTGACCGATCGTTTTTCACCCAAGTGTTTCATGTATATGCAAATGTCTTAGATACCAGAAATTAACATTGGTATGGCTTGACCTTTCATTTTCATTAGAATTACTGTAAACCGTCTTTTATTCGCGAGCGTTTTATTTTTGTGATATTCATGAGGTCCATCGATTCGCGAAAATAAAACGCCGTGAATATGTCCCAACATATGTACAGTAATATTCGTTCTTATGACGTCGCGAAAATTAAACTTCGCGAACCAGTCTACTTACTTGCGTTCGCGAACTTCAGACGCCGCGAATGTAAGGCGGTTTACAGTATATGCTCAGCCACTTTGATTTTTATTCTATTTCTAAAGTTTTACTCACATCCTGTTTGCTTGTCACATTCTGAGGAATCGCATTCACAGATTTCCTTACAAAACAGTCCAAAAAATCCATCTGAACAATTTGAATTACATCCATGGCCATATGATCCTACAGGGCATGCTACAAATATGAAATATTTCAGATAATCCGAAACGCAATATAAGGAAAATAAGAACACTTTATCCATCACATACTTCAGATTTGGTACGAAATTCAATACGTTTGTTTATAAAGGGCAGATGTTGATTATGCAAATTCGTTTTGCTTCTGCTTCAGCAAGTCTTCGAATATATCAAATGTAGGTCGAAAGCAACTAATGAAGATTTAGATGCCCGACTAGAAATAGCGAAATTCGTTTCATCTGATAATTGTTTTACATTTTGTGTTTGTTTACATGTACCTTCACATCTCTCTCCAACAGCATAGTAATTGTAACAACAATTGAAGACATTCTTACTGAAAAATAAAATTAAAACATCTTTCTGGTTTATGTCAAGACTTCAAACAAGAGGCCCAAGGGGGGCACATCGCTCACCTGAGTTGCATACAAAAGAATGAAAGTGGACAATTCGGTAGGGGACCTTGAGTACTTGCTTCCAGTAAGGTTACGTTAAATTCTGTGTAGCAATTTCAGAGAAGATGTCGAAAATGTGTCATCCAATCAGAGCCCTTGGCGGCCATATTTTTTACCGGTCTGCATGAAAAAGCAATCACAAACTGGAGAGGACTTTGAGTACTTGCTTCCTGTAAGATTTCATGAAATTCTGTGCAGCGGTTGCAGAGGAGAATTCCAAAATGTGTCATCCAATCAGAGCCCTCGGCAGCCATATTTGTTAAACGATCGGCACGAAAAACATCAACTTGGTAGAGGACTTTGAGTACTTGCTTGCTGTAAGGTTTCATGAAATTCTGTGCAACAGTCGCAGAGGAGATATCGAAAATGTCTCAGCCAATCAGGTCCCTCGGAAAAACACAAACTTGGTAGAGGACCTTGAGTACTTGCTTCTTGTAGGGTTTCGTGAAATTCTGTGCAGCGGTTGCAGAGGAGATTTCGATAACGTGTTAGCTTATTAGAGCCCTCAGCGGCCATATTTGTTGACCGATCAGCACAAAAAGCACAAACTTGGTAGAGGACCTTGAGTACTTGCTACCTGTAAGGTTTTATGAAAATTCGCGCAGCGGTTGCAGAGGAGATTTCGAAAATGTGTCAGCCAATCAGAGCCCTCAGCGGCCATATTTGTTGACCGGTCAGCACAAAAAGCTTGGTAGAGGACCTTGAGAACTTGCTTCCTGTAAAGTTTTATGATTGTGTACTGCGGTTTCAGAGGAGAAGTCAAAATGTGTCAGCCAATCAGAGCCGTCGACGGCCATATCTAATGACCAATCGGCACGAAAACATGAACTTGGTAGATGATTTTGAGTACTTACTTCCTGTAAAGTTTCATGAAATTCTGTGCAGCAGTTGTAGAGGTGATGTCGAAAATGTGTCAGGCAATCAGAGCCCTCGGCGGCAATATTTGATGACCGATTGGCACGAAAAACACAAACTTGGTAGAGGACCTTGAGTATTTGTTTCCTGTAAGGTTTTATGAAATTTTGTGCAGCGGTTGCAAGTAAGATGACGAAAATGTGACAGCCAATCAGAACCCTCGGCGGCTATATTTGTTGAACGATTGGCAGGAAAAAGACAAACTTGTAGAGGACCTTGTTTACTTGCTTCCTGTAAGGTTTTATGAAATTCTGTGCAGCAGTTGCAGAGGACATGTCGAAAATGTGTCAGCCAATCAGAGCCCTCAGTGGCCATATTTGTTGACCTGATCGGCACGAAAAACATAAACTTGTCAGAAGACCTTTAGTTCTTGCTTCCTGTAAGGTTTCGTGAAATTCCGTGCAACGGTTGCAGAGATGTCGAAAATGTGTCAGTCAATCAGAGACCATCGGCGCCATATTTGTTTATCGATAGGCACGAAAAACACAAACTTGGTAGAGGACCTTGAGTTCTTGCTTCGTGTAAGGTTTCGTGAAATTCCGTGCACCGGTTGCAGAGGAGATGTCGAAAATGTTAAAAGTTACGCCGGACGGACGATGGATGGACGGACGACGGGCGCTCATGTGAGCTTAAAAGCACTAAATAACAGGTGTCACACTTAAGAATCATTTTCACAGCGAATGTTTCCAACCCTTTTAAGAGTGAGTCCATATAATAATCATTTGAAAATTTCAAGAAATATCCACTATGTTCACAGACGGGAGCACAATGTATAATCTACGCTTTTAAATAATAAAGTAGAATTGCGTTCGAATGATCAACTGCAACTTGCCATGCGTAGCGATTGCCTTAATTCATGTAATTTTTTTGCTAACAATATGGCGATAATAATAACTGAAAGAAACAAATAAACGATGATAACAGAAGCTAATGAAACGTAAGCATGTGATATATTCTTATTCAAATATAACATCGACAATTGTTTTCGGAAACAATTATGTAAATTCTGCAGAATGATGGCGCAAAATCTAGTTCATCGCGTATCGAATGAAATTTAATAAGAATGTGAACATGTCATAAATGTCGCTCGGATATTAAAAGAACGTGTTCAAAATTCCTTAATTAATGTCTTTAGTTATCATCGTATTTTTCCATAAGTACAATTTAATGTGAAGTTTTATTACTTTTTCATTCAGTACGTAGTATTGAAATGAAATGCCACACTGCGGATCAAAATGAGTATGACTTAAGTATACTTACTCATTAGTAGGACAGCGATGAGGTCCTGTCAGAGCATGGCTTTCTCCCATGTATATTGGGAGTAGGAAACCGAAAAAGAAGCATGTTACAACGCTATTTCTATCCATGGTCATCACAACATATTTTGGAAACCCGATAGAAATTAATATTTGATATATATCAGTTCTCAAGCTTATACAACTTCTTACTTTCTGAAAAGCAATCTTTACAAAGCTCTTCAATCAAAATATTTCATATGAGAAAAATGGGAGTGTCGTTGTATTAAAAACAAGAAAAATTTCCGCGTTTGCTTCAAACACAATTAACAAAGCCTTTTTCCGCTTAATTTTACAATTAGCATAAGGAATGAGTCTTCAGCCTAACGATACAAATAATACATCTCTTTATTTTGTGTAGCATAGCCCCTTATGCACCAGACACGTGTTTCGGATATTAAATCCTCTTCATTGATGCTAATCAAGCCATTAATTGTGCTTTTCATTAGCGGCTTAAATTCATTTCAGACGCGCCCTCTGGTCTTAATCTTAGAATTTAAATTTGTGTACATGTATTTACTTACAAAGAGTACGCGGCTCCAAATTTCCTTAGGATCAATTCAGTAGCATATCCAAAAAAATTGTGTTCAAAATAACATTGGAGGGATGGTGCTAAGATGTTAACCTCCTTTAATTTCGATAATATTTTTGGATGAAATGACAAGTTTCCGAAAGGGCCAAATAATATGTATGACGTCAAATATAAATGAGTTAAAGAAGATCCTGACGATAATCTCAACAGCACTCACAATAGATCACCAAATTGAACGACGGAACCCTACCAAGCTAGAGGTTGGACCAGGTGCCCGGGAGGAGCAAGCATCCTCTATTGGCTAGCCGCACCCGCCGTCGATGTTCACAAAAGAAAATGAAACCAATATCCAAAATGCATGAACTGTCGGAGGTTATGTTTACACAAACATGTATATAGAAAGTGCTATGGCGCCAATGTCAGGGAATATATTCAAAACACTTACTGTCAAACACCTCGCGGGGAACTTTTTTACGAGCATACGTGTGACACAAATATGGTAAAGCAGATCCTTACGATAATCTCAACAACACTCACAAGAGAGCACCAAATTGAGCATCGACGGACCCCTAGAAAGCTAGGGGTGGGACCAGGTGCCGGGGAGAAGCAAGCATCCCCTGTTGGCTAGCCGCACCCGCTGTTGATGTTTACGGAGGAAAATGAAACCAATATCTAAAATGCATGCACTGTCTGAGGTTATGTTTATATAGAAAGTGATATGGCGACAATGTCAGGAAAAACAAGGCATAAAGATACAAAACACAAACTTTATATGAAGTCTTTTGTATTTTGTTTTTTTGTAAAACCAACGCGATCAATGGGCAATCGGTGCCGACTTAGGACAAGAAGGGAATATAATTGTAAACGTCTTCAAATTGAATAACACCATTTAAGAACAGATAAATTGAAACGTTGACCAGACATGCACGTTTCGGGTACTTAACCCCCATCAGTGATCCTAAATCTTAACAATGTTATATGCCAAAAAAGTATGAAATGTTAAATGTCTTCAAATTCAATAGCATCATTTAAGAACTGATAAATTTATAGCATGGACCAGACATGCACGTTTCGGGTACTAAACCCTCGTCAGTGATCCTTAGTCTAAACAATGTAAAATTGCCAAAAAGCATGAAAATTATTATGTCAAAAAATGTACCAAAAGACGTAGCAGAATGAGTGGGATATGATGCTACAGGACCCACGTTTTAGAAATTTCAAGAAATTTTGTAACAGAAAATTTCAAATGCGTTGAAGAGACAGACGATCAACCGAAGTTGATCAAACTTGGCTACATGTGTCCTCGGGGACTCTTGGTTACTATGCCGAAAAAGTGTACCGAAAGACGTAGCAGAATTGGTGGGATATGATGCTACAGGACTCACTTTTTAGAAATTTCAAGAAATTTTTATACCAGAAATTTAGAATGCGTTGAAGAAACGATCAGCCGAAATTGATCGAACTTGGCTACATGTGCCCTCGGGGACTCCTGGTCCACCAGCAGTGACACTCACCAAGTGGTATAAATGTAAACGTCTTCAAGTCGAATAGCATCATTTAAGAACAGATAAATTGGCAACGTGTACCAGACATGCACGTTTCGGGTACTTAACCCTCATCAGTGATCCTAACTCTAAACAATGTAATGTGCCAAAAAAGTGTACCGAAAGACGTAGCAGGATGGGTGGGATATGATGCTACAGGACCCACTTTTTAGAAATTTCAAGAAATTTTGATACCAGAAATTAGAATGCGTTGAAGAAACGATCAACCGAAATTAATCGAACTTGGCTAAAGTAGACAAAGTAGCTGTAGGAGCCTTACGACCTTCGTATAAGAAGACATTTCAACCAGGGCCATGGGTTTCACCAGGGTATGACGCTTAAAGTTTGCAAGTCCTGAGAGGCTTAATTGTAACTCATACCAAGTATTACAAAGATCAGTATCTTAGTGGTCAAGAATGCCCTTTAACATACTTATCGTGGTATTTAAAAATATACAGCATAACTTACTGATATGTATTCTCTTGAATTAAAAACATTGAATTAAATTAATATGTACATAATTCGCTTTTGTTGAGCCATTTTCATTATTGCAGAAACAATGAATTTTTGTATCATAAAATAGTTTTGCTTTTGAAGATAAGAAAGGTTCTCTGTCTTTTGCTGTTTCTTTGGCATTCATTCGAAAATTTCTGTTTACACAATTTTCTCAAATTTCTGAAACCTGGTTCCAGTAGCATCATATCCCAGCCATCTTGCTACGTCTTTCGGTATATTTTGGACATAATTTTCACAGATATTTTGCCATATTTCATTATTTGGATTGAGGATCACTGACGAGGGTTAAATACCCAAACGTGCATGGCTGGCCCATGCTCTTCATTTATCTGCTTTTAAATGCTTTTAAATGATGCTAATCAATTTGAAGACGTTAAAATTTGAAGTTCATGTTTACAATTTCTCTTCACATATTCATTACACTTGAATTTAGATTTCATCTACATCAACGCCGAGCATCACTGATGAGACCTTACTTGTTGAGATGCGCATATGGTGCACTGAAATTAATACGATAGTACGTAAATTTCAAGATTGATAATTTCAACCACATGCATCGGCATCGGTATCTCTGCTGATGGACTTTTTGTTCCTGAGGATATCATTCGTCTAAATTTGCAGTGTATTGTACTCATTTGTTTCACACTAATGCCCTTTGCCGTTTTGATCTCGTAAAAAAGTTCCCCTCGAGGTGTTTGACAGTACGTGTTTTAACATTTTTTCCCTGACATTGCCGCCATAGCACTTTCTATATAGACATAATCTCTGACAGTGCATGAATTATATTTATTGTTTTCATTTTCTTGCGTGAACATCGACGGCGGATGCGGCTAGTCAACAGGGAATGCTTACTACTCCCGGGCACCTGGTCTCACCTATAGCTTGCTAGGGGTTCGTCGATGCTCAATTTGGTGCTCTATTGTGAGTGCTGTTGAGATTGTCGACAGAATATTCATTTGACTTTGTAAATTCTTTGCCAGCAAACTTGATAAATGATTAACATTCTTAAACTAAGGGGTGACTCTCTGAAGGCACAACTCCGTCCTTATCTGAATGTTTGGCAGAATTTTAGGTCATGTTTAGAATTACGTTCTTCACATTTCCATTATTTGTATTTCTTCTATGTCGGTTTCGCGCATCACTGATGAGGCATTACTTGTTGAAATGCGCATATGGTGCACTGAAATTGAAACGGTTGAACAAATATTCCAATATTGATAATTCAATGCAACTATATAGTATTAAAATACTTCCAAGCAAACCTTATAATTTTTCTATCAGATCCCCCTTTCCAGAATGATCAGTGACATTCTGCATTGCAATTGAATGTTAACGTCTTCAAATTCATTCAGAATCATTTTAGAGCAGATAAATTTACAGCATGGACCAGACATGCACGTTTCGAGTATTTAACCCTCGTCAGTGATCCTCAATCTAAACAATGTAAAATGGCCAAAATCTGAGAAAATTATGTCCTAAATATACCGAAAGACGTAGCGAGATGGATGGGATATGATGCCACAGGACCTAGCTGTCAGCTGGAATGGCTGTCATCATCAACAAACAAGAAATATTTACCCAATATGTACATCAACATGTACATCGAGATAATCACCGAATTTGACAATATCTCATAGAGCTGTTGCGACGGGTGTTGCATGCAAACAGGAGACGCTGACTTTCCCCGGGCACCTGGTCTCACTTCGGAGTGTTATTCACACCGAGGTTCGCAATCGTTCTAATGGAAATTCTAATGATTATGCCTTGCCTTCTCGACTTTGAGACTAAATAACTGATAGGTACTTCTTTGATGATCTAAATAAGTTTCATTGCACAAAATTAATGCACCGTCTGGAAAGGTGTAAATTACCGTCTACAACTTAGACCGTGCAACAAATTATAATAAACAAAAGAAAGATTATTTTAAAATAGACGGAACCGATACTCTATACATCGTCAAGTGTTAACTACATACATGTATAACCATTTAAATTGTATTGGGACAATTAAGTTAAATCTTTCTATATATCCTCAATAGCGCTCTTCCGTGTTTGATCTTGTTGTAAAGTCAAGAATCTATTTCCCTAAAAATTACAATCACATAACAATAGGTTTAAAGAACTTGACTTGAAAGGAAATGAGAAATTAATGGATGTGATAATCAAATACAGTGCTGTTCCGAATCTTTACTTTCTTGAAGAAAATTTATAACCATTTCTAATGCACCAGTCACGTGTTTCAGATAGTAATTCCATATCAGTGGAACTCAATAGCTGATTTTCCAATAGATTCATTAGGCGGACAGACACCAGACATCACAAAATTTGGCGATATTTTCATTGTGACGTCAAAATCGAAAGCATGACAACACATCAAGGTGCTTCAAGACAGTGCGATCAGATATGACGTCACAATTGAAAATTTTGCCAAAGGATGTGATGTCTGGTGTCTGTTCATTTAAAATCAAGGTTTATAACGGTCATAAATATTTTCTGGAAAATCGACTATTGAATGCCAAAGTGATTTTCATACACAGCCGCAAGGTATTTAGTAGCGCCCCCAGTTTCTATTTTTTAATTTCAATTTAAGCATTTTGCAAAGAGTGCGCGGTACCAAATGTCATGTAGGGTCGATTCAGTAGCATAGTTTAATGAAATTTATGCCCAAAATAGCATTGAAGGAATGGTGCTAGGATGTTAACCTCCTTTAATTTTGATGATATTTTGGTGAAATGACAAGTTTCCGAAATAGCAAAACAATGTATTATTTCAAATTAATAAAGGGTAAAAAACAAAGCTTCTTTCCTGCGACAGACATGGAAAGAAGTAGTTATACATATTACACTTTAAGCATTCAGTTACTGGGAACAAGTTTAATTGCTCCACACTACAAAATGAGATTTATTTAAGTGTTCATAATAATTGCACAGCAGTATCCAACTAGTTACCTTCTTGAAGAAAAATTCAAACCAATTTAATGCACCAGACACCATTAACGGTATATGCCAAAATGTGACACATGCCAGTACTTGACATCCTCTATATTGCTTGTTTATGATCTTTATTTATTAGAATTATAATAATTTAACTTAATACTGCAGACGCCCAACCCTGGAATCACGACAATCATCCTTTTCCACATATAGGTGCCGTAAATGGTGTACAGTACCTATTTCTTTCAGGAATTACACTCTTCTACATTCTTCATTTCCATATGTAGACGCTATAAGGGGGATTTTCCACAGGTTAACTTTTGAAGTATTTATTTCATTTTAGCTTTTATACTGTTTAACGTACAATTTGATCACCCTATGACATTGTTTCAATGTGAAAAACAAACACCAACGTCTGTTTGGAAAAAAGTTTCACAGTCTGGAGCATAAACCGTTATGCCAAGAAAGAACAAGAACATTTGGCCATTTAACTTATGCTTATATTGATGACAACTAAATGGATTAGACTACAAACTTTTTATGCACCGAGATTAGACAATTTTGCGTCTTGTTAAATCATTCTACAGACACACTAGGCACCTTACTCTTAGATAATCAAATATTCTGGACAACATCATGGTCCTATAGTCAACATATAATCTTCTTTCATTCTAGACTTAAAAACTTCACACAGCAATGAATCATTTATGTTAAATTAGCAAGTTAGTTGTATCAAAGATACAAAGTTCCCAGTTTTACGATTTTTCAATTTATTGTAACAACATTCATAATGAAATATGAAATGGATATTCTGTTTATAATCCGGAAATCATTTCCAACGCGTCAATACCAATACATTATGAATTTATCTAATCAACAAATAAAGCATATCTATCCTTTCCTCGTGAAAAACAAGCGTTTATAGCCGCAATACACTTTATGTTATCATTCGGGAACCAATTTAATCCTCTGAAGTCGACGAATTACCAATGGCCCACAAGCTTTGAGCCTCGATATCGACATTTCATGGGGGACGAATCTTTGTAGAATTAGATCTACAACAAGACCAAGCAGCAGCCATCACAACAGAACCAAGACACAGGACCAAAAAACAACGGACTTCACACAATTCCGTCTTTTTCGAAATACAGAGTTACTTCCCATTTGTGCAGGTATCTGACGTCAACGCATTGTGACGTCATCAATCTTTATGGAAAACAGCATGAAATTCAGGGAACCAGGGTTACAAATATGACGTTTTCAAATGAATTTAATGAAGTTCACAATGGCTTTACGTCAGATACCTGCACAAATCGAATGTAGGCCTGTAAAATCGAAAAAGACGGAATACAAACAATTAAGACAATATGAAACAAAGTAGAACAAGCATACCCGTGAATATGGTCGACCAACAAACACATAAGCAAAGCAGAGGCACCATTGAAGTACAAAGGATAATACATGTGAGAACAACGACCACTGTATACCTGGAGTCGACTTGAGATGGTCATTTTCTATATCAATAACAAATGATTAAATCGGATGACGTTAGGGTACGACCCTCACTCTGAAGTCCATGAAAAGCATACAGTGAAATTCAAAATGTATAAACTCTCAGGTATAGATCCAACAAATACGTAAACAAAACAGATACACCATCGAGACATAAAAAGCCATCGAGACCATTGTGTACTAAGTTCTGACTTGGGACGGTCATGTGGTGTATCAATAGTAAATGGTCTGATTTAAGACCCTAAATTCTAATATACATGTATCTGTTATTTGTATGGCATTTCTAATTCAGAATTATACCTACATGTAGTAAATGTGATCTTGGTTCAAGGTCATTTACACCCATGGGCTTGATTCCTGAGCAACCAGTCTCTAAATATCAAAATCCATGCAGGGGATAACAAAAATGTAGCCCAGACACAAATGATGGCCGGACGAAGTCATAATTATAATATGAATTATGGCAAAGCCCTTGAAGCGAAGCGAAGAAGAACAGTTCCCGCAATATGACGTCAAGGACAATCACTTTTTAACTGTGACGTCATGAAAGTCAGTACTTGCCGTCCACAAAATGCTAGTCACGCAGTTATGTGAAAAGGGCTTATTGCATGGGCCGACGCAAGTTGTAGTGTTTATATAGGATACGAAACTAAGGATTTAAAACAATCCATATAGCATACGAAACTAAGGATTCAAAAATTTTAGTCTCCTGTTGCAGCATCATAAGCTTACATGTTTCAACTATTTCACTATTTTTCATCCTTGCTGTATATTACACACAGTAAAAACCAAATCTACACCATATAGCTACAAAAATAGAGATTCATCTAGAAATATTTTCGTATAAAAACTGACTAAAATGGCGGCGCCCATCTTGCCAATTCCTGGTTGAAGAAAAATAAATTGGTCAGTATGCATCTTTTCTTCCTTATTTTCCTTCATTTTTCCACTTGTTTCATATATATGTGTTACCATTAAAGCTTGCTCAGAGCAAGCGGGCCCTTTGGGCCCGCTTGCTCGCTTCGCTTCGCTATTATTCAATGATCAGGAATTATTGCCGATTTTGCTTATTTCTGATTGGTGGAGACGCTGTTTGATAGAGTGTACCTCAGAAAGAGTTGACTGCTAAAGCTCCAAAGCAGTCTATTCGGGATTAGCGCATGCGTGGCCAGCGTATGCATTGATTTCTGTAGTGTTAGATCTTTGACTTCGCGTATCATTACAATGCAAATGTAAATAAAATCCTGATAATTTAATAAAGCAGTTATTGACTTTTGATTTCGGTCTACTCGTGACTATACAGACCTGGTCAGGCATAGGTTAACCTTGGCCTTCGGCCTCGGTTAACCAATGCCTGACCAGGTCTGTATAGTCACAAGTAGACCGAAATCAAAAGTCAATAATTGTATATAGTATCAAAACATAGAACTCAGGGTTTAAGACAGACCTGGGTTATACTTTGCTGTGAGTCACCTTCCACACTGAATAGTTCAACAAAGGACTTGGTGCGCTAACCCCTCATATCGGCCCTATAATTTCATCGAAAAATGCTTTTGATAAAAGAATGATTAATTATCACTTTATGCAATGTTTAATGGTTCAGGAAATATCGCATCATGAATTTGAGTCCTCGTAACGTCATGCGCATGATGTATGATGTCATGTTTTGACGTCATTTACCCTGAATGACTCAAAACTAAGGAAAATCATCTTATTTTACATATAAATCTTCAAAATTCATCTATGATCCAGGCCTCACCCATGAAATTTTTTATGCAAATTAAAAGGTCGATCAGAAATACATTGATTGATACAAAAATATTCATGGGCAAGGCCTGGAGTGCTACTTGATTCATTAATTTGTATCGAAATATTGCTCATTTATTGATATTTTCAATGATTTCTACGGTTTTAGACATTTTGAGCGACGTTTTATTCAGTATAGGACTGCAAAATAAAAAAAGGCTTTGCTGATTTGAATTCACCATACGTTTGACATTTTAAAAACTAGAATATTATTGATATATAAACAAGTTTGAAAATAGGGCCGAAATAGCAGGTTTCCGCACCTACTCCTTTGACTCTCTGATGTGTATGATGGCATATATAAATGTATATGATGCCTTCTAGTATGTTTCCGTGTAGCTCAAACTGTAAATATTACTACATGACCATAACATCAAGGTAAAGACGGTTTGAATCCCAGATAGCTCTATTACTTTTTCCTCCACAGTTACAATCATTCAAATATAGAGAACTCTACTGATAGTTTGCATTTTATCATGCTTTTTGTGAAAATACCAATGGAATGATATAATTATTTAACTTATGCATGAAAGGACAATATAATGTACATGTAAACTCTCTGAATGTCAGTCGGACTCCTCGGGTGATAACATATATGAGCTCGCTACAGCCGGCAGAGCACGGACTGTATTACGCACGTCCTCTTTTTTATATCCATTTACATATTCATCTGTGTTGCTTGGACCCCTGTGTTTTACGGTCTTGTTTGTGTGTGGTCATCTAACAGTGAGGAGGTTCTTTTACACCATAATTGTGCGTTTTTCGAGACCTCTGGGAAATCGGAATAGTGGGAGGGTTGTGCGCACGCAATCCAGGATAACCACACCGTCTGCTATTTACGTGGCAGATGGCCGTCCTAAGTTGGCACCGGTTGCCCATTGGTCTCGTTGGTTTATGTGTAGTCTTTTATGTTTCATGTTTCTATGTTGTGAGATGGTGTTCCTTGTCCCTTTAGCGTCTCTTTCTGTGGGTATCTGCTCTGTGTTTTTTGCATGGGTGTTTTGGGATTTTGCTGTGGGTGCTGCAACCTAGTGTTGTTGGAGATCCCCTCCTTTCTTTGAAAAAAGGCAATCCTTTTTCCCGATAACATGGCAATTAATTACCTGAAATGTGAAATGCAGTCATTAAAACATTTTAAACTTGAGGCTCTCTTTTCAAGTATAATTGTTTAATAAATTTCTTTCATAAATCTTTGAATACAAAATAAAAAGAAACAAAAGAAAAAGGTGGAAGGAGTTATCATTTTGACAAAGCCTTCATATCAATTTGACACAACCTTAGACATAATGTCTAGAATATACAAAAGTTTAATATGATCAACATTTGTTTCTTCCCTTCTTTTGTTGAAGTTTGAATAAATAAAAGTCTCATTAAATAGATGTCTATAAGACATTTCTTATTGTTCTGGATTGTCAAATCAAATACACACATACACAATACTCATTGATTAATTCACCTGGAATCAGTTTAACATGGAATGGGAAGGCGATAAGCTTATACATATTGAATCTTTGTGGAATACAGAGTTTTTCCCCTTACAGACGGTATCTGACGTAAAATGGTATGGTAACGTCAATTTTATACCGTCATTTCCCAGACTTTTAGGACTATTTCCATAGAGTTTGATCAGTCTATGTACCATACCATCTCAAATGGGAAGTAACTCTGGTTTTGAAAATAGCGAATACTCAAATAACCTACTCATCAGAAATATGACTTTATATATTGTCATCGGTCATGAATTACATGAATCTCTTCCACCATGTTTGTATATCTTCCCAAGCCAATCTAGAATGTACTTTGCTTTTGATAAATGCAAAATAAATTGGATGGTCTTTCTCCTTCATTTTTATTTGTTCTCTTTCATCCGCCTTGTTCAAAAAGGGAGAAAATAGGAATACGACTGGTACCACTGCCATATGTGAACTAACTGCAAGAACACTCCTTTGTGACATTTGCTAGTTAAGTCCTGTGACCTTCGACAGTTCGGTTTCCTGTCTTAATTGCACTGTTAACTGTGGGTCTTGGCTAAATGCAGTGAAACCTGAGCTCGTAAGGAAGGACCCATTTTCGCTCCGATTTTAGTTTGGTGTCATTAGACATACCTGGAAATAATAAAATTCAATATCAAGTAAAATAATTATACTTAAGATTTATATCATAATGAGAAGAAACATACCTAATACCATGTATTGCCATGATTTTAGTAAATAGTGCACAAGACCTTGTGCGTATTACCGCCGACGCCGGCGACATCGTCGCCAGACCCTTCTGATTATGATTTTGATAATTGATTATAATCAGAAAAATTCAAATCATTATAAGAATGAAGTATTTGCATTATTAAACCGTATTTTTCCTAGAGGAACAGTTCATACGTAGTATAGTCAATACTGTATCAAGCGTCCACTCTAGGGAAAGAACATATATGGTCGCTAAAGACAAGTGGTCGTTTAAAAGAAAACTATCATAAAAAGGAATCCAGTTTTAATGCATGAATAAGATGTAAATATTTGCCGGTTTATTGGAATAATAAATAGACAACGTATGTAATATTTATAAGAGTCTTTATCTCATCTTGAAGTGAGAAAATTCAAATAAAGAATTCTGAAGTAGCGTTCACAAACTCCTCCGTGAACATGTCTTCCTTGTGCATCAAATCAAAATTGTGAAAAAAAATCTGATTTCCATGGCCGATTACATACGACGATTTTTTTCATATTGCGAAAGTTAAATAAATCCACATTGTCATTTGAAAATTCGTCCACGTCATCCATGTCATCAAATGTCATCAAATGTCATCATCGTTCTCACAGTGAAGTGTGATAAGTACTTACATTCGGCTTCGATTTTAATAACTTCTGGCATGTGCATTACAAAAGTTTGGCATTCACAAATACAAGGTCAATACATTCACGGTCAAATAATTCTATTGATAACTAAATACGCTGTTGTCACTTATACATCATCATTTTATGATTCGTCTACATTGATCTGTTTAAAGTCTTATCTACCAAAGCATTTAATTTTTTTACCTGATCTACACTGTTTACGTTTTTAAAAATCTTCTGGTATTTCAGTTTTATATCCATTTAAGTTGTGAGACCTTTGGGGTTTTCTTTTTTTTTTAAATTAATTTCTTGTTTGTTTGGAGGTTTAATATTTTTTGGTTTGTTCCAGTTACTTTCTTTTCTTTCTCTTGTTTTTTTTTTCATTGAGTCTTGTCTTTATCTTTTTCTTTTTTAACATTTCTGTTGGTGTATTTTCTTCCGTTTCTTTGCAATAAAACGTTTCAGTTTCTTTAGTTTTGTTTTGAATTATTGTAAACTGGTATCAACAGTACTAAATCGGCGTGCTTATGTTTTGATAACAATTACGACACGGCAATTACGCAATCAAACAACAGACGTTATTACTTTAATTGGTCGCTTAATACAAATGAATTGATCATATAGGTAACAATTAAGATGGACGCCGGTCACATTGGACAGGAATTATATAGCAAAAAATGTTGGGAGGATATTAGACTGGTTGCTGAGAGCAGATGGACGCTTAATACAAGTGGTCGCATCTACAGTAATGACTGTACTAATTATTTAAGTCAACTGATATATCTTTGACTCAGGTCAGTATATGCATACTCATATGAAACATGTCGCCAAGTTTCCATAAAATCTGCTGTCAATAAAAAGTAAGTTATTGACAAATGATGAAATATTTTACAGTTTTGCAGTGTATCATAAGAATCTGATTACAATAGATAATCAATTGAAAGGCTTATCCAATAAATCAATTTTGATTACTCCATCCGATTCCCTGACCCAACACTTACAATTGGACACGCATCATAATGATTTCCCTTCAATGGATCTTTAATGCTTCATCAACAAATAGAATTTATTTCACAATTAATTCAAATTTGTTGTACAATAAATTTGGTGGGTGTTCAATATAATTACTATGACAATCAGAGCCCACGGTAGCCATCTTGGATTTTTTAATCATGTTGACTAAATGATGTCAAATACTAACTTCCTGTGAAGTATAGTGAAATTATGTTCAGTCGTTAAGGAGAGGTCAAAAATTGTGTCAGCTCATCAGAATCTGTTGTGGCCACCTTGAATTTCCGCTTGTATCAAAACATAAACTTGGTAAAGGAAGACAAGTTCTTACTTCCTGTGGGGTTTTGTGAAATTCTGAGGAGAGATTGCAAAGAAGAAGTCAAAAATCTGTGTCAGCCAATTAGAACCCTTGGTGGCCATCCTTGGTTTTTCAATGCCATTTCCTCCCATCACTTAAAAGGGAAAGTTTATGACTTAATAGGAGGCACTCAGGTGACACAATAGCTTATTTGCCAGTAAGCCAGTCACACAACCAGACACAGGACGTCACAAAATTTTGCAATATTTTCACCATTACATCACAACAGTATAAATATGACAACCCATCTAGAAGCATCAAATGGAGTAATCAAACATAATGTGTAATGAAATTTTTTGCCAAATCATTTGTTTCCATTGTCTAAATTCTAGATTTATAACTGTCACAACTCTAAACTGGCAAATGGAATATTTGCACAAATTAAACTATTTGAAGAACTATAGTCTGAGATGTGATTAATCAGCTTGGCATTCAACTATCAAAGCTGAATATTTGTACAGTAAAAAACTCACCTCATCTCATGCATCAAGTTTTGCATGCACAGGAACTCCATTAAGGGTCTGATAAGATTCTTTCTGCCTGTTTTACTTAGGATATTTAATTCTTCACTAATGTGGAGCTCTGCAGTTTTTGGTCCAATCTTATCACGATTCAATTGTAGGAGAAACCCCTCCTCTGGGTCCAACACTGTAAAGCTAACCTACAATATATAGTTTTCAAAGGTTACAGATTTATTACATTTAAAAGACTACAGTCTAAAGTCTGGCGTGCTCTATTCTGTATGTGCACTTCTTCTAATGAGATTAATATTTTAGGTGAGTTAGCACTGTTAATAGACTGCACTAAATTAAGGCTAAGCTAAGTCATTTCAGCCTAGATTGTAATGGAAAATAAGTAAACAGTGCTAAATCACGATAACGCTTATATGTCAATTTGCCAATTTTTGTCCTGTTTCCGCTAAAATTCGGTTGCACTGAAATAAGTTAAAGTACAGCAATAATTTTACAAACTTTAAGGTAGCCTAAATGGAAACTTTAAGAACATCAGTGCAGGCTTTCTACTCTACCTTGATGAAAAAGTAGGAAAAAAGTAGGAGAAGTCAATGAAAAAAAGTAGGAGAAAAATAGGAAAAAGTAGGAATTAATAGGGGAAAAGTAGGAAATTTTCCATCACTTTTAGCAACAATTTTCAGTAAGTACGACACAAAAATCACAGTAAGCAATGATTGTAGACTGGAAATGTTCATCTTTAAGGAAATCACAGAAATAAGGACAGATTGATTTTTCATGTAAAATATACAGAATGGGCGAGCGAAGCGAGCCCGAAATTTTTTAATAACTTTGAATCAGATGAACATGAAAAGTGAAGAAAGTAATTTTTTACTTTTGAGATGAAAAAGTAGGAATAGTAGGAGGTTTTGAAGAAAAAGTAGGAAAAAATAGGATCAAAATAAAAATGTAGGAAAAATAGGAAATAGTAGGAAAAAGTAGGAACAGTAGAAAGCCTGTCAGTGAAAAGTTGACAGATAGGAATTTTGAATCTTGACAAGGTCAAATCATTTTATCACTAAAACCTCGTCATATAATACCTTTGTTTCTTGCACTATCATCCCAAATATTCCTTGGTCAGCAAAAGTAGATTGTGGTAAATATGAAAGGAGGTCTCCTCCATGCTGCCCTATTAAGCTACCAGACACATGCTGTCCGGCTCTCTGTTGACGCGCCTTCTGTCCGCTCCGTTGACAAGCCTTCCGTCCACACTGTTGACATGCCTTCTGTCTGTCATTGCCATCTGTCCTCATCTGGCTTTGCTCATCAACCTCACCTTTTACCTTCAAAAGTATATTATACTGGTAAGTTTTAAACATATGATGGGGTAAAAGACTGCAACACTTGTAGGCAGCCTTGAGATTTTCCTACCCACCAATTTTTATCAAAATTTTTAAAGACAGTTCTTATGAAGAGTATTTTTCCACCTCGAAGTCTTAATACACGTAGCTTCATTAAGTATCATTTCTCTTGCGGCAACAGAAATTCAAAGATTCATCCATGTATACTATGTAAAAAAAAAAGGTTTAAAAATGCTCATTTTCCCATCAATATGTATTTCACAGTAAATCTGGGTGTGATGTCATAATACAAAATGTACCATCCTTCTACTAAGTGTATAAAATATGGACCTCTACAGTGACAGGTATACAGTATATATATATCTTGCTCAATAGAGCATCCAGCCGTTTTATGAGTCAGTAGTCATGCGCGGATCCAGCATTTTTGGTCAGAGGGGGTCCAAAATTTTAGGAAGTCTACCTATCATGTAGGTATATATATATCAGTGCACACTATGGGGAGGGGGGCAATTCTGAGGGGGGTATTATTAGCTTTCCTTTCACGTTTATTTTTATGAAGAATTGGCGAGCGTAGCGAGCCTGAAATTTTTTTAGATATGAAATATTAATTTGTCTTGATTCGATTGAGATGATTATTTATGTCATTGAATATTTTACTCTTTATATCGGCGAGCAGAATTTTGTAGAAAATAAAAGTTTTCTATATGTAAATGGCGAGTGAAGCGAGCTGAAATTTTAGGTTTCAAAGCCCTTTCATGCATTTTTAGACCCCTTTCAATTAGAAATGAGCCAAAGCTGGACCCGACCTCCGAAAATCTCAGGGGGGTCCAGACCCCAGGTCCCCCCTCTGGATCTGCGCATGGTAGTACATGTACTTTGCTTACCTTACAAACAACTAATACTTTGTCTGTTGGAAAGATGCCATTAGATGGTAATATCACCATATCTGCTGTGGAACTAACAACTTGTTCCTTGATCCCTATACATGAAGATCTGATGCCGGGTTTAGCACTGAAATAAGATTTTTTTCAAAAATACTTAATACTGGGGAATACCTTCTTCATATTACCGATAGACTTGAATTTTAGACCCGACATCACTTCTTTTGACGTTATTTCTTATTGTGACGTCATAAATCTGCTACGACGTCATAGTTAAAAATTATGTCAGATCTTGTGATGTCGGGTCTTAGGAAATGTAAAATACAAGTCAAATGCGGTAATATGAAAATGGTCTATTAAACGATTAGCATTCAGATCCAGAAGTCCATCACAGGACTGAGGATCTACTGCTGGCATTTGTTAGCTTCATCAAAAGAATATCTATGTCTAAATAATGCATTTTTCAGATTAAGACATGGCATTAGCAGCTGTCATGATCAAAGACAAGGAAACAAGATAAATGGCCTTATAAAGGACAAACATGCAGATGTATTTTGATAATAAACTGTTCAAAATTTTTCAAATTTTCTTGATTAAGTTGTTGATTTTTCCCAAATTGAAAGGCACAGGCACCCTTGAAAAATACAGTTACACCTGTTTTAAGGGACCATTCAAGGAAAGGTCAAATCATGGTCACATAAGACAGGTAGTCTCTTAATGCAGATTAATTTTCATGGAATTGGTTAAGTTGGGAATTGGAAAGTAAGGTCTCTGAAACAGGAAGTCTCTTAACACAGTAGGTCGCTAAGGCAGGTTTAACTGTAGTAAAAAAGTCTTGGGAAGTTTGATATGCCATGCTAATTAACATCACCTTACAGCATGGCTGCTGTCACACAATGTACATGTATGCTTCCGTAATATTATCTACATTACGATATCCAGTCTACATTAGAATATGAGATCAGAGTATGACCAGTGTCACACATCATAAAGTAAATGTTATTGTATTATAGGCCTGGGACGATACTCCCATTCATCACGATATTTTATTTTGTGAACCAAGTATCTATACACCCCGACGATACCCAAGTTAAAATTTACAAAAAATATGTGTTCGAAAGTTAAAATTTACAAAAAATATGTGTTACAAAAAATATATGTTCGAATTTTCCCGATTTTTTGGTCTGTCATTCCAAAAACGATAATAACGTTTGAAGAAAACAAAAGAAAAGTTTGGAGAAAGCTTGTGTTGAATTGATATAACATGTTAAATAAAAAAGCTACTTGTATTATGAATAAAAATATTATAAAATAGCTTTTTGAGACGGTTTTATCAATTTATTTAGTATCGCAATACGTATCGTATCGGCTGTCAAGTATTGTGATTCATATCGGAGCGGCTGGGTGCAGTATCGTTCCAGCCCTACTGTATTATAATATATACCTCTACATTATATCTCTGTATACAAGGTAAACACTTTCATTGCTATGAATTAAAAAATAGTAAAATATCAGCAACCCATCACAGTTAAAAGGATGTAACGTGTAATAGACAATCAGATATCATACAAACTTGTCTCTTTATATGCCTCACAACTTTGCCAGTAGGTAATGAAAACCAGCCCATTTGCAAACTTTATTTTATGATCACATTTTGTTCTAATCCCCCCCCCCCAATTTACACAACTACTATGAGATTGAAGTATGACAGGAACAAACTCTATAACTACATGTAAACATAGTGTAATCAAAGATTACAAAGCTCACCTTATGGCAGCATTCTATCATGGCAGGAGTCAAAGAATACAAAGTTTTGAATATGAAAACCTGTCCTACTGAGAGCCAACAAAAACGATACCACACAAAAACAAAATAGAAAAGGGAAGTAGAGTATTTCATTTATTGACCAAAATTTTGCCTGAATGGGTGTACTCTATTGATACCCAAATCTTCCTAACATGTGCACTAAAGCGGAAAATATAGGTCATGACCTACATTTGAACGTAGATTTGTGATCAACTCATAAAGACGCATCATCTGTGCAAGTTTTAACTTCCAGGCACTTATAATAGAGAAATAAAACTTCTTAACATTGATACCGAAATCTTCCTAACATGTGAACTCAAGCGGAAAATATAGGTCATGACCTACATTTGAACGTAGATTTGTGATCAACTCATACAGACGCATCATCTGTGCAAGTTTTAACTTCCAGGCACTTATAATAGAGAAATAAAACTTCTTAACATTGATACCGAAATCTTCCTAACATGTTAACTCAAGCGGAAAATATAGGTCATGACCTACATTTGAACGTAGGTTCGTGATCTACTCTTAAAGACGCATCATCTGTGCAAGTTTGAACTTCCTTGCACTTATAATAGAGAAATAAAACTTCTTAACATTGATACTGAAATCTTCTTAACATGTGCACTCAAGCGGAAAATATAGGTCATGACCTACATTTGAACGTAGATTTGTGATGTACTCACAAAGACGCATCATCTGTGCAAGTTTGAACTTCCTAGCACTTATAATAGAGAAATAAAACTTCTTAACATACTAGTGCGGACGCCGACGCGGATGCGGTCACGGACGCAGATGCCGACGACAGGGTGATAGCATAAGCTCCCTCTCACTTCATGAGGTGAGCTAATAATGGAAAGTGTGTGATATGATAAATTTTGTACTTACAACAACTTAATTCCAAAAATTCCAATAAACTCCTGTAAAAGCTGCTGATACATTCCTTCTAAGGGTCGATTCCGTCCGTATCTGAAATCACGCACCATGTAGGCTAGCTGGGTTACAAAACGATGGGCATTGAGAGCAATACTGAAGAAAATAAAGATAAGAATTCTACTATGAAAGTGTGTACTACTGTAGCATAACTTATTGATTGTGAGCAACTCTGAAGAAAATAAAAGTAACAATTTTAATATGAAAAGGTGTATCAACAAATATCAGACCTGCCTACAGGCTTTCTACTCTACCTTGATGAAAAAGTAGGAAAAAAGCAGGAGTAGTCAATGAAAAAAAGTAGGAGAAAAATAGGAATAAAGCCTACGCTCACGCAGCAAGATACGCCCGTTGGGATTTTTTTCACAACACCAAAATATCTAAGTCCCATAACTCCATAAGGACAAATTGGATGAACCTTAAAATCGAAAGGCGGCTTCCTCTTCAAAGTCTGATCAAAATGTACAAATATCATGAAAATCTGTTGACACATATTCAAGTTATTGCGTTCCATGCACCTATATTTTGCCCTTAGCTTAACATGTATGTGCATATACCCCCCCCCCCCTTCCTATTACACACAATATCTCGCTTATGCGACCAAAAAATTAAAAACCCGTTACATATGTCAAAGAGCATCCTTTCTACCTTAAGTATACCAAATTTCAAAACATTTCGACCAGAAATAGATTTTTAAATAATTTTTAACTATTTTAGTATATTTTCACTGTATTTTAAAATATCTAAGTCCCATAACTCTGTAACGACATATCGAATGAACCTGAAAATCGAAAGGCGGCTTCCTCTCCACAGTCCAATCAAAATGTATGAATATCATGAAAATCCGCTGACGCATATTCAAGTTATTGCGTTCCATGCGCCTATATTTTGCCCATAGCTTAACATGCATGTGCATATTACCCCCCCCCCCCTTCCTATTACACACAATATCTCGCTGATGCGACCAAAAAATTAAAAACCTGTTACATATGTCAAAGAGCATCCTTTCTACCTTAAGTATACAAAATTTCAAAACATTTTGACCAGAAATAGATTTTTAAATAATTTTTAACTATTTTAGTATATTTTCACTGTATTTCAAAATGTCTAAGTCCCATAACTCTGTAACGACATATCGAATGAACCTGAAAATTGAAAGGCGGCTTCCTCTCCACAGTCCAATCAAAATGTATGAATATCATGAAAATCCGTTGACGCATATTCAAGTTATTGCGTTCCATGCGCCTATATTTTGCCCTTAGCTTAACATGTATGTGCATATAACCCACCCCCCCCCCCTTCCTATTACATACAATATCTCGATTATGCGACAAAAAAATTAAAAACCCGTTACATATGTCAAAGAACATCCTTTCTACTTTAAGTATACAAAATTTCAAAGCATTTCGACCAGAAATAGATTTTTAAATAATTTTTAAATATTTTAGTATATTTTCACTGTATTTTAAAAATCTAAGTCCCATAACTCTGTAACGACAAATCGGATGAACCTGAAAATCGAAAGGCGGCTTCCTCTCCACAGTCTGATCACTATGTATAAATTTCATAAAAATCCGTTGACGCGTATTCAAGTTATTGCGTTCCATAGGCGGACGGACAGACGGACAGACGGACAGACGGACAGACGGACAGACGGACGGACGGACGGACGGACAGACTTCGCCATACCATAATACGTCCCGTCAAATGACGGGCGTATAAAAAGTAGGAATTGATAGGGGAAAAGTAGGAAATTTTCCATCACTTTTAGCAACAAATGACACACAAATCACAGTAAGCAATTATTGTAGACTGGTTATTGTTATCTTTGAGGAAATCACTGAGAGAAATAAAGGACAGATTGATTTTTCATGTAAAATATACAGAATGGGCGAGCGAAGCGAGCCGAAATTTTTTTAAAACTTTGAATCAGATGTCGACGACAAGTGAAGCAAGTAATTTTTTACTTTTGAGATGAAAAAGTAGGAATAGTAGGAGGTTTTGAAGAAAAAGTAGGAAAAAATAGGATCAAAATAAAAAAGTAGGAAAAGTAGGAAATAGTAGGAAAAAGTAGGAACAGTAGAAAGCCTGTGCCTACATATTTCTTTCCAAAAAGGTAATATTTTGTTCAAGATAGTGTAACATCGACGGCGGGTGCGGCTAGCCAACAGGGGATGCTTACTCCTCCCGGGCACCTGGTCCCACCTCTAGCTTGCTAGGGGTCCGTCGATGTTTAATTTTGTGCTCTATTGTGAGTGCTGTTGAGATTATCGTCAGGATCTTCTTTAACTCATTAGGGATGTAAAGCGTAATATAACAAAAATTGACTGAACATAACTTTGATAATAACATTGTCTTTTCCACTCTTTGACATTGTTACAATATACAATAATTGAATATACGACATCAAACGCTTTTGAAATGATCAAATAATTTATGTATGCAAGTCTCTTCATCTATTAGGGATACTCTTAAAAAGTTATTCTGCTTTGTTGGAAGTGTAAAATTGAGCTCTAAAAGTTCAAAAATCATAAAAATTACACAAAAATCTTAATGTTAAGGCGGGTCTGAAATATGTTTGACCTTTCAGTTTCCTTTACCTTACTATATACCAGGAAAACATGATAGGCTCCTGGCTTATACACAAACCCTCTACATGTATTTTGCACAAAAATGTACTATAACGAATCTGGACCAATGGTCCCCTGGGCTTTGTTATAAACAAAGTTTACTGTACTTGTAGCTATGTTTTTCTCATGTACCGGTACCATCATTGTTTCAACTTTCAAATCCAATCAAAATTTAATGTCATTTCATTGTTGTGCACTAAAATACCTACATGTTAACATGTACTGTCAACATAATTCATATTTTTCATGACTCGTACAAGTTACTGAAGTCTTTAATTTTGGACTGATTGCACAAAGTATTAATTGGCTTTTCTTGACATCGATTAGGAAAGATTCAAGATGACACCAAAGATGCTGACCCTGACGATCAGGCTATGACATTAGCTCCCCAAACATTTGTCAAAGCTTGCTGAAAATGATTTCTTCTCTTAAGTGCTGAGGAGAGAATAATACATGATGTACTGCACTGTCCTGAACCCCTTTAATTAGACACAAATATTTATATTACAAATATACTACATGTACATGCATTACATGTATACTCACGTCCACACAATATCTTTCTCTTCTTCAGTCTTTAAATGTTTGACGATGTCTTCTTTCCACATTTTAATCTCCTGTCCTAATATTTTAACATCATTTGTAGACAGTTCCTCTAACCTTTCATAGTCTAAGCTTATCCCCTCCATCAATTTTATTATATTGATCCTAGTAACTGAAATTAATATCGAGTCCAACATCTTTTCCTCGTATACCCCGTATCTTCCACCAAATCCAATGAATTTGAATTTGTAATTTTTAATAAGATATAGAGGATCACTAGGGCTGTTTAGGTCAGCATGAACTCCTAATAGTTCCAAGTGCGTCTGACTCCAACTGCCTGTATTGAGAGGGAGAAAAAAATCAACTCAAATGAACAATTTTTACTTTTCATATATTTTCCAACTCTAATTTTTTATCCTATCACCATGATCACTGATCCATCTATGTATCTGAATACACGTAAAAGTGTTCTATTAAAAGTTATGCTATTTACATTCATTTGAACACTAACGACAAATGGAAGCTGGGGGGTGGGGGGATGGGGGGGGGGGGGGTGGACAGGGGGTACCTCTCTCCCCCCTCCCCCCTTACCTCCCTCCTCCTGCTCCCTCCTTTTTGCCCTTCCCTTACCCCCCCCCCCCCCCCTTCCCCCCTCCTCCTTCCCCCTTCTCTCCCTCCTCCCACCCCCTTTTTCCCCCACCCCTTTTTTGTCCCTTCCCTCCCTCCTCTGTCCCCTCTTCCTCCCGCCTCCCTTTCACCCTGTCCATCCCCTCGAAACTGTGAAAAAAATGATAAAAACATGCATATACACTGGCTCAATTCAGGGGTTTCCATGTTCACAGGCACATGTAGAAAGAGCGTCGATATCCTGTATGGTCATAAGAGAATACTGGTATCTTATATAGAGAGACAAGGCTTCTAACAAATTTTCAGCTAGAAGTAGCATTTCTGCAATTTTTTGCATTTGAATGGCAAAACAGGGTATGACCATAAAAATTGATTTGTATACTTCCTAAAAACATCAATAATTCACCCAAAAAAATCTCATAACATAGCCTAATCGTCTACCTAAGTTGGACTGTTTGGAACCTCCATTGCCAGATTAGCTAGTCTGAATCATCCAGGTGTTTACTCTGCTTACAGTAAGCAGAGTAAAGCCTCTGAATGAATCAGTATTTGTCCAATCTGGCAATGGAGATTCAAGACAGTAAGTAGAAAACATATCAGTGAAATTTAACTATTTTAGTATATTTTCACTGTATTTAAAAATATCTCTAAGTCCCATAACTCTGTAACGACAAATGGAATGAACCTGAAAATCGAAAGGCGGCTTCCTCTTCACAGTCCAAACATAATGTATGAATATCATGAAAATCCATTGACGCATATTCAAGTTATTGCGTTCCATGCGCCTATATTTTGCCCTTGGTTTAACATGTATGTGCATATAACCCACCTCCCCACCCCCTTCCCATTACACACAATATCTCGGTTATGCGACAAAAAAATTAAAAACCCGTTACATATGTTAAAGAACATCCTTTCTCCTTGAAGTATACAATATTTCAAAACATTTCGACCAGAAATGGATTTTCAAATAATTTTTAATTATTTTAGTATATTTTCACCGTATTTTAAAAATCTAAGTACCATAACTCTGTAACATCAAATCGGATGAAAATCGAAAGGTGGCTTCCTCTCCACAGTCCAATCATAATGTATGAAATTCGTGAAAATCTGTTGACACATATTCAAGTTATTGTGTTCCATAGGCGGACGGACAGATAGAAGGACTTCGCCATACCATAATACGACCCGTCAAATGACGGGTGTATAAAAACTAGTAAAATCTATCTTTGAGCTAGTGGCTGAAAAAAGTTTCCATAAAGACTGGAGGTGAGGAGTTAAAAAAAAATCAATAAAACATCGCTCAACACAGTATGGCTGGATTGCAAAGTAAGCTTTTGTCTGTAACTAGGTCAAAGTCCAAGGCCAAGGTGACTATATCAATGTAAGTCATTTGTTAGGGCATAAATTGAAAGGTCTAGTCATGGCAAACTACCTACTGCGTATAGTTTCTGAGATTTTGCTTCAACCAGAAAGTCTGAAACTTAACCAAAATCTTTTGCAAAGTCAAAGTCCAAGGTCAAGTTCACTATGTCAAATGTTACGGCATAAATTGAAAGATCTTGTCATGGGCAACCTACCTGTATAAAAGTATGTTACTATGTATTTACTGCGTATAGTTCCTCAGATTTCGCTTCAACCAGAAACTCAACCTAAATCTTTAACTAGGTCAAAGTCCAAGGTCAAGGTCACTATGTCAAATATTACAGCATAAATTGAAAGGTCTTGTCACAGGCAACCTACCTGTGTAATATAATGTTTCTACTGTGTTCTTGAGATTTTGCTTCAACAAGAAACTTAACCAAATTGTTGATGACAGATATATCCTCAATCTACAGAGCTGCTTTGCAATCAAGCGCAATTAAGGAGCTAGAAAAAACGTTCAGTGGGTACAGTCAATTAGTTTTATGTTTAATTAATTATTCAGCGCCGCATGCAAGAAAATCATTGTTTAGGGTATCAAATATGGAAAAATTGTTTGGCAACAGATTTGTCTGACTCTTGTGGGATTCAGTCTCTTGCAATGGCAGCCAAGGTAATCCCTTTCACGATTCAGAATAACTCCACATGTTACATATAGAATAGAATAGGTGGCTGCAAGTTTGGTCTTTGCTGTTCTGTGATATTTGCCAAAAATATACTGTGCTGGTACTAAAACTATTTGCAATGGCTATAAATTGGGAATTTCATGACTGAAAAAATGTGCTGAAGTATACATGTACATACATTGTATGCAAAGCTTTTTAAAATTGATCATTTTTGTGAAGAAAGATAGCCCATTGTTTTTGAGAATAGTCCATTGAAGTCCAAGTGGAAGGGGTCATAGTCCTATTGAGCAAGCACTGGGACAATAGAGGAAACTTAATTATCGTATGAAACTCTGATGAATTTGTTAACTGTTTTAAAGATTCTTGTTTTTAATCATCACAAATTGTTGCTCTTTCTAACCAGGCATGCCTAAGATACCAGCAAAGTAGAAAGTGATGAAAAGAAAAATCATAACACATTTACATTAATTTGTTGATTTTCACTCATTTCACCTAAATTATAACGGTAAGCCGATGACCGATAAATCCTCCAGATGAAAAATTAAAAACCTCCAGATGAGAGGCCAAATCTCCAGATGAAAAATGAAAATCCTCCAGATTTGTGGAGGCAAAAGGTTCACATGTATGCATGTA